>ML786277.1:964426-1019370 GCA_009831015.1 Picea engelmannii
ATTTTATGTGGTTGACCTATCGGACACAGATGTGGTGTTAGGAGTTCAGTGGATGATTACCTTGGGAAAAATCACTACCAACTACCAAACCTTGGAAATGGGATTCAGAGATCAGGATGGGAAGAAGGTTGTTCTAAGAGGTAGGTCGAGAGGATCACCCAGGATAGTTTTAGCCAAGAGGATGGAGAGAATATTTAGACATGGGGAGGTAGCATATCCCGCAGAATGCTTGATCACTACTTAGAAGGATTCAGAAGGTCGGAATAGTACCATACAGAGATCAAGAATTTATTGGGACCACATCAGCAAGTCTTTGAGGCAATTCCACCAGGGAGACCACCTTACAAAGGGTTTGAGCACACCATTGAGTTGGAGGAGGGGGCCAAACCTATGATCACCCCCCCCCCCCTATCGTCATCCTAGAAGGTTCAAGGATGAGATAGAGAAGGCAATCAAGGAATTGCTGGCGATGGGACACATCAGACTAAGCAGCAGCCCATTTGCTTCTTCAGTTGTCTTAGTTCTGAAGAAGGATGGCACTATGAGGATGTGCATTGATTACCAAGCCTTGAACAATAAAACCATCAAGAAATGGTACCCTATCCCATGCATTAACGAGTTGATGGATGAACTGCATGGGGCAGTTTTCTTCTCAAAAATTGATCTACGCTCTGGATATCATCATATTAGCATTCAAGAGTAGGACATAGAGAAGACGGCATTTCGATGTCATTTTGGACACTTCGAGTTCATGGTTATGCCATTTGGGCTAACTAATGCACCCGCTACATTCTAGTCTTGCATGAACCATATATTCAGGGATCAGTTAAGAAAATCAGTCTTGGTTTTCTTTGACGACATCTTGATCTATAGCCGGTCATGGAAAGAGCATATGAGGCACCTGGATGAGGTATTGAGCATCATGGAGGCACAGTCATTATATGCCAAAGAGTCCAAGTGTGAGTTCGGTATGATAGAGTTTCTTTACTTAGGCCACATCATCAGTGCACAGGGGGTACAGGTGCATCAAGAGAAGATCAAGGCCATTCTAGATTGGTCGACGTCCAGGAACGTGACATAATTGAGGAGCTTCTTCGGGTTGTGCAGCTATTACAGGCGGTTCGTCCGGGGTTTTTCTCAGCTTGGAGCACCGCTGACAGATCTTACCAAGCATAGGGCCTTCATATGGACCAAGAAATCACAAGAATCCTTTGATCACATGAAGGAAGTCATGGGCACTTGTGCAGTGTTGGCACTACCAGACTTCACCTTGCCATTTGTAATAGAGTGTGATGCATCCAGCGAAGGGATCAATGCAGTTTTGATGCAGGGAGGACACCCCATTGTATTCGAGTGCTGCAATTTTATTCAACCTGAGAGGTTTTACTCCATTTATGACAAGGAAATGTTGGCAATCATCCATGCCTTGACCAAGTTCAGACAATATTTGGTGGGCAGCAAATTCGTGGTCAAAACCAATCACAATAGTTTGAAGTATTTCCTTGAGCAAAAGGACCTCAGTGAGCACCAACAGAAATGGGTGACGAAGGTACAGGCATTCGACTTTGACATAGAGTATGTTAAGGGGAAGAAGAACATTGTGGTTGATGCTCTATCGAGGAGACCTGCAGCATGTTCTTTGATGGAGATTTCAGTGGATTGGAAATCCCACTTGTTAGTGGAATATTCCAAGAACAAGTTCGCTTGTGAGGTGATGGATGGGCAGATATAGGATGACCAGTATAGGGTCATTGACGATGTCATATTTTATAAGGATAGATTCTACTTGGTTGGAGATTCAGGGCTTAAGAAGAAGATCCTCACCGCAATTCATGATTCACCTCTAGCAGGCCATCAAAAGTTTTTCAAAACCTATAGACAGATCAGAGAGAGGTTCTCATGGAAGGGCCTCAAACATGATGTTATGAGACACTTCAATGAGTGTGTGACTTGCCAGCAAAACAATTCAAATCATGCTCTTCCAGTAGGGCTACTTCAGCCACTCCCCATTCCAGAGCAGAAATGGGAGAGTATATCTATGGACTTCATCACATTTCTACCCAAGGTCCAGGGTAAGGATTGTATCTATGTAGTGGTCGACAGATTGACCAAGTTTTCTCACTTCTATGCCATACCAATAGAGTACAACACAGTTCAGGTATCCAAGCTTTTCTTTAGGTAGGTCTTCAAACTTCATGGGTTGTCGAAGAACATCGTCAGTGACAAGGACAGTCGGTTCACAGGGACATTTTGGAGAGAGTTGTTTCAGTTGGTGGGGATAGAGTTGACACCTAGCACTAGCTATCACCCTCAGACAAATGGGCAGACCAAGATTGTCAACAAGTGGGTTGAAGGGTATTTGAGGAACTATGTAGGAGGACAGCATAGAACATGGGTAAAGTGGTTACATTTAGGAGAACATTTCTACAACACCACCTTCCACATGTCCATTGGTATGACACCCTTCCAAGCATTGTACGGATATGATGCTCCCACTTTGGTATACTTGGTCTTCGAGGAGAGCAGAGATCCCAAGGCCAAGGATTGGATCATAGAGAGTCAGGAGATTCTCAAGTTGTTGAAAGAGAACCTGCAGACGGCGCAAAACCGACAGAAGATAAGTGCGGACAGGCACAGGATAAAGCACGGATTTGAGGTTGGAGATTTGGTTTTTTTGAGAGTCCAACCCTACAGACAGTCATCTTTGAAGAAGAGTGGGGTCAAGAAGATCAAGCCCAGATTTTATGGTCCTTACAGGATCATGCGCCGAGTAGGCGAGGTTGCTTACAAGCTAGAGATTCTAGAGGGGAGCAAGATTCATAACGTGTTCCACGTGTCTTGCCTCAAAAAGGCAGTGGGAAAATTCATTAGCACATCAGAGGAGCTTCCCCCGTTGGATGAGGAGGGACAGTTGAAGTGAGTTACGGAGGAGGTTTTGGAGTTCCGGGAGCGGAAACTGAGGAGCGGGGTCATCAGAGAGTCCTTAATCAGATGGAGAGGGCTTCCAGTAGAGGACGCTACTTGGGAGAGTGAGTAGGTGTTGCAGCACCCTGGACTGGTATTGCTTGAGGACAAGAAATTTTGAGAAGGGAGGATTGTAATGTCCCTTTCCAAATAGGAGCTCCACATAGGAGGCTTAATGGTCAAAACTGCCCTGCTAGACTATAGCCAGGGCCAAAGAGGGGTAAACAGGGTTACTAGAGGTCACTCCAGTCACAGATGTTATATTTGGAAAGTGACATTGAGCTAAAAAGGGTTAAAATCAATTTTAAGTCATTATGAGCTAAAAATAGAAGTTAACAGTGAATTATGGTTTCGGTAGTGATTTAGGGTTTTAGAAGTCAACAGTGAATTAGGGTTTCAACATGATTTAGGGTTTTGGAAAGCTATAAAGGAAGGGTTAGCGACCTAATTCATCATTATGCAGATTATGACTTGTCATTGAGGAGAAGAGGCACATCTCAGGAGATATAGTTCAGTGGATTCCAGGAGGAAGACACCAGTTGGTTGATTTCGGTGTTGAAAGACACACCCTAGTCACCGGGAAGATCATCCAGGTTTTCCATCATTCTTCACTGATTCTGCAGTGCTCCCATATTCCGAGTATTATCTTTTAGTTGATTATTTGTATTCTGGCTAAGATCCTTTGTATGTTGGTCTAGTTGAGTATTGTCAGTTTATTCAGCCGCATTCGGCCATTTTGTAATCCACAGAGATATCATAATACAAACTTTACAGTCCTTTTTAACGTTTATTATTTCTATGATCATTTATATGTTGTAAACCTTTGATCCTACACACACATTAGCAGCGTTTCCTAGACTAGCCAAGTCAGGAACATTACAAATACACAGATTAATGTGGAAATAACAGTAAGTCTATACATACAGCATATACGAGAAATACTCATCAATATAGCATGTACAAATACACAGCATGTAAATGAGCAAAGAATCGGTACTTATGTTTTAATTGAAGTACACCAATTGCGTGCAAACCTTCCACGAACCTCCCAACCATAGACCACGTTACTCATCACTCTCAGCAATGAGTCACCCTCGAGTTGGGACTAAACTCCACCTGGGTAAAGGGATTCCTAGGCTAGTCAAGGACAACATGAAGTTGCATAGTACAATAAGAAGGATTTCCTCCAAGGAGCCACTTACACCCACAGCTCACAAACTCTCATTCCCCACATGCCTATCCCACCCCAGGAGTGTACACCTTCACTGTCACACAGTCCATCGGTTGTTACACCTCCCTTTCTAGGCTTCAGCAACAGGCCAGATCAGGAATTCTCATAGCTTTGTAGTTGTTATTGGACTCCCTCCAGGAGAAATCACTTCCTCAACACACTCTCTCACCTGGCGAGAGTTGCTCATAGGAGAATTCACTTCCTCAGCACACACTCTCGCCTGGAGAGAGTTGCTCACAAGAGAACTCACTTCCTCGGCACACTCTCTCACCTGGAGAGAGTTGCTCATAGCCCTGACAACCTGCTTCTTCTATCCACAGTCCTGACAACCTGCTTCTCAACACATAGGAAAGGTGATGACAGCAATAGAAACTGAACGTGGGGAAACAGTGAAACACAGGCTACCCGCATGGTATGGGTTCAGTAAGATATCAGTTCGGGCTTGTTTCAAAGGTTCAGTATGGTTACGGTTCAACAATGGCGAAAATGACTAACTGTGTTCTTGCTTGGTGCATGAGTGAATGGAGCAACGGATGGCCATAATGCTCAGCCTGGCCAAAATGGAGAGAGTCATCTGAATCGTGAGAACGCCCCCATAAATCTGCATGCATCTTGGATGACACTTGGCTCTCCACGAGCACATTCCTCTCCACTTGGAACTCATTCCTCTCCCCAAAGGAACTTAGGATAAATTAATATCCTCTTTACAGCCTTTAGAATAATAATTATATATTATTCTCTTAGGTTTAAGCTCTTAAGCTTAACCCTTTTTACCTAATCTCCTAGCATCCTCCCTTGCCCAACCTAGTGGAGCTTAGTCCCCCGTACTCTTTCTTCATGATCGGTCTACACGCAACAATGTTGTTATATTAATAATATGAATCTTTACATGTACAAAACAAGCTCATGGCCTTTAACATCTAGGCTCTCCAGCCTAATAAGCACATAAGCCTCCTAGCTTATAATACTTGGCTCACCAGCCTACAAAACATGTTAGAATTCATGATTACAACCAGGGCTCGACCTTGGGATATTACAATCCCCTCCCCTTATTTATGCATTGTCCTCGGTGCATTATATACCATGTATAATACAAAATATTCAAAAATCTCCAAGCTTTTGTTGTTGGAACTTGTTAATCACCCAGTGCTTTGCTTTTAAGCACCAATTATGGTATTCATGCTACAGCTGAAAGTTATTTGCTCTACTCCATAGAGTTTCTCCTGGAAGAATTCATCTCACTGTACCATTTGATACACCCTCCTTATGGCAGCTACCATGCCATAAGCATTTCTGAGTTTCCTTTTCCTTGTTGAACTCACCCTTCTAGGCTCAAGTATCCTTTCACTGCTACACAGTCCATCAACGATCCATATTTCCAAGGCTTTCACACATAAGGAGAGCGTCAATCCACTACCAGAGCCTCTCACCAAGGTTATCCATTAAAGGGCTTCAGTGTCTCTAACAGTAGTTCTTCTTCCAACATTCCAACTTTAATGAATATCATCTCATCTGCATCACACACATGCAGTTATCATGAGAGAACATAAAAGAATTCATTTGGGAACTCAAACTTAGTTCAAAGGAAATTCAAATTTTCCCCAAAACATGAAATTCTATTTCATAATTCTTCTTGGATGTTTTCATATTAGGAATGCATCCTTCCTTATGGTTTTTCACAAGCACCAAACTACGTACCATTTTTCCTACAATGCTTCATCTTGTATACAGCGAACAAATTGTCAGTATTTCTTGTACATCATAATTCAATTGCAATATGTACAAAACCTTATGCAGTGATCTTAGAATTGCCTGCACCTAGAAATTCAATCACAACTACCAAACAATTTTATTAAATATAGAATGAATTATCATTCTATGCATAAGCATGTTCACAGTAATATCAGTAAGTTCATTACTTCTTTTTTCAACAAGAAATTTTTATGTAGTCAATGCTTACATGACTACTTGACTTGCAACTTTCCTTTGCAATGTCTAACAACTCCTGAAATGTCTTCAACTTCATGAGTTAACAACATTTCAGTTGTTAGTAACCGTTATTTCCATGCAATAATATATATGCATGTACTTACAAAACACATTCAACAATTGCATTTAAGTAACCAGTTATATCACTCACTATGCTTGAGTGCAATTCTCAATGCATATTTATTCAATGCACCTTGCATTGAATTACATAATGCTCTTTATCTCAGTCATGTATCTCACCATCTATAAGTTGGAATTATGGCCAATGTCTTGACACATTCCCCACACACTTCCTATTGTCTTCCCAATTAATTGGATGCCTTCCTTTTCGACCCAAACACTACACCAAGAATATAATTATGTGGTGTTCATTAGTGTTAGCAAAAAGGTTGCAATCCAAGTTTTATTTAAAGGTAGGAAGATTTTGGTACCTATGTGGTTCGTAGCCTTTCCATATCCATACTTTTCCATATCCAACCATGTCCTGGTCTCATACATGACTAGCTTTACTGGCATTCATTCCTATAACAAGTTCTTATCTTTTATTTCTCTGATTATTACCCCATAACCAAATTAACATGACATTCTACTATTTCAGTGTGTGCATTCAAAAGATAAAAGCTTGATAACTATAACAGGCCTCTAGCCTTTACCACCTCTAATGGTATCTTACTCAAATAACACCATCCTGTGTATCATAAAAATTCAATCAGGGAAGATTCTTACTTGAATTTCCCTTTGGAAACAATGCAACATAATTTCAAAAGAGAATACTTACCTACATAGCTGCCATTAAATGAATTTGGTGTTACATGACTAGCTGATGATAGTAGAAGCTTTCATGCTTCTCTTATCAAACTTATAACCAACACTTCAACTTTATGTTGCTTCCTTCCATATGCAGCAACATCATCAGCAACACTTGCAAACATGCAAGAATTCTCTTTTTGTGTATGGTTTTTCAACCAACCCTAATTCAATTGTTGCTACCACAATTTCGGTAACTTCTTTCTCCTTGTATCATATTTCTTGTTGTTCTCAAAGTTTTCACTTCATCCTAGATTCTGAAATCTTCTTATGCTCTCACGGTAATCATTGTACATGATTAGTTCTGATCTGAGAACTTTCTAGCCAAATCACTCTTGGTTGCTTTTGCATTTACAGCCAAATACTAAGATGATGTTAACCTTCAGCATTCATTTATTTTCTGGATCCAACTAATCCAACTCATACTTGGACGAATTATAGTTCCAATCAAGCTATTTTATAGACTCTGGATTCTTCATCATCCATTTATGTTTTCGAACTGAACTACTTCAGCCTTTTTCTGACTAACTACCTTAGTACTTGAGGTTTCTTGTACCTTCTCTTATCTTTGACTACTAGTTTCAAACTTGACTTGCATAGCCAATCTCTATTCATAATGTAAGGATGCACATATGCCCTATTTGCTAGCTGCATAGAATTATTTGACATCCATTTTTTTGAAACAATTCTTCAGTTGCATTGCAGAAATTTCTCTGATAGCTACAGCCCTAGGAATTCCTTAGACTGTTCTCAGATTCCTTCTTTATACAGGCAAGTAATGCCTTTTGATGGCAGTCTAATATAGTATGGTGTTGGTCCAACCAATCCATACTGATTTAACAGTCATATGAACCCAAAGGCAAGATGTTCCAATCTACCTTGGTGCTCAACCCAACCATGCCCACTAGAACTGACTTAACCAACTCAATTACTTTTCTCTTGGCTTCTGTACCAGCCAATATTTCCCATGCTTGCTTCTTGGAAATTGAAATCTTTCCACTACCTAGGAATCTATATAGCTATGACTAGCTCCTGAATCAGCTAAAAATAGTAAATGCATGGTTATTGATCATACCTTCTACTTCAATCATGTGTGATTGAAACTTTGCTTGCTTGTTGTCCATACTGCATAGGTCCTTGGTACGCTTTTGATGCAAACCCCCTCTTCCTCCCGAGCTACATGAACTCCCAATCTAGGATTGATCAATTTGATGGAGTTGAATTGGCTCTCAGGCTCATGTTGATCCCAAAAACCTTATCCACAGGATTTTGTTTCCTTCCTCGTGCTCAAAATAGAGAACGATGATCTTTTCAAAACCCACAGAATCCTTTAAGGGACCTGATGCCAAGTTAGGGGCCAATCCGATGATACCCGAGGAAATTTAGGGACTTCTCACTCCACTTGGTGCAGGTACGAACTCACCTAACCTTTCGGGCACTTCTCTAAGCTTCATGTGCCTCCAAATTCAGCTCTCAAACCCTATCCCTTTTTCCTTCGGCGGTGATAGCATATGACCGTGGATATGACCAGGTGCCAAACCAATAGGCACTTACTCCGCACTTCAAAGTTTTGGGCTTCAGGTTTTTCATCTCACCACAATGCCAACCTCCCAAAATCCAAACTCGCGAAGTTCGCAACTGACATGAGAGGGATCAACGATCTCCGCTCTCTATCCAAATCAACGGTCATAAATAGCTTCGGGACTCTGTGCTTCAAGATTTCCAAAGTATTCAATGCCACAAACCTTCGGAGTGACAACTCTCCGGACTGTCAGATCTTTTGACACACATCCACGACTATCAACGGTCACGATGAACTACGGCGCTTCGACCTTTGGGAGTTCTCATCCCATGCAACCCACCTTCAAAGTGAAGTATATTATGACACTTTTCCTCTGTTGATGGATGGCGCAGATGAACTCTGGCTCTCCGACCTTCGGGATTTCTTGCTCCACCCAACTCCATCTTCCTCTAAAGTGTTCCTGCTTTAGAGTGCAAGATCTGGTGACACCTTTCCCCGCAGGATCAAAAGCCCAGATCTGCTTCGACTACCGATGACTTCGGAATTTCTCCACCCTTTTGCACTGGCTTCCTCCGAAATGTCGGATCTTTTTCCATGTGTCCCCAAACAATGGACGGCTTAGATCTTCTCCGCTACTCTGGGCTTCGGGGATTTTCAAAGTACCACACTTTAAATCCTCTGGAGTTAACGATCAACTGTCACGTGTCCTCCTACACCAATGGCTAGGATTTACTTCTGCACTTCGAGCCTTCGGGAGTTTTTCACACTCCTCGATTGAAATCTCTCGGAGTGTTGCTGCTCCGGATTTCACAATCTATTGACACGTAGTTCCGAGCACCAACAACCACGATCTACTCCGACCTTTGGAGCTTCGGCGATTTCGCTCTCTTGTGCACTCAAGCTCTAAATGCCTGAATTTCACGAATTCCTAAGGACTTCGTGAATTAACCTTCATGCAAATTACATGGATCCAAAGAATCTTTATCCTTCGTGCTCAGATCCAATGGTTGGGATCTATTTTCCTCCTCTATGCGCTCCTCCTTGTCTTGACGTAGATCTTTGACGGTCCATATCAAATCTCATAGCCAATATGACGGTTGTAGTAGCTCCTCCCTCCTGAGCTTTGTTACTTCCTTCCGATGAAGGAACTTTGAAAATATTCAAAGGTTGCGGCCTTTGATTCATTTGTGAGCCCGACTGCTTTTATCTCGACTGCGCTTATGAGAAAACGCTATCCCTCCTCGGCTCCCGAACTTGAAGAAATTTCATCTGCATGCACTTGCGCTATCTCTCCTGAGCTTTGAACTTTCTCTGACTTCCAAAGGGTCTCATCCCTTCGCTCCCTCAAAGGATTCTTGCGCCCTCCTGGCACTCTGCATACTCCTTTCACTACCTCTATGCACACCTGGCAGAGCTTACAAGGTTTTCGGTAACTCCAGTTGTGCCTCCTCTGCACAGATTTTTCTTACTTCTTTTGATGCGGTCTCCTCAATCAAGAATCTTCACAGTTCCTTCTCTAAGCTTTTTTATGTTCTTAAAACAAGAATTTGGGTGCTAGCCCCCTTTTTCTTCGGTCCCCAAATCATGTGACTACAAGTTGTGACCAATCACTAAGCTGATAGGATCTTATCGAAACTTTGGTGCTTTGGAAATTCTAGCTTTGGAGAATTCCACACCTTCTTCTCTCATTTATTTTAAACGTCAAACTGGCGAACACGCGGAGTGGGGTGGATCTATGGTCCATGGCTCCTCAACAACTAACGGTTGAGATTTACTACGGAGCTCCGGCTTCTTGAGTTTTCGAAGCACTGCTACATAGATCCGTTGTAGTGTCAGACCGACGAATTCACAAACAACACATCAACGATCTGCGTCTTCTAGTTAACCAACGGCCACGATCAACTCCGGGCTTCGGGAGTTTTGGACAGTCCATACTCTCCATTCTTTTGGAGTGCCAAATTACCGGATTGTTGCATCTGTTTCCATGTACCCTCTCTCGATCAACGGTCAAGATTAACTCTGGGAGTTCTTGACTCAAGCAACTGCAACACAATACCTCTGGAGTACCAAGTCTTCGAACATTGGAATCTGATGCCACACGTCCTTTGGGACCAACAATCGAGATTAACTCTGGCCTTTAGGATTTCTCAACTCAATGCTAACTGTAACACCTTTCCTTCGGAGTACCAAGTCTCCAGACTACAGAATCTGTTGTCGCGTGTCCTCCATGATCAACGGTCGAGGTAGACTCTAGACTTCAGGCCTTTGGGAGTCTTTCCACTTGAACACAATTCCTCCAAAGTTCCCAGTCTCCAGACTGTAGGATCTGGCACCACGCACCCAATGTGACCAACGGTGGAGATATACTCCGACCTTCGGGAGTTTTCATACTTAAACACTTGTTGACCAAGTTCCTCTGGAGTGCCAAGTCTCTAGACTGTAGGATTTGGCGCCACACGTGCACTGTGACCGATTTACTATGGGCCTGATCTAGTTAAATACTTAGCCAAGGTTTTAACTGCTTTATGTATCCATCAGGGCCCCACCATCCATGCTCGAGAGGAGTGCCACGTGGTGAAATACTATAAGCATATGTGTGGCCCAATCAGATGGGTGAAACGTGTCACGTTCTAACTGGCATTTCAATCTTCCAAAGGTTCTTAACTCACTGACACGTGGCACACATCCCATGTGTCCACATCATCCTAGGTGATGTCAGGAAACCACGTCACTTCGAGAATTCGGGACTTCGGGCTTCGGTAGATTTTACACTTGCATTCCTCAAATTTCCTGAACTCCAAACTCTCGAACTTCTTCACCTTCTGGGGTCCACATAGTACAGTTATCAACATTTAAGGTGGTGGTACGTGGCATGTCTAGGAAGGGTCCACATCACCATTGGCGACGTCATCATGCCACGCCTCTTCGGCTTGGGGACTTCGGGCTTCGAGGCTTCGAGAGACTCCACACTAGCACACTCCAATTCTCCCGAATGCCGAACTCTTAATAATCTGATCTTATGACACGAGTTTTCTTTAATGAACGGTCTGGATGAACTCTGGACTTCGGGACTTCGAGAGTTTTCACTCTATCACACCTTATTACTCCTGAACGTCGAATTCCCGAACTAGCCAATCTGCTAACACGTGTCTCTTTTAATGAATGGTCTGGATTAACTTCGGATTTCGGGACTTCGGGAGTTTTCACTCTATCACACCTTATTACTCCCAATCGTTGAATTCCCGAACTAGCCAATCTGCTAAGACGTGTCTCTTTTGATGAACGGTCCAGATTAACTCTAGACTTCAAGACTTTGGGATTTTTTGCATCAGCACACTCATTTTCTTTCGAATGTCGAATTTCATAACTGTTGTGAGATTTACGGCTCACAACCACTCGTGCGCAGATATGATGGTTGAGATTTGTTCTTCACCAATGTGCCTTACCTCTTGCTCTTGACTCGATCTAATGGCTCTGATTTGTCTTCGGTTGATCCAACAATCAAGCACTTTTCCCCGGATCTACGGTGTATATCCACTCCGAGACTTCGGAGCTTCGGTGCTTTTGCTCCCTTTTACAACAAGTAACTTCAAACAACCGGAGCGACAAAGTTCCAAAGAACTTCGGTGCTTAACCACCATGCTCCTTTTCCCCAATCTGATAGTTGTGAAGGATCTTCCTTCTCCTGAACAGATCCTACGGTCCGAATTATAAACTTTGTGGCCCAATACCATGGTTGTGGTGGTATCCTTCTTCTGTAGGTTTTCTTGAACTGCTATACTTCCTAAGCTTCTGAAAATAGTCCAAGTGTTCACACGATGCCTTCCCGGCACTCAAGAACGCTTTGAACTTTGAATTTTGTCCCTCTTGACAACAATTCACTCTTAAACCTTTGCTTCATTAACCACCTATATGGGCCATTCAGGATCAGTGTTGAAACCATGGATCTGATACCATTTTATAACGTCCCCAGCCAGCAATAGGCCAGGCAACATCACTTTGTAAACATCTTTTGCTTTGATACCATTTTGTAACGTCCTCGGCCACCAACAGGTCGAGCAATGCAACCTCTACGAAATAAAAAATATCATATGCATATATATATATAAACGGACAACATATACACAGATTAATGCAGAAATAACGGTAAGACTATACATATAGCATATACAAGCAATACTCATCAATATAGCATGTACAAATACACAACATGTAAATGAGCAGAGAATAGGTACTTGTCTTTTAATTGAAGTACACCAACTATGTGCAGACCTTCCATGAACCTCCCAGCCATAGACCGCATTTCTCATCACTCTTAGCAGTGAGTCACCCCCGAGATGGGACTAAAATCCACCCAGGCAAAGGGATTCCTAGGCCAAGTAGGGACAACAGGAAGTTGCATAGTACAACAGGAAGGATTTCCTCCAAGGAGCCACTTACTCCCACAGCTCACAGACTCTCATTCCCCACATGCTTGCCCCACCCCAGGAGTGTACACCTTCACTGTCACACAGTCCATCAGCTGCTACACCTCCCTTTCTGAGCTTCAGCAACAGGATGGATCAGGAATTCTCATAGCTCTGTAGCTGCTACTAGACTCCCTCCAAGAGAACTCACTTCCTCAACACACTCTCTCACCTAGAGAACTTGCTCACAAGAGAACTCACTTCCTCATCACACTCTCTCACCTGGAGAGAGTTGCTCATAGGAGAACTCACTTCCTCAGCACACTCTCTCACCTAGAGAGAGTTTCTCACAGGCCTGGCAACCTGCTTCTTCTATCCATGGGCCTGACATCTCGCTTCTTCACTACCACTTTTCAACACATGGGCAAGGTGATGACAGCAACAGAAACTGAACGTGGGGAAACGGTGAAACAAAGGATATATGCATGGTATGGGTTCAGTAAGATATTAGTTCGGGCTTGTTGCAGAGGTTCAGGATGGTTACAGTTCAACAATGGCGGAAAGGACTGACTACGTGCTTGCTCAGTGCATGAGTGAATGGGGCAACGGATGGCCAGAATGGAGAGAGTCATCTTAATCATGAGAGCGCCCCCATAAATTTGCATGCGTCTTGGATGACACTTGGCTCTCCAAGAGCATGTTCCTATCCACTTGGAACTCGTTCCTCTCCCCAAAGGAACTTAGGATAAATTAATATCCTCTTTACAGCATTTAGAATAATAATTATATATTATTCTCTTGGTTTTAAGCTCTTAAGCTTACCCATTTTTCCCCAATGTCCTAGCCTCCTTACTCCCCCGTACTCTTTCTTCGTGGTCGGTCTACACACGGCGATGTTGTTATATTAATAATATGAATATTTTCATGTACAAAATAGGCTCTTGGCCTTTAACATCTAGGTTGTCTAGCCTAATAAGCACATAAGCCTCCTAGCTTATAACACTTGGCTCACCAGCCTACAAAATATGTTACAATTCATGATTACAACCGAGGCTTGGCCTCGAGATATTACAAAGGTAATAGTCCTAATCGATTCGAGTAGTACTCATAATTTCATTCACTATAAAATAGCCAAAGCTCTCAATCGCTTTATATATCCAGCGCGAGAGTTTCAAGTAATGATTGCAAATGGAGGAACAATCAATTTCTCAGGAAAATGCCATAAGATCAATCTTACTATGGGGGAATATGTAATGAATATTCCAATGATTTATATACGCATGGGTGGTGTTGATGTCGTACTAGGAGTCCAATGGTTACAAACATTGGGAACATTAGCTTTTAATTTTCAAGAACTTTTCATGAAATTTTCATAGGAAGGAAAGGAAATTGAATTAAGGGGTATCACAGGGAAACCCAGTAAGGTGATAAGTTTTAATGGCATGACAAAATTATTGAAAAAGGGGCATCAGGGTGTAATTGTAAAACTATGCTCACTAGATGTTCAAACATCTAAGCTGTATATTCCTCTAAATCTCCAAGGGATCATTGATAAGCATTCCAAAGTATTTGAGGATATTGACAGAGGTCTTCCACCCACTCGAAATCATGATCATGCTATTCACCTAATTCCTGGGAGTGTTCCTCCTAACATCAGGCCTTATAGATACCCTTATTCCCATAAGAGTGAAATTGAGCATATGGTTGAAGAAATGTTAGAGGCTGGCGTTATTAGACCTAGCCAAAGTTCTTACTCTGCACTGGTGGTAATGATACTCAAGAAAGAGGGCTCATGGCATATGTGTCCAGATTATAGAGAGCTCAACAAGATCACTATTAAAGATAAGTTTCCCATTCTCGTCATTGATGAATTGTTATATTAACTACATGGAGCAATCTATTTCACAAAGTTGGATCTTCATTCGAGGTATCATCAGATTAGAATGAAGGAAGCAGATATCCCAAAAATAGCATTCTGAACTCATGAAGGCCATTATGAATTTTTGGTCATGCCTTTTGGCCTTACGAATGCACCTTCCACATTCCAAGGGTTGATGAATTCCATTTTCAATCCCTTCCTTCGAAAATTTGTGTTATTATTTTTTAATGATATACTAATCTATAGCAAGTTTTGGGAGGATCATGTTCAACATGTTGACAAGGTGCTACAACTACTAAAGGAGCAACAACTATATTCCAAACCATCCAAATGTTTCTTTGGGGTGAAGGAGGTAGAGTATTTGGGTCATATTGTATCTCATGAAGGTGTCAAGGTAGACCCTAACAATATTAAGGCCATGATGGACTGGTCGATTCCCAAAAAATTGAAGAATCTTAGAGGAGTTTTGGGTTTGACAGATTACTACCGCAAGTTTGTTCAGAACTATGGAAGAATAGAAACACCTTTAACGACATTAACTAAGAAGGATTCCTTTTCATGGACTCCAAAGGAAACTCAATAATTTGAACGACTTAAAGAGGCAATGTGCAAAGCTCATGTCTTGACCACACCAGACTTCACAAAAACCTTTATTATAGAATGTGATGCCTCGAGAAATGGCATTAGTGATGTTCTAATGCAAGAAGGAAGGCCCCTTGCTTTTGAAAGTCGGCCACTCAAGGGAAAGGACTTACACAAACCCATTTATGAGAAGGAAATGATGGCAATACTACATGCATTGAAGAAATGGTGCCCTTACCTAATAGGTAGGCACTTCAAGGTCAAAACATATCATGATAGTTTTAAATACTTCTTGGATCAGAGACCATCTTTAGAAGAACAACAAAAATGGGTGACCAAGATGTTGGGTTATGATTTTGAAATCATCTACAAAAAAAGGGAAGCAAAATGTTGTGGCAGATGCACTCTTAAGAAATGATGAATATGTTGAGGCCTTTCTCTGTGCTATCTCGATCATCCAACCCGATTGGATAATAGAAGCGAGGGATGAATGGAAGAATGACGAAAACGCGTGGACTCTCCTTCGAAGGTTGCAATAGGATTCCAGTGCATCACATACATTTACATGGAAAAATGATTCACTGTGGTACAAAGATCACTTATATTTATGTAAGAACTCCCAACACAAACAAAAGGTACTCTTGGAATTGCACACCTCTCCAGTAGGAGGGCACTCAGGATTTTTGAAAACCTACCATAGGGTCAAGAAGGAATTTTTTGGGGATGGCCTTAAATCTTATGTTCAAAGTTTTGTGGCAAAATGTTTGGTTTGCCAACAAAATAAAGTGGAAACAATTAAGACCCTAGGTCTTTTATGACCATTAGCCATCTCAAGTCAGCATTGGGAGGAGGTTTCCATGGATTTCATCACAGGGTTACCGAAGTCTGAAGGAAAGAGTGTCATCATGGTGATTGTTGATAGACTGACCAAGTACGCACACTTTTGTGCACTCTCTCATCCTTTCAAAGCCATTACAGTATCCACTGCATTCATGGAGACAGTTCAAAAGCTACATGGAAGCCCAAAGATTATTGTAAGTGACAGATATCCCATCTTCACTGGAAATTTTTGGACAGAATTATTTTCTTGTTTGGGTACTCAATTGGCTCATATCTCATCTTATCATCCTCAATCTAATGGACAAACTGAGATAGTGAACAAATTTCTGGAAGGCTACCTTCGTTTCTTTGTCTCTGATAAACAAACATAATGGTTCAAATGGTTACCCTTGGTGGAATCGGGGTATAACACTTCCTTTCAAACTGCAACAAAAATGGCAGCATTTATGGCACTCTATGGATATCACCCACCTTCCATCTCTTCTTCTCTAAAAGAAAAATCTAAGGTTCAAGCAGTGGAAGATCACATCGAGCATCAACAACAATTTCTCCAACTCTTAAAGGACAACCTAACCATGGCACAAAATCACATGAAACAACAAGCAAATCAACATCGTAGTGAAAGAAGTTTTGAAGTATGGGACTGGGTATTTTTAAGACTACAACCATACAAACAGATGTCCCTCAAGCAAGCTAAGAAGGATAATAAATTATCAACAAAGTATTATGGCCCTTATAAGGTGTTGCAAAAGATTAGTACTATGGCATACAAATTGGAGTTGCATGCATCTTCGCGAGTACACCTAGTTTTCCATGTTTCATTCTTAAATAAGGTTATAGGTGACAAGATCCCAATTCAAACTATATTTCCAGAACTTGACGAGGAAGGAAAAATCATATTGGAGCCTGAAGCTATCACTGACACAAGAATTCGCCAACTAAGGAATAGATCAATTTCAGAGTATCTCATTAAGTGGAGGAAACTACCTGTTGAATATTCAACTTGGGAATATGAGTCTTTTATACAAAAGCATCCAGAATTACTCAAGTGTTGTGGACAACACTTGTCTGAAGGGGAGGGGCATGTTAAGCCCTAAATAGTGGCACATTACCCCTTAATTGGGGCATATTACATTAGTAATGTTATTTTATTTATGTTGGCTTGGGTTCATTAGTTGTAATTGTACCTCCTAGTCTCCTATGTATACCAAGGAGACCTTTTCATTTGGAATGATCTTGTATTTGGAAATTATGTGGTGTATAAGGAGGTTGCCCCCTTGAAGAGGCTTATTATCTGAAATTCTCTCTTTTTCAAGGCGTTCAGTACTTGTTCTGAGGTTTTTTTATGCTATTTTGATATTTGGTTCTTAACAATTTCTAAATTCGTTGATGTATTCATGAAATCAAACCAACATGTAATACATATGAGATCATGAAAATATACATTATGAAGTTTAGTTTGAATAGTTATTGTGTAGAAATTTGACAAACGATAAGTCACTTACTCTTTATCAAGCGTCTTTTTCCATTCGTTTTGAGAAGCTCCCCTTCTCTTTTGTCTTCATCCCTTTCATCGTCTCAAATCACTGCACCTGGTGTGTTGTCAATCTGTTTGATGTGCTCTTTGGAATAATAGAAAGACTTATATGATATGTATCCTTCTGCCATAGACCCCTCGAGTTTTTCCCTTTGAAGAATAAATCCTTTCATTTTTTTCATATACCTCTCTAAAAAAACATCCAATGACAGGAGACACCCCAACTAATTCAACCTCATCTACTAGGTGAATTAGAATATGAACTTGCAAGTACATGAAACTCGAGGGTAGTTCCTTCTCAAACATACAAACGAACTCAGTGATCTCTTAACGCCACCGTGGAATGCTATCCATATGAATCTCCTTTGATGTGATCCAACGTACAAATGCAGATAATTTAGATATGGCACGCCTTAGGTCCTGGGGGAAGTCATGGTTCATACACCCATCCACGAGCAAAGGATAATGACACTACAAAGTAAACACATACAAAATTAATTGTCTTTTATCTCATGGCATAAAAATAAAAATTACAAATAATAAAATCATATTTTTGACATACATCGTACCTTTAGAAGGTTCAAATGGTCATGTAATTTCAACCCTGACAAATGGTCTTGATGCATAGTGAAGCAACATTGTAGGGAAGACGCATATAAAGAAGGCACCTTCACACCCAATATAACTTCCTTTGCCAAAGAAAGATCTTCTTTCTTCAAAATCCATGGGACATTACCTTCTTTGAAATACCAAGAGGGACCAACCTCTCCTCTACTTTCTTGTCTTGGCCAATGTTTCTTTTTAGTTTTTGAACAAATAAGATCTCTCCTCACAGCCAATGTGTCACTTTCTTTCGATGATATGTGCCTCCATAAAGAAGATGAAACATTTTAAATATATGCATGGGATCTAGTAAGTGGGCAATCTTAAGATGCTCCCAATATGGGAGCTCATAAAAGATAGATTTCCTTTTCATCCCAATGGGCAATTTCTCAACATAGGTGTCAAATAATTTTGGATCATTGAACATAGGCTCCCCATTTGAATCGAACATTTATGTAATATCCTTCTCCTTCTCTCTCTCATATGCTCTAAGCCATTTTGTTGGTGTCATTGTTGTAGGCCTTTGGGTTCTCTCTGGTTTACCATTGAAAGTGAATGTTTCTCTTCTATAAGGGTGTTCTTCTAGGAGGAATACCCTCGAGCAGTCATACATTGGCTTTCTTAGGTGGTTGGACCACCTAGCCTTCAGAGAAGGTCCACAACACTTATATCCATGATAGCCTTTAGTTACAAGACCTGTGAGATTATTGTATACATAGCACGTTAGCGTTTAAGAATAGAATGTTAATCACAACGAATTAAATAAATATTGTTACATATATAAACAAATCAATAAACATGTTAATTATTAGAGCAAAATCCTAAGCCTGCATAATCGTGTGGTGTAAGCACATATGCCATACAACGTAAAACTCCTCTATGTTGTGATGGGTCTTAATACATCATATACATGTATCCCTTCCCATAATTCATTTAATTCATCTACCAATGGTTGTAGGTAGACATCCATATTCTTCACTTGTCTTCTACCAGGGACTATAAAATCCAACATAAGATGTTCATTCTTCACGGACAACCATGGGGGGGTATTGTTATTGATCACTACTACATGCCAAACAGAATAGTTGGTGTTTTGGAGGGAATATGGGTTCACGCCATCCATTGCTATGCTAAGTCGTGGACTTCGTACTTCATCCTTGAATTTTTTTGGCCATGTATTCTCTATATGCTTCGTGGCTATTGAATCTATTGGGATTCTCATAACTCCTGACTCACTTTTTTGTGAGGCATGCCATCCTCGCAACATAGCTAATTCTTTGCAACAAAGGAGCCTTTGAATCCTTGGGATTATATGGAGGTGGCTCAATATCTTATGAGGAGGACCATGTGATTTACCATTTTTATTTGATTTATGGTACCTGTCATGCCCACATTTCGAACATATCTCTTTGTCTACATATTCTCCTCTATATAGAATACAATCATTCAAACATGCATGATATGATATATACTCAACACCCAACATTTTCAACAACTTCTTTGCCTCTTCGTAGCTACCGGAAAAAACATTATCACTAGGAAGAACCTTATCTTTCAATATCCTGCAGTTAGTGGGCAATAGAAATGTACAAGATCATTTAATGTTTATAAAAGCAACAATTTCTAATGTTGATTGTGTCACAATATTTCTCAAAATTAATATAAGGCACTTGCTTGTCAATTACCTCAATATTGTCGAGAAACATCCATTTGACATGCCAAACTTTTCTTTCACGTTGTACAGTAACATTGTTGTCCCAAGCTGGGTAGACTTTGACTGGGCACTAGGTCCAAAGAGAGGGGTGGTGGAAGTAGATTTCAGGATTTCTAAAATGGTATCAGTGATATGAGCATCATCACCTAGCTCATCGTTCTGGAATGCATCTAACAACATTGTCTCCAAGGAAGTTGTATCCCGTAAGTAATCATCCATACCAACCTCTTTTTTATTGTCTCCATTGCCAACTTTTGAAGAACTACTATTGTTGTATTCATTCCTAATTGGTGAATCTGGACGTAGTGGGAATTGAATAGGTGGTTGATTCAACCATTCTTGGTATGTTTCCTCTCCGAGTTGTGCTCTTCTCACAGCCTTCTCTTAGGTTGGCATTGTCGTTGGGTGCAACGAAAGATGGGAAGTAGGTTGCTCATCGTCAGAATCCTAATTTCAAGAATATTGAACATTAGTACATCGATGATATTAGTAAGCACAATGCAATAATTTGTTTGTTCAAATTACATTATACCAAATAATTATCACCATCGTCGACCCGAGATTGCGACTGGAAGATGGAATGTCACAATTGTCAGGATAAAGCAGCTTTCCATTTTCATCTACTAGCTGCTTGCGGTATGTTGCTCTTGATAAGACCTTCTGACGTTTTTGAACCGGTACTGGAATATTTTTTGCATCTGAACTCGATTCTGAATTAGGATCCTGCAAATTTGGACACATTTTTATTCAAATTGACATGGATAAAAAAAAATCAATTAGATAATCGAAACATAAATAAAATAAGTTAAACTTATTAGAGATGGAAAGGGAGTACTCCGCGATGGACTTTGAGCAATATGGAATTGGTTGGAATTTGAAGAATTGGCCATTTGATCATATAATAAGGTTTTCTCCCCACATTTCAACAAAATTAGCAATAAATTTTCTATACGTATCTAAAATAAATTTCAAGGATCATACCACAATTTGAGTTTGAATATAGTTTTGAAACCATTTTTTAAGAATAAGGCGACATAAAACATAAAATGTATATTGAAGTATTGTAGTCATGTGAATTCATCGTAAAAGATAATTTGATATGAATATACTATTATATGTGCAACTAAAAGTTCAAATAACTTTAAAAGCATCCCAGTGCACTTATAAACCACAAACGCACCAGTGCGCATATTAATAATAAGCACCGGTGCGTTGAAAAATTAACCACGCCATATTTTGAGATTTTGTTAATAAAAAACAATTATATTTTATTGGTGCATCATATAATATGGACGCACCAATGCGTAATGTAATATGGATGCATCAGTGCGTCTTACATAAACGCACCGACGTGGCGAAAAAAAAAAGCGTGATTTTTTTAAACAATTAAAAAAAGACCGGAAATTGAATTTCATAAAGTCCTTTAAATACTAAAAAGCTATTCACCATTTCATTATTTTGCAAAAATTTGCAGGGGAGAGACTTGCAAGAGAGACATATGGAGGAACATTGTGGAGGAGCAGAATACTTTGGAACCACAGTATTATTCAGAATATGAGAATTTGAAGGCTATGGTGATTCACTCTAAACCCTTTTCATAAAGTTTTTTAAATATTAAGAATGTAGTCAATATTTTCATTATTTTGCCAAAAATTACAGGACACGGATTTGGAAGAGAGACAAACCGGGGAGCATTGTGGAGCAGAAGAATACTTTGAAACAACATAAATAATCAGAAAATTGGGATTTGAAGGGTATGGTGATTCACTCAAAACCATACAAGTAAAAATTTTAAATTTTGTTGTTGATTTTGATAATAATTTTTTTTACAAATTGAATTTATATTTGGATTTTAATTAAAATTCAGATAATAAAAAAAAAACCATACTTACCTTAACCCTTGGTTTTTTTTGCTTACGTGAATGCAAAATTTCACCCAAAGGTTTAACTCCTTCTATCACTTCAGAATTAGGGCTTTGAATTTTAGGCATTTTAGATCTAATGGGTTTGTTTTTCTATATATAAGTGTTTTGCATGTGATGCAAAGAGACCACTCATTGCATCAGATCCCAAATGTAGTCATCCCTCTAACTTTTTTTTTTTTTTTTAAACGGTCTCTGATTTGATGGATTTTTTTTTAAACGTTTTCCGATTTTCCAATGTGCCATTTCAACAGAAACGCATAGGTGCGTTTATGTCTAAGGAGCACCGATAAAACCAGAATTTTTTTTTTTTAATTTAAAAATATGGTGCATAAAAAAATATCGCCGATGTTTTCTCATCTAAACAACATAGAAAATGTTGTCACATAATTTTTTTAATTTTTTTAATTTTTCTTCTCATCGATGTGTAATTTTTCTATTGTATTTTTTATGAATGTTTAATTTTTTACCTATGTTTTTGTTTTCTACTGTAGTCATTGTGATGTCTTCTATATATATCGCATTGTTGTAATTCACAATTTTTTTTAAAAGAAATTAGACTATCCGGTGTTTTTTTTTGTATTGAACGCACCGATGTGTTTTATGTAATAAACACACCGATGCTTTGTATTTAAAAAACGCACCGGTTACAATGATTTTTTTTTGCTGAAAATTATGTGATTTATTTATGAAATATATTTAATAATTTTTGTATTGAATGGTACAGGTTGTATATTGATAAAAATATGAGTGAGAAGAGTTCAAATAAGAAAAGTTTTGGTTGACACATCCGAAAAAACAAAAAAGGTAGGTTCCCTATAAATTCTATACAAAATTAATATGGTTGAACTATATGTAAGTTTAACTAATATGTATTGGTTAGTGTGTGTCATGCATGGCCACAAAATGAGGAAGCTCGATAAGATTATTTCTGATCTAAGTGCAAAAGAGCGTAAAAGCTTGATGGAAAAACTACAGAAGGATAAATTAGGTGAATGAAATAATAATAATAATAATAATAATCTATTTTTAAGGTCACGGCCAAGCCAGCACACCAAATTAATGTATGAGACCCCTTTGTTTGTGGGACAAGGGACCCCCCTCCACCCAGTGATTTGAATGGTAAAGTCTACAAAGGTATACATACCCTACCCCACTATGGATTTGAACCTGTGACCTCTTAAGAGGAAACACATGTTCTTAACCATTAGGCCCACTCAGGCTGTATTTTTTTTTTAATTTTCATTAATAATATAATTAGGAATATTAAATGATATGTTTCAAATAATCTATTAATTCACATATGTTTAATGTTCTACAGGCAGCAGTCCCCGAGGTTTAGGACAGTCGGTGACGGAGTGTGTTGTTAAGCCACTCTGTGATGTTAAAGTCACCGGTTCAAAACCTGCAGGGACAAAAAATCCAACCATGTTAAGAGTTGGTGTGGCTCAGGCCGGGTGCGATCCCTGGGTGATTTTGACGACTTAGATGCCCCTGAGTCGCGGTTTCTCAAGCCACGGGTTAATCGCGTAGCCCCAGGTTCCACACAAATTAACAAACAAAACAAAAAATGTTCTACAGGCAGCAACAACGAGGGAACAGAATGTCACCCTAACAAAACAAAATTAATTAATATAGAATATGTAAATGATGATGAATTGGTCCTTAGCTCATCTGAAGTGGTGTTGGAGATTAATTAAAGAGGGAAAAACTTTTACAAAACTATGAGGGATATAGTGGAATGAACGTATAGATGTACTTTCCACTTACAATGTAGAAATTGTTAGCGACATTTTTTGTCTTAGGCGCAAAGGTACCCAGGTCTGCAGGATACACGGGAAGCGCCCAAGCGCAGCACGGAAGAATTTCATTTTTCAGCTACAGGTCAAGCGAGCGGGCAAAGTTTCATTAATAGTAGCCATGACTCATCTACACAGCAGATCGACGATCATCGGGTTTTCGGGGCTGTCAAGTTGCCCGATATTTAGCCTAAAGGCAGTGCCCATAATTTGGGACAGATCTGGGTCATCCGATCCAGTGAAGCATGGCGCGAGATTGAGTCACATCGGCATATCGGCATTCGGGAGTTTGAGGGGTAAAGTCCCCCGTCATTCCACATCCCGAAACCCCAAACCTTGAAATGCCGATAAGCGCTCTTCAAAGCCGGGCCCACGGTTTTGGCGCCTGGTCGTAAAGGAACAAGCCTGGAGGAGGGGCGCTTATGTTATCATTTGGCCATCGGGGCCCGCAGTATTGCCGAATCAATTCAGAACCATCAGATCAGTGGGGAAACGCGTGGCGACCGTTAGGGTCTCCCGACATTTTTGCCCATTGCGATTTCGAAGAAAAAGAGACCCGCTCCTTTCTCATCCACGAATCCCGAAACGCCAAAAGCACTCTGGGAGACAGGCGTGGGGTCAAGGCCCGTGGTCACTTGGGAAAGAAAAGAACTGTGAAAGAGGGGCCGAGGGCGTCGAGTTTGTTCGTAGAGGGGATTGTTGCGATCTCCAGGTGCCATCGGACCCGACCTCTATCCTGGCCTTTGCTTGGAGTAAATGAAGGCAAGGAGAGGTGGTTGAAACCTCGCCTCACTCATTAATTGTAGGGTATGGATGCCCCAACTGAAGGTCTACCCGAGACGGTCCTCTGTACCGGTTCTTTGCATGCAAGCCATGCCAAGTCCTCGACTCGCCAAGGAAGTCTGCGCACGCTAATTTAGCATTTAAGGGCTCAGCAACCCCCCTGGCACAAGCCATGCAGAATTAAGGTGGCATATGATAGGAGAGTACAGGCCAGATTTGATTGAGGAGATGCCACACCTTGAAAGTCCTGAGACGCCTCTGTTGGGCAAAAGGGGGAAGAGTATATGTAGGCATTTTTGCCATTTTTGTAAGTATCGATGGTAGAGCACAGATCCCGACTGTAAAGTTTTAACAGACATTCTAGCTTTCTGCTCATGCCTCTGTATGTGAGATTTCTTATTTTATGACAGACAGTTTTTCCTACTCCGTCTAATCTTCATCTCATGCTGAGAGAGTTCATGATTGACTGATTCACATGAATTATTGCAACTATGTTATGATAAAGGATTTATTGTGACATTATTGTGTTCTCTGGTTTTTGCATTTGAATGTAAGAAGATCTTGTGTTTAGATGCCTTTTTCTACAGTCTGTTAGAAACCTGATGTTTACTACAGACCTTCGCATCCCTCTGATATAAGTCTTCCCCCTACTCACCCTTACTACAACTCACTGTCTGAAGTTTATGTAAGACCCCACTTGCCCATGCATGCCTGACCTAGTTTTGGAGTTAGAGCAATGTTGTTTTGAGTTAGCATTCCATTCAATCACACATTTTATAAACAAATCGTGACATAAATTGATGGGCGTTGGGCTCTGCTCCTGCTGCAATCCAGGGGTGACTTCCAGCGCTAACATTTCTGGCGCCGTTGTCGGGGACGAAATTGAAGATTTTCCCTGGGTAGAACGACATTGAGCCTCTGATTCTGAAGGTGCATCAGACATCAGAGCCCTTCAAGATTGTTACTGTGCACCTGGTGACTCCATGGTTTCTGCATCACTGTTTCAACTGTGGCTACTGTTAGCACACCTGAAAGATGACCCAGAGGAGCTTTCTCGAGAAGGTTGCAACAGCTGCTTTCTCAGCCTGGGAAGCTTCCTGGGGTAACAACAATGTAAGATCTGGCCTTTGATGGTGAATAAGGACCAGGCACATTTGAAGCTGTAAATATTTCACCTGGCGACTCCATGATTCAAGGATCGATTGGCGACTCCACTGGTTCGGAATGGAGAAAATACTTACTCGCAGGTTTGCTCCTTTTAATTTTTCTGCTATTCTTGGTTTTCCTAATGTTGTCCCCTCTCTGAATGAATGGGGCGATTATTTGCCCATATTTGGAAACTGTGAAGAGGGCAACCCTACTCAGCACCTCAGTGAGTTTCATGAACTCATGCGTCAGTGGGAGATACATCATGAAGATGTATTGCTGAAGATGTCCATGTTCTCGTTAGTAGGGGATGCGCGTAGATGGTATCATTCTTTACCCCCTGCTAGCATTTCTTCACTCAGTGAGTTCCATGTAGCTTTCACCGCTTACTGTCAGAAGTTGTATCCCTCTGAGTTGATTTTTCATGACTGTTGTGAGGGATACTACAACAAATGTATACAAGATGGAGTTGTCTCTTATGTAGGCTATAAGGATGATCCTGATGACCTGGATCAGAAATCAGTCTTTTCTTCTCCCCATTCGTCTGTTTCGGGCGAAGTTATGGAACTGATAAAATCTATCACTGCCAAACTCGACAGGTGGGAAGCTAAGCGATGTGCAGAGGATTTTCCACCCTTTGAAGAAGAGGATGCTTCGGGCGGAGTTATGGAACTGATAAAATCTATCACTGCCAGACTCGACTAGTGGGAAGCTGAGCGATGTGATGAGGAGTTCCCATCCTTTGAAGCAGATGCCCTTAGCAGCTCTACTGAGGGCAATTATGAAAAAAGCTTTCCCACGGGTCCTGTTTACGGTCATTATGAATCTGACCCATGGGAGAGCCAAGAAGAAGAAATCCTCCCAGATATGATTATGTCTGATGGAGGTTGTGATGATGAGGGTTGTAAGGATAGGAGACTGGGGGAAGAAGATGCTCTAAGTGAACTGATAGAGCAGGTGAAATCTCTCACTGCCCAACATACAAGGTTGGAATCTGGAGGCAACAGAGAGGGTTTTCCGGTCCTTGAGGCACATGTTCTTAGCAGCTCTTTTGAGGAGGTTATTGAAGATTTCATAGTTGCGTTAGTTTCTGCCCCTGATGAGTCTGTTGTCTCATATTTAAAGGAAGAAGCCATTGTGGAAGAGTATTCTTCTCTTTTCCTTTACAATATTTCCCATGATGTATTTACATTTGGGATTGAATCGAAGGATCGGGAGATCGTTCCTTTTCTACAAGATGGGGGAGTTTTGTGCTCACACAGCTTTGATGATCATTCTGGTAAGGAGCAGACCGCAGAGCCTTATCCTCTGTCCACTAAAGAAAAGTATCATGAGGAAATCGGCCATCCCAGTCATTCAGAAGACGCTGAGTAGCACGAGGAAGACAAAATCTTTCCCGCGGGTCCTGTCTATGGCCATTATGAATATGACCCTTGGGAGAGCCAAGAAGAAGAACCAAAGGAGCAATTTACCTTATGTCCAGAGTCGATCAGTGAGCAGCCACCACCGAAGATCATTAAGCCTACGTTAGTTGTCCACCCACCTGTGCTTACCAGACATATTCAGCCACACGTGAACAACTGTGTAGCAGAGGAGGCTGTCTGTCGCCAATTTTCTGGAGTTTGCCACTGGTCCTATGAGCCTGTGAAGGAATACATGGAGTTGTATTTCCTTCACGATTCGGAGCTGCCCTATTTCATATCAACTTCAGCCTGTGAGGAGAAGTTGAAGAGTGTAGCCGTTCTGTTGTCACGGTTACACCATCTGTTGATGATCATTGACAGAAGGAAGGAGCTTCTATCCAGGAAGCTGCTTGAATGGCTATGGTGGAAGTCTGCTTTCACCTAGCCCCATGTAAAGTGTTTTATTAGTTTAGGATTGTATATAAATAATCTCCTTTGAGCATGTATCTTTATTTTGTTGCTTTTATTTTTCGGCCTGTATTTTTAGTAACGGGATGTTTTGAGCCTGACTCCATAGCCCAACAGCAAGGCACTGAAGCTGCAGAAGGAGTTCTTAGAGCATCACAGGGACGACTCTATCCCCCATGGAGCCTAATGTTAGCGACATTTTTTGTCTTAGGCGTAAAGGTACCCAGGTCTGCAGGATACACGGGAAGCACCTAAGCACAGCATGGAAGAATTTATTTTTCCAGCTATAGGTCAAGCGAGCGGGCAAAGTTTCATTAATAGTAGCCATGACTCATCTACACAGCAGATCGACGATCATTGGGTTTTCGAGGCTGTCAAGTTGCCCGAGATTTAGCCTAAAGGCAGTGCCCATAATTCGAGACAAATCTAGGTCATCCGATCCAGTGAAGCATGGCGCGGGATTGAGTCACATTGGCATATCAGCATTCGGGAGTTTGAGGGGTAAAGTCCCCTGTCATTCCACATC
Organism: Picea engelmannii; assembly: GCA_009831015.1. Classification (NCBI taxonomy): domain Eukaryota; kingdom Viridiplantae; phylum Streptophyta; class Pinopsida; order Pinales; family Pinaceae; genus Picea; species Picea engelmannii. Next base: position 992,548 of record ML786277.1, read on the forward strand.
CTGAAACCCTGAACCCCGAAATGTTGATAAGCGCTCTTCAAAGCCGGGCCCACGGTTTTGGCGCCTGGTCATAAAGGAACAAGCCTAGAGGAGGGGCGCTTATGTTATCATATGGCCATCGGGGCCCGCAGTATTGCCGAATCAATTCAGAACCGTCAGATCAGTGGGGGAACGCATGGTGACCGTTAGGGTCTCCTGGCATTTTTTCCCATCGTGATTTCAAAGAAAAAGAGACCCGCTCCTTTCTCATCCGCGAATCCTGAAACACCGAAAGCACTCTGGGAGACAGGCGTGGGGTCACGGCCCGTGGTCACTTGGGAAAGAAAAGAACTGCGCAAGAGGGGTCGAGGGCGTCGATTCTGTTTGTAGAGGGGATTTCTGCGATCTCCAGGTGCCATCGGACCTGACCTCTATCATGGCCTTCGCTTGGAGTAAATGAAGGCAAGGAGAGGTGGTTGAAACCTCACCTCACTCATTAATTGCAGGGTATGGATGTCCTAGCTGAAGGTCTACCCGAGATGATCCTCTGTACCGGTTCTTTCCATGCAAGCCACGCCGAGTCCTCGACTCGCCAGGGAAGCCTGTGCACGCTAATTCATCATTTAAGGGCTCAGCAACCCCCCTGGCGCAAGCCATGCAGAATTAAGGTGGTGTATGACAGGAGAGTACAGGCCAGATTTGATTGAGGAGACGCCACACCTTGAAAGTCCTGAGACACCTCTGCTGGGCAAAAGGGGGAAGAGTATATGTAGGCATTTTTGCCATTTTTGTAAGTATCGATGGTAGAGCACAGCTCCCGACTGTAAAGTTTTAACAGACATTATAGCTTTCTGTTCATGCCTCTGTATGTGAGATTTCTTATTTTATGACAGACAGTTTTTCCTACTCCGTCTAATCTTCATCTCATGCTGAGAGAGTTCATGATTGACTGATTCACATGAATTATTGCAACTATGTTATGATAAAGGATTTATTGTGGCATTATTGTGTTCTCTGGTTTTTGCATTTGAATGTAAGAAGATCTTGCGTTTAGATGCCTTCTTCTATAGTCTGTTAGAAACCTGATGTTTACTACATACCTTCACATCTCTCTGATATAAGTCTTCCCCCTACTCACCCTTACTACAACTCATTGTCTGAAGTTTATGCAAGACCTCACTTGCCCATGCATGCCTGACCTAGTTTTGGAGTTAGAGCAATGTTGTTTTGAGTTAGCATTCCATTCGATCACACATTTTATAAACAAATCGTGACATAAACTGATGGGCGTTGGGCTCTGCTCCTGCTGCAATCCAAGGGGTGACTTCCAGCACTAACAGAAATCAATCCAATGATTCCAAGAACCGGGTTATATCTAAACTACAGAAAGCATTTCCGGAGCAATGGTCAATGAGACCTGTCAGACTTGCAATAGCAAAAACATACAACAACAAAAAAGAATCATTCAAAGAGTAATATTCATTTATTAATATATCAATTTTGTGATATTTAGTTTTGTATATCAATATAAAAATACTTTATTGTCATGTTATTTTTTCAAAATATTTGAAATATGCCAGTAGGAATGTCCAAAAAAGTGTACAAGGATATGGTCAAATAAATGGACATAATCGCATCGCGGGAGGAGATATATCAACAACAATGTGCTTCGAATGTATGTAATCATTGAATTTTTCTATTAGGTACAAATAATTAATTTAGCATTCAATATTAATTTTCAAATATTCTTTTACATAAAAGAAAAGAAAATGGAACTCATTCTGCACATAAATTGGATGACAAGGAAGAAAATTATTGATAGCAAAGTTTGTGAATAATTGTTATTTCCTTATAACAACTTAAGGTTTTTTTATATATTTTAAGTTGTTTTACAACAACCATCTTCGAATGTCTTCAAACAAGTGCTAACATACAAAGAAGAGCCATCAGAAAAATTGATTGACATTGGGTTGATTAAGGATTGTGAGTATTTTTTGGCATATCAAAAATCAATTGTGGAATTTGTAACTATAATCTATGTTGTTTTACTTCTATAATTTTTTAATTAATGAAACAAAAATAATACTTTATATTAAATCTATGATTTATTATGGGGTATAAAACTTGTAGGAAACAAAGTATGAAATCGAGCCTATAGAGGAATTGTTGAAACAAGGCATGAGATTTGATTTTGAACATATGTGTATGATTCATGAGGCAATTTTTTTCTTTGCAAGTATGTCGTTTTTCAATTTACATTCATGTATATTATTTATTTCAATTTTCATTATTCTCACCAATGTAGATAGACTCATTACAGTTTATTTTCATGTTTGTAGATGGAACTTGAACAAGATGAAAACAATCAAGGCAATCAACCAAACATTCAGCAAATAACCCAAGGCATGGAAGTAGCTCGAGCACTAACAACAGTTCCAGTGAAGAATGATGACCAATATATTTGGATAGCAATGCAAACTACAATTGTATTTTTTTGAAATAATTGTTTGTGAAAACCAGGTATTTTTGTTTAATGTAATGGACATAGTGTCCCAATTGAAAGACAAGAAATTACCGATAAGTGTCCCATTTTGTATGACAAAGACCCTCTTATTATATAATAAAATATGTTTTAATTTTTTCTATTGCGTTGTCCAATGTCGTTGTGAAATGTTACATCCCTGATTAAATATATGGATGATTAATATTATAATGAAGAGATGCAAAATCTAATGATATAACATATTAATCCAAACATTATATCCAAATTCACTAATCAAAATATAAGATATATGAAAAAAAAAATTTAAATAATGGAATTAAAAAATAATAATAATTGCACTATCACAGGTCGATGTTTCTCGGTGTATTTTAATTATTAATCTCATATATGTGTTTAATATTAAAACGCATCGGTGCATTTCATAAGAAATGTGCATCGGTGTTTTTATGCAATCAATTAGCACTGGTTTCAATATTTATTTCATACCACAAAATTATATTAAAAAATTGGCCTTCGATGCGTTAAGCGTATACGAAGCATCAGTACTTTTGTGTTATTAATAAGCATCAATGCTTTAGGATTATTAATAATCATTGGTGCGTTTGTGTTATTAATACGCATCGGTTCTATTGTGTTATTGATAAGCATCGGCGCTTGTTTGTTACTAAAAAACACCGGTGATTTCTATTTTTAATGCACAGGGGGGGGTTTCCACGTAACGCACCGGTGCATATTATTTTATATAGCATTGGTGCCTTCTTATTAATAATGCATCGGTGCGTTCTAAGAAGAAAGCCTCGATGCTTAATTATTTTTAACTCTCCTGGTGCATTTTACTGTTAAAGCTCCGGTGCTTATAAGACAAACGCCCTGGTGCTTGACTTTAAGTGTACAACACCAGTGCGATACGTGTATGTACGCATCGGTGCTTGTTCCTCGTAAAAATGCACCGATTTGTAAACATCTTCTAACACCTCCGGCCACCCAGATATTTTTATTTATAATCAAGTTCTATTATAGTATCCGCAAAAACATCCGCTATCAAAAATAGATGTTGTAGCAGAGGTTTTTTTGACAATTTTTGCCAATTTTATAACACTGGAAACCTCCGCTAAAAGGTCTTTTCCTTGTAGTGTAAATAAATAGGTTAATCAACATCAATTTGAGCATTCTTTTAATGAAGGGGATTATGTGTTCCCTCATCTTCATCCCTGTAAGCAGTCCTCACTCAAAGAGAAGGGCTCCCATAAGCTAGCACCAAAATTATATGACCCTTATCAAATGCTCTAATGCATTGGACCAGTGGTCTATAGATTGGTTCTTCCATCCCAGTCCAATATTCACCCAACATTTCATGTGTCTTGTTTGAAGAAAGTCATAGGGATAAATTTTTGAGTTCAAACTAGCCTTCTAGAACTTGATGAAGAGGATTCCATTTGGTTACAATCGGAAGTAGTGTTGGCCACAAGAGAATGTTGATTGCGCCATCGCATAATTCACGAGATCCTAATCCAATGGAGGGATACACCACCAGATGATGCCACCTAGGAACCAACGATGATCTTACAATAATTTCCACACCTATAGCCTTGAGGAAAATGGCGCTCTTGAAGAGGGAGGGCACTTTAGGGCTTACCCCAACCTCCCTACTTTGGGTTACTTGAAAGTTAGTAATTAATAAGCAAGGCCATCTTCTTTGAATAATGCTCATTAGATAGTTAGTTAGTAGTTACTCAATGTAAAAGGAACCTCTTTATTAAATAAGTCCCACTAAAGTGGTTGGTACTCGTTAGCGAGGGGACCATAAGTAGTTAGGGTTTTGCTATATAGAAATTACTTATAGAGCTCGTAGGTTATGAATGGCTTTGTCAAGTGTTGTTATTTTATTGGAGCTTTGGTTAAAGAAGGTTGCCCCCTTGAAGAGGCGCATGAACATTTCTCTCTCTTTTATGGATTATTAATACAAGGGTTATATTATGCAGGTTCTATATCAATGTCTAGTTTGTTTACTTTTGAGGGTTATATTTCTCGAATAATTTTCAATTAATCATTATTTTCATTGGATAATTATAGTACAAATAGAGTGTGAGGGTGTACAGGTATGTTCACCCTCATCCCCTAGAAAGATGGATAAAGAGGGTTACAACTAAATGATTTATACCATTGTGCTCAATTTCCCACATCAAATGATGTGGGATTCAAAGCTCTCTAAACAAGAGATACATGGGCCTAAGTCTCGTGTTTCTACAAATTTCATCTTTCAAGTTTGAAATCCGGTGATTTTTAGGAAATTTTTTCATTTGGTGAGGTTCATTGAACCTAAACATTGGCATCCCAAGAAAAAATTCATATATGAAAATGTCAAACGTGTATCCTGAAGTTCACCATAAATCTGGTTTCAAATTCATTTATTTTATACTTTATAAAGAAAAAATGGAATTAACCCTAATTGCCCACAAATTTTCTTTACTTCTCACCAAAACTTTGCATCGCTACTCCCTCCAACATTGCCTTTGCATTTTCTCCATGACTTTTTATTTATTGTTAGACATTAAAATTATGGAGACCTGCCTATGAGTATTCAAGTTGGAGAAGAGAACCTATGCACCGATTTGAGTTTAGTCTTGTTGAGGAGCGGGGAATATTCATATGGAGTTGTCTTCGTTATTGCAAATCATCGCCATCATCGAGAGTCAAGACGAGGGTAAGGAATCATTGAGTTTGGAGGGCCAAAAGGGTAATGTTTTAGAGATAGTTGTGTGATTATGTTCAATAAAGGAGTAAATTTTGTTTTAGCTTGAGATAAAGGCAAATTTAGCTGATACAAATTTTTAGCTTTAGACAGATGAATTTAGTTTCAAATGAAGATTCAAAAGGTTCGTTATTGAGAGTTGACTACCCCCATTACTTTCAAATGTAGGGTGTTACTTTTCAGTTTTCACAGACTCATTACTCAGGTATTCATACTCTTTTATAAATTAAAATTAGTGTCTTCTTGCTTAAGTAGATATTACTGGTAATGGTAAACTATAAGAGAGTTTAGTCAGCATTCAACATTGTTTTTCAAATATTTATCGGCCATTGTTCATTCTTGACTCTTTGAAACTTAGTTTGTCTTTCTGATGCAACCTATAACCCAATTTTATCATAGAGTCATATATGTATTTAAGGAAATATTATATTTTGAAAATTTTGAAATATGTTTATTCATTTTACTAGGACATTTGAATTTTCTTTGAATTTCATCGTTGTCAACCCAAACCTAAGCCATACGAACCCACCGTGGTCAATATGATACACATAAAACCAAATCCTCTTGACCTAATAAACAACTCCATTATGTCAAGGGTTCCTCCCAAAACTAGAACAAATATTCCACGAATCAAAAGGGAGCCTCTTTTAGTTGCATATACCAAAGTTGAGATAGGAGATACTCGAAAGTCACAATGAACTTTTCACCCACATAATCAATAAGCCATGTCAAATTGCAACAATGTTTTCCCAGTGACTAGCATTTCTTGTTCATGGTCTAAGTTGAATACAAGAAACCACATCATTGAGATTCATGAATAAAGGGTAAGGACAACATAGAGAATTCATCATGAAAGCTAAGACATAAGATAACAATTCAAAGGGAACCTACGAATTTTGGTTAACACCTCAACAAAGCATAATGCTTATTGTCAGATTCTCATGTTCTTGGACTCGTGAAGAATGATAAATAAAAGTCAGTATGGTTCTATAGTAGTTAGGAAACTCAAAATGAACCCATAAGTAACTCCTTAATTAAGTTTGGGTGCCATGGAATCTTGTTTCATTCTTGAAGTTACTTTGTTTCTCATTGACTTCTATGTTATTCCATTACTCCTAGTTTCATTTGTGTCTCCAAGTGGTCAAATCTAAACTACGGAGTAGCTAAAGAGGATGATACAATGTGACTCGATAGTCCCCTTATCACAACTTTAAGTTTGTTCCCACAAAATTTGGATGACATCAAACCATCACATTCCACACAAGCAATGTGTTTATGGAGTTTCTCTCTAAGATCTCAAGTCCGGAGATCATTTCATTTTTATATTCCTCCTTTACCATGAAATTCATGGGCAATACCACTCCCTATTCAAAGATTCACATGGGTCCTCGTAGACTCTTATAAATTATGAGGACCATAAATGTCTAGTCATTAGATGTTTTAATTTCAGTAAAAAAAATCCCTATTGCCAATTCATCCTATGTTGTCAAAGTAAGCTAATCCCCTCATACTTTTAGGTTCTGGACATGCATTGTCACAAAATATCTCATGAGCAAAATGCTTTCTAAGATCAACTAGACATCACATACTTCAACAATCTCAATTTGAACATTATCAATAATTTTGTCTCAACCTAAAATGCTAGGAGAATAATTGATATTGCTTCAATCTCTCAAGTCCATGATCTTTTATAGACATTAGTTTTCTTCTATTATTTGAAAGTGGCAAATTTTGGCTTCTATTGACATTAATTGCATTGAGATAAGCAAGGTGCTCTATCTTGGTGCTCTTACAACCTACTTAGATGAAATATTTATAACATATAAACACGCATACATACATACATATATATTTTCAATTGGGTGTAGCTCGAGTTGTTAAGAGGAAAATTGTTACCCTCCCCACCTAGGTTTAAATCCCACTTTATGACATGTTTTCTCTTAGTCATCCAATTGTTGATGAGATATATGATTTATTCGTGAGTTGTTGACTTGGCCTTTTGCCTTGAAGAATCTAGGGTTCACCTTAGGTATCATCCTTGGAATGAGGGAAAGTTCCTGGGTGGTTTCCCCTAGGATATGTTACCTAGGAAAAAAATACACACAAACACTCACTCGTGTGCACACACACACACCCTAGTGGATTAGCTTGAGTGGTTGAGTGCTATGAATTGGAAATAAGAGGTCTCAAGGTCATGTCCATGGGCCTATTATATGTTATATGTTAATACTATATCTACCTACCACATCAGGAATACTATAGTCTATGTCGATGGTTTAACTTGGTTACCACATGTTGACAGTTGTGAAGTCCCTAGGGCTTTCCCATGCATGGTTACATGGAATCTACACTCACATACATAGATATAATAAACTAAAAAAACAAGGAAAGATAAGAGATAAAACAACACGAAAGTGAGGGGTAGGGTTTCTTGAGGTTTGGCAAGATTGTTAATGGGAGTTTTAGCCGGGGTAGAGTCTTTTGGATAATTGTTCATTCTTCTTATGGATTATAAGTCTTGAGGTTTAGTCATGGGGGGAGATATAAACATGGTTGGTACAATGGAGACCCATCAAATAGAGAGGGGGGAAGTTTATATATCCTCCATCGATGAAAATTATTGTAGGCACCAAGTCTTGGAAGAGGAAGGTTTTTGGGTCATCATGTTAGTCTTAAAAATATGACGTTGTGGATAGGGGTTAAACTTTGTCTTGTATCAATGATGGGAAAGACTACAGCATTGGTCAAAAATGCAATGGGGTCAAGGTGGAGTTTATGGGAATGATGAGAAATGTAGGGTTGACTTAAGACCTACAACAACTCGTGAATGTGAATGATGGCTCTGAGATATCATTTGAGGTGGTGGACTCTAAGCATAAGGAGGTTTGTAAAAAGGGTGGTGGAGGTGAGGAGTGTTGGTTGTTGAGCCTAATTATATTCATAATTCATATGCAGGTATGCCTAGCCCCATTCTGTTTGGGGTTCAGGGGTTGGCTCCCGAATTTAGGAAATTTTCCTTGTAAAATATTGTAATTTCGTAGTCAATCTGGACCATTCATTATAAGGTCGCATATCTGATGGTAGAAGTTATGTTAGGTTTTTTTTTCCCTAGAAGGAAATCCTTTTTTATGAGGGAATTGTATTGCGGTTGTGTATAAGTGTGAATATTGTATTCTGAGAGAGTAGACTGTGAGAGAAAGAAGAGGAAGTTACAGTGGGTGTGTTGTAGGTTGTATCCCTTCATTTGCTAGATAATAATAAAGGAAGGACCCAACAATTTCTCTGGTGGATGTAGCCCATAATGGGTGAGCCACGTATATTTGTGTCTATATTGTATTGTGTATCTTATGTGTTTTATTTCCGCATTTGTTTTATTTTATTGCTCTGCGATCCTGTTTTTCTAACAAGGAGGTCATTGAGAGGATGATACTTGGAATTGTTTTCAAGATAACTAAGGAGGAGGAGAATACTAAACTTTCTACCAGAGTGGAGGTTTCAGTTTAAATGAAGAAATGAAAGGTTGAGTGTGTAAAACTTGAACTATAAGAGATGAAGTTGGTTATGGGCCAAGATGTGGTGATGGAGCAGGTGCAGATGTACTAGGCTGTGGCTTTGGTTGGGAAGTTCTATGGCAGACTAATTTTTTAGAAGTATATTAGTATGTGAATAAAAAAGGTATGGAGACAGCAGTAGGGTTACACTCCAATATTCCATTTGTTGTCTAGACGGTGGATAACCTATGCGTTATAGTGTGAAGGGGATAATATGAGACTATACTAAAGGGGAAGTGGTACTAGGACAACTTGATTTTTTCGCTTAAGGGTCGGATGATGTTATTTGATTGTTTGCATGAGAGGGCGGATATTCAACCCCTATGGGTTAAACTACATTCACTTCCATTGGAAATATGGTTGGAAGAAGCCCTAACATTGATAGGAAACAAGTTGGGGAAGATGTTGGATATTAATGAGAAAGCTAGAACATTGGATAGAACATCCATGGCCAAGACATATGTGGATGTGAATCTTGGAAATTTATTTCCATATGTAATAGATATTCAAGTGGGGAATAAGTTTTATTGTCAAGAGATAGGCTATGTGAAGAGAGGGTGTGTGAAGATATTGTTTAGGTGTTCTATATGTCACATGTATGGTCATCTAAGGCGAACTTGCCCAGAGAATGATTTACTCGATGAGGCAGATATAGTTGAAGAGAATATGGAGATAGAGGGTCAAGCACCATGAGAACCCCAAAGAAATGTTAGTTCGAACTTCTAGTGCCAAAGGTAAGTCTATTTCTAAAGAGCCTATATCCACTATTATATAGTTTCTTTTACGAGATATAGCTAAAGCTAAGGAGATCCCTTCCAATTCAACAAAAGACACATTTGAGAGAAGTAGAAGAAGTGGATATAAGAAGGTTTGATGGTTCACAAGTTGAGCAATCTCCCTCTATTAAAAACAAATCTATTGTTTTTGTGGATATGATAAAAAATAAGGACCCTCATTTGAATGAGAAAAAAACAAAACATTTAAGGAGGCTTCACTCTTAGTAGTATTAGACTCTCAAGATGACGGGGAGGAGGAAAATGAGGTAGATAGGTTTCTAGAAGGATAAAACATTCTACTAAAGGGGATCACAGGTAAAAATGTTGATAAGGCCATAAAAAAATCACAAGGATCTTTCTACTTAGTTGGGGGGTAGTATTCCCATGAAGAGAAAAAAATCCACTTCAAAGAAGAAAGAAGTTGAATCTACTAATAGCAATAGTACTCTCAGTTTTTTTGGTGGAGAATTTGTTCTAATGGTTAATAAAAAATACTTGTGAATATCAACTAGAAAGAAAGGGGTTAGGGTTGCAGGATGAAGGCTTGGAGGGAGGACTAGGTATGAATCACAGTGGAATTCAAGTGGGGCCTAGCGGGAAATATTATCTCACCCGTGCAATGAAACTAGTTGATAGAGGGGTATTATCTGGGAAACAAATTTCCATGCAAGGCACCCTTATAGGAGGTAAATCCCATTCTAAAGGTTTAAAATGATTGTTCTTTCATATAATATCAAGTGCTTGGGGAGTTCCCATAAGAGAAACTCCTTGAAGCAATTAGTGTCGATTAATAATCCATATATTATGTTAATTCAGGAGATGATCCATTCGGCTACCAAGGTTAAAGGATTTTTATTGACTCCTTCTACTGGGTGGAGTTTTGTAGCTATTAATTTCGAGGGGAGATCCAAAGGCTTAGTTGTGGGCTAGTATAAGACTCTTTGAGCCATAATTTTTTTCTTTCTTCACCTTGCTATCTGTGTGGAGCTTTTCTCAACAAAGGTAAATACTATGTATAATTTCATAAATGTTTATAGTCTTTTTCTTGTGAGGAAAGTATTTTGTGGATCCTTCTTCAAGGATATTGCTATTAGGAGGTAAAATGTAATCGTGGGAGGTGATATTAATTTATCTCAGGGATGGGTAAAGTGTGGGGGGAATCAAAGAGGAAGGATCGCCCATTGGTGGATTTCCTACTACAAAATATTGAAGAGGTTGATTTGTGTGACATAGAGTCTCTAAACCTTCAACCTGTATGGAGGAATAATAGAGTAGGAAGTGGAGGAATCTCTAAAATATTGGGTAGGTCTCTTATATCAAAAAAATATTGTATATATTGTGTGTAACGTCCCTACTATAATCCCTAGTTTAATTAATGCATAATGTAGATATGATATGTGGCTATGTATAAGCGATGTAATATGTGAATTGTATATCTGAATTTAATAAATAACATGTGATGCCAATTGTTGGGGAACATGGAGAAAGATGGGGGTTGAGTAATCCACGAGAGAAAGAAGGGTTTAAGAGAATGTCTAAGAGAGGGGCCCAAGGGGGGATTTACCCATGTATATTAATTCAAACCCACTTCCTAAAACTATTGTTGGTGTATGAACCTTCTAATTTCCGATCGAGTGTTCCCAAATCCAATCATTAAACACATGTAAGAGGGTTGTTGTGAAAATTTTCATCCCATAGTTATGAGAGCAACGTGGTTGAGTACAATCAACATTGGGGAGTGTGAGAGTCAACTTGCATGGGGAAAAAGGAAATTTTTATGGGAAAGGAAAGCAGTTTTTACATGTAGATTTCGGGATAGCAAGAGAGAGCAAAGTGTTGGAACTTGGAGGCAACAATGATGGACATGTTCGTAGTTGTTTGAAACTATTGAAAAATGAAGAAGCAAGTTGTTAGGCTTTCAAAAGAACCAAGTTGTCAGGCACGAAGAGTGAACTCTTGTGTGTGTGTTGCAATGGAGCAACAAGCCTGTTGTTGTTGTGTTTCCTGGTAGTTTTCCTAACAGTGAGCTCCCTTGAGTTTCCCAGTAGAGAGATTCCTAGTTACATGTGCCAGAGAGACCCTGATAAATGAATGGGATGCCCGATGGAATGAGAGAAGTGAAGGGGTACATTCCTTGGGTTGGGTAGGTCAAGAGGAAGAGAGTTGGACAAAATTCAGGATAATTGTAAGAGAATATCAATGGATTGTGGGATTATCTGAGCTGTGAGTGGACAGTGAGAGATTCCCTTCTTTTGTGGATTCCTAGCCCTAGCTCATGGGTGACTTGTTGTTGAGATCTAGAACAATGAGTCTATGGTTGGGTGGAGCATACGTCCCAAGCAGTTGGTCACACAAATGTTATGAAAAGATAAGTGTTTATCTATGCTCTATGTTAGTTTATGAGCCAAATAATTGTGTTTTAACTCTATGTATGTGAATGGTTTATATGTTGTTGTGAATGAGTTTATTAATTGCATTCTTGTTTATTTCAGCATGTTGTAGTTGCATTTAAATTAATGGTATCATAATGGTTAATTTGTGTATTCAAGTAGCTGGTAAGCTACATGATTAGTTAGCATATTTTTATTTTTATTTTTATGTGTAATTTGCACGTATTGTTCCTCAGTTAAGTTGGGGGACATTACAAATTGGTATCAAAGCTCAAGGTTCAACACTGAGGTTGTATGGACCAACAGTTGTGTGAATTTGGTAGAAATTCATTGTTGCAAAGTTTCACCTATGGCGAATTTGGGGAAAATTGTGAAAACAGAGTGGGATCTCCAAAAATTTATGAGCAATTCAGGTCGAAATTGCCCTCAAAAATGTCTAAGGTGATCGTGAGTGTCAATCTATAGGTTGAAAGGTTTTAATTCGACTTGGAAGGTTGAAATTTATGTTTTAATGGCGACCGGAGAAGTTGGGAGAGTTTGATGGATCAACGGTCTAGATAGTGTTTGGTTTTTAGATCAACGACCCATATTCATCCTAGATTGATCAAAAACTTATAAGTTTTTGAGTTAGGAAAAATGGAGCAGATCAATGATCAAGATCCATTTTTGAGTTTGGAAAAATGGAGCAGATCGATGGTCGACATCCATTTTTGAAGTTTGGAAAAATGAGGCAGATCAATGGTCGAGATCAATTTTTGGATTTGAAAAAATGGAGTAAATTGACGGTTAAGATTTGTTTTCGGAGTTGGCATAATAGCACAGATCGACTGTCGAGACTCATCGGTGGAGTTGGGAGAAGTATGGTGAATCAACAGTCAAGATCATTTTGAATTGGAGATCGAAAACCTATATTCATCTTGGATTTCTATTGAAAATTACTAAGTGTCAGAGTTCGGCAAAATTCACGAATGAATTTAATTCACCAAAAGAAATTGTTGATCGTTAGTGGTTGGGTTGGTGAAATCGATGAAGTGTTTCATCCGACCAAGAGAAATTCGCAATCGTCGATGGTCGGGTCGAAAAATTGGTGAAGTGTTTCATTCAACCAAGAGAAATCGTCGATCATTGATGGTCAGGTCGACAAAATCGACGAAATGTTTCAATCGACCAAACGAAATAGTCGATCATCGAAGGTTGGGTCGGTCGAATCGACAAATTGTTTCATTCATCCAAATGAAATTGTTGATTGTCGATGAAGGGAAAGAGGTAGATGAGGTGTCATGCCATGTCAACATCCATGTGTCATGACATGCTAGCATCCACATGTCATGCCACATCATCTTCCACATGCCTCGCCACATCATCGCCCATATGTCATGCCATGTCAACCAAGGAGATCATTGATCACCGATGGTCAGATCGACAGAATCAGTGAGGTGATTTCTTCATCAAGAGAAATCATCGATCGTCGATGGAGCAATCAGGGTTTAGCGAAATTTGTGAATAAGTTTGGGTTGCCAAGGAAAATCATCGATCGTTGATAGGGTTTCGGATGTTGGAGAATCAATGGTCCAAATTTCTTTCGAGTTGGCGATCAACGATGGAGATTCATCCATGTGCTTGGAAAAAATTTAGTATATTAACGATGGATATTACCCCCGATTTTGAGATCAACAACTCAGATTAAAATATTGTTACAACAGTAAAATAGTCATTATTTTACAAAAGTTTTATAGTTTTGAGGCCATCAAGTTGTGGAGGAATTTTGAGGCCCTAATGACATTTTTAGGTAGTCGAAATCGAGAGAACTATGTGTACATTTGGTATATAGTCTCTAATTCTTAAAATGAAAGGACTCGGAAAGAACCATCCAATAAGCTATTATGAGCGCAAAACAGAGCAAGCATGAGGATGTTACAATTGAAACAGTACAAGGTATATTTTCGACACCAATTTACTTCCACGGGAAATAAATTCTTGCTCCGAAGTTAGTTTGGGACACATGAGCAGTTTGTGGAAAGATCATGGACCACAGACGGCATCCATGGAAGTAGATTTGGAATCTAGGTACTGAAAATGTACAGGACGGGAGTGAAGACACATGTAGTATTAAAAGGGTAAAACTGAGAAAACAGTCTAAACTTTCGTAGACCATAACTATCATCTCAGAGCTCGGATTTGGAAAAATGAGCAGTAAATGGAAAGGTATTAAAGAGGAGAAACAATCTATCAACCTATAATTTTGAATTGAGCATTATAGTTTCTATGAAAAAATTCAACATTTAAAAAAAAAATTGATGAGTGGAAATTGCAACTTGAGAAGTTGTAACTTTTCTCTCGTAACTCAGAATGAGGCATGAGTATAACCATTAGAGAGTTGTTTCATAGAGGAATTGGTCTAAATAATAAAAATGAGATTTCAATGCATCCATAATCCTCATAAATGTAGTTTAAAGGATGACCTATAATCTAATTTGTAAAATATTTTATATTATGCATAACTCTAACAACAATTGTTGCATGCACATTTCTTGCATAACTAGAGGTACAGAAGGGAAGATTTATTTCCCATATGAGGACTAGAGATATGGAATATACCCAATGATATTACAACCAAGAGAAGGAGAGCAGAGGTATACATGTCAGCATAGGAAGTGTTGAGACAGAGTCCAATGGAAGAAGAGGCAGAGAGGAGCTTGTGGAGCTGGCTAACACTATGAGAACCCTGTAGAGAGAATTACAAAGCTATAAGGAAGATAATGAGAAGATTAGGAAAGCTCGGGAGGAGATAATTCAGATTATGAATATGTTATAGAAGAAATCCAATAAATACTCTGGCACAAAGCAAGCAACTAGTGCTAGACAAGTGGCATCATCCAAATCCCATAGCAAAAGGGATGATCATAGGAATGACAAACAATCAAGAAGTATAAGCAGGAATCATCATTCCCTAGAGTAATACACTAGAAGATATCATGCATGTTCATGGTTAGGGAGCAGCCCAAGTGTGTCTCCTATTAAGAGGCACAAATGAAGGCTTGAGTCAGACATATTGCAAAGTGAACCTAGGAAAATCAAGCCACCGACTTTCAATGGTGAGCATAGAAAGGGAGAAGAGGTTGAAGCATGGCTATTGGAAATGAAGAAATATTTCCAGCTACATGATTACCCCTCAAGGGTAGTAACAAAAATTGCAACCTACCACCTGCAAGGAAAAGCTGCCATGTGGTGGGATCAGCTTAAGCAAGCTAAGCACCTTAATGAGAATAAGGTCTCATGGAGAAAGTTAAAAGAATATTTCTAAGAGAAATATTTGTCACAACAATACTATGAAAAGCAGATGAAAGAGTTATTTGAACTCAAGTTGGGAAGCATGCCAATGGATGAATATGAAAAGAGGTTCTTTGAATTGTTGAAGTATGTGGGCTTCGTAAAGGATGAAAAAGTCAAAATCCAAATATTTTTGAGTGGGTTGCCTTCCTTCTATAGTGACAAGATACAACATGATAACCCCAAGACTTTGAAGGAGGCTATAAGGAGAGCAAAACACCTTTATGAGCATAGCAGAGGAACGACGGTCTTCCAAAAATCTTGGAAAGACAAGATGAAAGGAAAGAGGGATCAAAGGCATACATGTTTTAAGCCACCCTTTTTCAAAAATAACTCCCAAGCAAATTAGCAAGGAAAATCAACCCAAAATGAACACGGGATGGAAAATTCATTTGGGAAAAGGCCAAGACAACAACCCATGAAGTGTTGGGGATGTGAAGGAGATCACTTGTACAGGGATTGCCCTCACAAAGGTGAAAGAATGAAGGCTATCCAAAATATTCAGGGGGATGAAACGGTGGAAGACATGGGTGGAAACATTCCAAGGATTTATATAGCCTTAAACAACAAGCAAGCAGAGTATCAGTCCCCCGTGATTGAAGTGGAAGGTAAGATTGACAACCAACCCATAACAATTTTAATTGATTACGGAGCTAGCCATAGTTACACAAACTCTAACATTGTTGAAATATTTCACTTACAAAGAAGTAAGCATGAGAAATATTAGTTAGTTCAGTTAGCCATAGGGGCTAAGAGGAAAATCAATAAGTTAGTTAAGGATTGTCCAATAGACATGAATGGACTCAACACAAAGGTGGATGTGAACATCATACCATCGGATTCATATGATTGTCTAATTGGCATGGATTGGTTGGAAAAACACCATGTTATCCTAGAATGTTAGAACAATACAATCACTTATCTTGATGAGGAAGGACAACAAGGCAAGATTCAAGGCATTCCAAGAGTTGTAGTTGTTAGAGAAGTTTTATCTATGCAATTGAAAAAGAGTTTCAAGATGGGATGTCAAATTTTCACAACCCATATGGAAGAGGCAGCCAAAGATCAAATGTGAATCATTGAAGACCATCCAGTCTTGAACGATTTTGGAGATGTTTTTGGGGAGATTCCAGGATTGTCACCAAAGAGAGACATTGATTTCTCTATTGATTTGGTGATAGGAGCTACCCAATGTCCAAGACACCTTATAGAATGGGCATACCATAATTGAAAGAGTTGTAGATGCAGCTTGACGAGTTTTTAAAGAAGGGTTATATACGCCCAAGTGTGTCACCTTGGTGAGCCTCATTGCTTTTTGTGAAGAAAAAAGACGGAACCTCAAGGTTGTGTATTGATTTCATACAACTGAATAAGTTCACCATAAAGAACAAATATCCTATGTCAAGGATTGATGATATATTCGATCAGTTGAAAGGTGCAAGAATCTTTTCTAAGATTCACTTGAGGTCAGTTTATCCTCGAGTGAGGATAAAGGAAGAAGATATCAACAAGACAACGTTTAGAGCAAGATATGGGCATTATGAATTTACGATAGTGCCATTTGGGCTATCAAATGCCCCAATAGTTTTCATGTGCCTAATGAATAGAGTGTTCGGGGAACACCTAGACAAGTTTGTGATTTTGTTTATAGATGATATACTCATCTACTAAAAAACAAAAAAAGAATATGAGCAACATTTAAGAATGGTGTTATGAGATTTAAGAGAGCACAAATTGTATGTCGAGCTAAGTAAATGCATCTTTTATCAAAAGAAGATTTATTACTTGGGGCACATTATTTCAGCAGATGGAATAGCGGTGGATCACGAGAATATAGACACCATTAGAGGATGGACAACCCCAAGAAATGTCATAGAGGAAAGATCATTCATGGGTGTTGTAGGTTATTATAGAAGTTTCATAAAAGGATTCTCAAAGATTGTAATCCTAATCACTTCTTTGCAAAAGAAAGGAGTGAAATTTGAATGGACTTCCGAGTGTGAAGAGAGCTTTCAGTAGCCGAAAGACATTTTGACAAGTCCGTCAATATTAAAGATTGTAAATTTGGATGAAAATTTTGTGGTGTGCACTTATGCATGCAAGGAAGGGCTCAGTGAAGTCCTCGCTCAAAAGGATCATGTGGTATGCTATGAGTCTCAGAAATTAAAAGAGAATGAGAAGAATTATGCTACCCATGACCTAGAATTGGCAGCCATTATTCATGCACTAAAAATGTAGAGACATTACCTCATGGCGAGGAAATTTGAGCTAAGGACATACCATGGTGGTCTAAAAAAAATGTTTGGATAGCCCATATTAAATGGCATACAAACTAGATGGTTGGAATTCCTTAGTGAATATGACTTTGAAATTAAGCACATCATAGGCAAGGATAATCAAGTGGTTGATGCACTTAGCAGAAGCACACATGAGATGCATATTGCAACCATCAGCATGTACATGACTGATCTGAAAAATAAAATCATTCAAGCAGCAAACTCAGATCAACATTATTTGTAGATAAAATAAACATTACAACAAGGCAATTTGTAGCAAAAATTTAAATATTATGAGTTGAAATAAGATGGAATCCTCGTGTACAGAGGCAAAGTGTACGTGCCAAATTCTAGGGAGCTAAAAAATATAGTGCTGAGAGAAATGCACAATGTGCCATATGTTGGGCACCCGGGATATCAAAATTCAATTGCAATTGTAAGAAGCCAATACTTTTGGCCCAAAATGAAGAAAGAAGTGGTTGAATACATATTCAGGTGCCTAGAATGCTAGAAGGTAAAGACTGAACAGAGACATCCAACTAGATTGTTACAACCATTTCCCATTTTAAAGTGCAATTGGGAAGTAGTTACAATTGATTTTATTACAAAGTTGCCCATAATAGTGAAGCAACATGATTCCATCATGGTAGTGGTGGATAAATTGACTAAGGTTGCACATTTTATTCCAATGAAGACAACTCACAAGGCATCCAATATTGCAGAAATCTACATGAAAGAAGTTGTGTTAGGGACCTAAACTCCCTAATCCATCACTTAGATAGAATAAGGGTACGGTCTAGCCTCCTTAGTTGGTGCCCTGAGATATTGGGCCAAGTACTATTGTTCGACCCCGCACGTATATCAGAGAGCTATAGCATAAGTCAAACCCTTGTCTGTAGGAACCCTGAAAACCCTAACCTTTGGGATGGAAACAGAATGGAAAAGGAACAGGCAAGATCTATTTCCATGTAACCTTGCCTCCTACACTCTAGTTGAGAAATTACTACACGTTTTTTCCTGTTAAGAATTTCGATATTTCGACACTATAGTATTATTCAAATCGGAGTATAACTCCACACGAGTTAAAAAAAAAAGTATGGGGCTTGCTCACCCCCTTATTTGGGACCTAATTCATTGGATTCCCCTTTTTTCCATGATCACTGTGATACATATCATTTTTATCCTTTTTTTAACCCCATGGACCCATACCCTTCTCGACACCCTTATTTCCCACTTATCCCATGGCTCCCACCCACCAAAAAGAAAAAAATTATAAGTTGAGTACTGACCTTGCTTCCCTTTCAGACCAAAGTGAATAATGACATTCTTTCCCTTCATGCTAAAATGGACCACAACAAAGACCAACTTAGTATCCAAATTGTTGAAGTCGCTACCACTCTCCAATAATTCATGAACAAATTCCAGGGTCCTTCCTCTTCAGACCCACCTCTCTATATTGAAGGTGTTGAATTCAACCAGCCTTTGCACTCTCATTCCAACTCCCTACCTCGTGACCCTTGTCTTCCCAGAGTCGAGGTGAACAAATTTAATGGCTCGGATCCACAAACCTGGGTTACTCATATGGAACATTATTTCTCCCTGCATGGAATTACTGATGAATTGACCAAGCTTTGTTACATAATTCTCTATTTGGATTTGGAATAGTGTCAATTGTGGGAATGGCGTAAAAATGCATGCGAAGGGTATTTTGCTTGGACATAGTTTGTTGATGAGTTGTATGAACGCTTTGACACATACACACACCATTTAGGACATCTAACCAAGTTGAAAGAGTATGACACATTGGAAGATTTTATTCTTTCCTTTGAGCACTTGGATTTTCGAACGGAAGGCATGCCAGATGCCCTTTTCCAGGAGTGCTTTATTAGTGGCGTCAAGGATGAAATCAGATCCCAGCTCCTATTGACTCACCCCTAGACTTGGTTGGAATCAACTAAATGTGTCAATGAGGCACAACAGGTCATATTGGCCCAGAGAAAAAAACCTGTTTTTGTTCCTTGCTCTAAACCCACCACTCTTTCCCCTCATGCCCCTCCTCTCAAGGTCCATAAATTAACACAGGTGGAAACAGTTGAACGCCAACTCAAGGGTCTTTGCTATAATTGTGATGGCAAATACTTTTTCGAGCACAAGTGCAAAGAACATAAACTTTTTACGGCCATTTTGGAGGATGTTTCTGATGAAGAGGTTGAGGTTTCACCTGAAGTAGAGCTACCCAAGATAGATGATCCCACACCACCCTATGATCCTCCCAAAGTTGAACCATTAATTTTATTGAATTCTCTCATGGGATTTTTTGCTCCCCAAATCCTCAAATTGATTGGTTACATTAAGCACAAGAAGGTCATCATCCTAGTTGACAGTGGCAACACTCATAATTTTATTCATCGCCACCTTGCCTAAGAAATCAATTGTTATATCCGTGTTGTCAACAATTTTCAAATCATGATTGCCAATGGTGGTTAAATGAAATGTGGGGGGCCTTGTGAAAATGTGCGCATACAAATTGGTCAATACAACTTGGAATCTCACATGTTTTCTATTGACATGGGTGGTTGTGACATTATTCTGGGTGTTGAATGGCTATGCACTCTTGGTCCCGTCACCATGGATTTTAAGGAGTTGACCATGCAATTCCACCGGGAAGGACAACAGTATAAATTCCAAGGCATTCCAAGAGGCTCTCTGAAGATCACCAGTTCCCACCGCGTGGAAAAGTTACTCAAAAAAGGTCATTCTGGTATCATTGCCCAACTCCATGCCATTCACGTAGTTAAAACTCCCTTTGTGCACCCCGGCCTTCAATCTATCCTCTCCCAACATCCCCATGTTTTCCAAACTCCCCAAGGCCTTCCCCCCTCCTGAGGCACCCATGACTATTCCATTCCTTTAATCCCTGACATTCTTTCTCCCAATGTTCACCCTTATCGTCATCCCTTTTCTCAAAAGAATGAACTCGAGAAAATTGTCCAAGAATTGTTGGAAGCGAATGTTATCCGTCCCAATTTCAGCCCCTATTCTTCCCCTGTAGCCATGGTCATCAAGAAGGAAGGCACTTGGCGCATGTGTCATGATTTTCATGCCCTCAACAAACTTACCATCAAGGACAAATTTCCCATTCCTATCATAGATGACCTTCTGGATGAACTCAACGGGGCTCAATACTTTACCAAACTTGACGTTCGTTTTGGCTACCACCAGACACATATGAAAGAGGAAGACATTCTGAGGACTACCTTTCACACTCACGAAGGCCACTATGAGTTCTTGGTCATGCCCTTTGTTCTTTGCAATGCAACCTCCACTTTTCAAAGTCTCATGAATCATGTCTTTCGTCTTTTCCTCCGTCATTTCGTGTTAGTTTTCTTTGATGATATTCTCATCTATAGAAAAACGTGGCAAGCCCATCTCACTCATGTAGATCAAGTTCTCCATCTTCTCTCTGAGCACAATTTTTTTCTCAAACAATCTAAACGTGCTTTTGGTGTCTCTGAAGTTGAGTACTTGGATCATATTGTTGGCAAGGATGGTGTAAGGGTGGATCTTAAGAAAATTGAAGCCATACAGAATTGGCCTCGCCCTAAAACTCTTAAAAGTTTGCGTGTTTTCTTAGGTTTAATGGGCTATTATCACAAGTTTGTTTATAATTATGGAAAAATTGCAACTCCTCTAACAACTCTCCTTAAAAATAATGTTTTCAGTTAGACTCCAATCGCTTACCAATCCTTCCAGGCCTTGAAAGAAGTTATGTGCAGTACTCATGTATCGGCACTACCTGATTTCACCAAGACATTTGTTTTGGAAAATGATGCATCTGAGAGAGGAATTGGGGCAATCCTCATGCAATAAGGACAACCTTTGGCTTTCACCAACAAACAGTTGTCGGAGCGACATTTGGGCCAATCGACCTATGAAAAGGAGATGATGGACATTTTGCATGCAGTGGATCTCTAGTGCCCTGATCTATTGGGAAGATGCTTCCAAATTAAAATGGATCATCAAAGCCTCAAGTACTTCCTGAAACAAAGAATTTCATCCTCGGAGCAACAAAAATGGACAACCAAGTTGTTTGGATATGATTATGAGATTATTTACAAAAATGGAAAAGAAAATGTGGTGGTTGATGCTCTTTCCATAAAATATGAAGGCGAAGGATCCCTCTTTTCCCCCTCATTCATTGTCGTCGACTGGCTTTAGGTTGTTTGCTAGGAATGGTTGCAAGACCCAAAATTTCCAGCCTAATCTAAAAACTGCAACAAGATCCACAAGCTGCTCTAGGGTAGTCTTGGCACAATGAAGAGTTTCACTATAAAGGTCGCTTGTATTTAAGCAAACAGTTGGCCCTTAAATCCACGATGCTCTCTGAGTTTCATGCTTCACCTACAGTGGGCCATTCAGGCTTTACCAAAACTTATGAATGGGTCAAACGCTTTTTCTTCTCAAAAGGTATGAAATAGGACATCCGCACCTTTGTTGCTAAATGTGATATCTATCAACGCAATAAAGGCCAGACTGTAAAAACCTCCTGGCACACTCCAACTGCTTCCTCTTCCACCTACTATTTGGATGGATATTTCTATGGATTTCATTGTTGGCCTACCCAAATCAGGGAATAAGTTAGTCATCATGGTGGTCATTGATCATCTTTCCAAATATGCTCATTCATGCGCTCTTCAACACCCATTTGTTGAATTTTCAATGAGCTATGGCTCATGGATTTACTTTAAATTTTATGTTTAGTTTTTACTTGAACCATAACTACTGCAACAAACCAAGATTACAAGAAGAATAACCATGCACAAGAATTCAAGAAGTATCATGGGAAACCCTTCTCAACAAGGGAAGAAAACCCAGCCAATCCTTTGCTATATTCTTCAAGAGAAATACCTCCCACACCATCACCAAGCCTAGCACACAAGAGGGTGTTGTAATTTTCATAATTTCATACCAGAACTTCTGAAATCATGAGATGACACAATGTTAAGTGTGTTTCATCAATGGGGATTCACCTTTATTTATATAAGACTTATCACATCAAATGATGTGTCTATTGGCACAATAGGGTTGACCTCAATAACTCAAAATATAATTAATAATTATCATATTAATTATCTTTTAAATTAAGGTGGGATCGACATGTACCCTTTACATAACAAATAGGGTTACAGGTAAGTCTGACTCTCGAACAATATATCAAGGGATCTCATACACCCACTAGTGCTCAACCACTAGGGGCACATCCATCTTTGCTCAGCCACAGGGATGTCTCTCTATCTCACTGCGTCTCACAAGAGAACCACACTCACTAGTGCTCAACCGCTAGGATCCCATTCACCTGTGCTCATCCACAGGCATGTCCAACTCAACAGATCTTCTTTCTCACTGCGTTACACAGGAGCGGTTATATGGAGTTCATCATCTCAACTCTCTGCTTAGAGGAGGTTAATACATCGTTTCATCTCTGTCTCAGAACGATGCACCTAGCTCATGGGATTTTCCACACGTTCATCTATGCTCAGCCACATGCACGTCCAACTCAACAGATCTTCTTTCTTACTGCGTTACACAGGAGAATAATCTGGAGTATCATCTCAACTCTCTGCACAGAGGAGGCCATCACAACGTTCCAGTTCTGTCTCAAATAGGAACAGCACACCCAACTTAGGGGCTCTCTCTCAGGTCTGTGTTCTGGAGGATGTCTCACGCAGTTGTAATCATCAACACTCCCTCTCAGCTAGGGAGGCATTCTCCACCAAGCCAAGTCTCTCATGTAAATACTCAAACTTTGTCTTGGCAAGCAGTTCGGCGAAAATATATGTGATCTACTCATGGGTAGGAAGATATTGCACGTGTATTGTCTTCCTCTGCACCATGTCTCTGATATAGTGATATTTTATCTCAATGTGTTTTGAACACAGGGTTCTCAAAGAGGTTCACACAACTGTGGTTATAATAATAGAATCCATCTCATGATCAAATAAATCTGTCAGAGTCTTGCAAAGCCACACTGCTTCACGGACTGCCATACTCAATGCTATATGCTCTGCTTCTGCGGTACTCAAGGCCACATGGCTTTGTTTCCTGTTGCACCAGGAAACCATGGTAAACCCAAAGGAAAAACAACAACCAGATGTGCTCTTCCGATCCACTGTACTCTCTGCCCAATCTGTATCGGCATATCCCTACAAGCTCAAGTCCACGATGGAGGCATATCTCAGGCCATATCCAATTGTGCC
The DNA here is from genome assembly GCA_009831015.1 of Picea engelmannii. NCBI lineage: Eukaryota > Viridiplantae > Streptophyta > Pinopsida > Pinales > Pinaceae > Picea > Picea engelmannii. The sequence continues at coordinate 1,016,362 of ML786277.1, forward strand.
TCATATATATCTGAATACTTGTTTTACTGTTATCTTGTGAGTCTGTCTCGGCTGACTCATGAATTGACTAAGTAAATTCACTGCATATCATGAATCAGGTCTGGTGTTAACAAGATACATTAGTGATCCAATCAGTTGTGGATCAATCTCATCTAAATCATCATCATTCATTTTCTTCAAATCCATCACGATCGGTGCAGGCATGGATTTGCAATTTGTCATACTGAACTTCTTTACTATTCCCACTATATATTTTCCTTGACTCAGAAAAATCTCATTAGTCCTCAGTCATACTTCTTGTCCCAAGAAGTAGTGCATCATATCCAGATCCTTCATCTCGAAATCAAAAGTCAAAACTTACTTGTATCCAACAAGAAGGCTTCCTAAATAAGTCATCAAAATCAGGCTCTCGTCACCAACAATGTAATAGTATAGGTTTGGATTAGCAACACTCTTGTTGAAACCCAAACTCATCAAGAATCCATCTATTTGATGTAGTTTCCAACTCATGGATGGTATTACATATGGAAGTGCATCGAGCTACTGGATCAATATGTCTCATCATAGTTCACTCCCTATGCTTGTGAGAATCCTCTGACTACAAGTCTCGTTTTGTATTTTTCGACACTTCCATCAGCTACATGTCTTTCTGCCTCTTGCAGAGTTTGTCAAGCCTAGACAGGCCTTTTATGGCCTACTATAAAGTCCCTAGGAATATCAATTGGAACAACTAGATAAACTGTATCAATGGCTATCTTCCTCTGGACTGTTGAAGAGGAAGAAGGTAATTTCTCTCTTTCTCAATTAGTTTGACTCCTTCTGAGTCAAGTGACTCCCTCTAAGTTCTGAAGGATAAGCATATTCCTTTTTTTTAACCTTCCTGGAACAAGAAAACAAACGAAAGGAAACAAGACAAGAATATCTCCTAGAGGAGATTCATGAGTACATCTCTAGAATCAAAAAAAATTACGGATTGTTGTCACAACTACAATACCTATTTGTAATATAGCAACCTTAGCAATGTAGTTTAGATTCATGCTTAATTAAAAACAATCAAACCTGGAGTCTTCACTTCCAGTGTGTTGTTCTTTTGAATGCACTGAGACCTCTTTGGGTCCATGATTGCACCAAGGGTTCCTTCCTCCTGCAAGTACCCTTATGACAATGATGCAAATAATATATATACAAGTGCATACCTCAGAGTGTACACCAATGGAGGTTCTGCTTGGTTGTCATAGACTAGAAGGCATATTATGTTATTGTAGCTTCCTATGGCCACCTGCCACTGCTACAAACTTGATTGCCCCTGTAGCCACTTTGTACTATACAAGTCTTTGCATCAACTTTGTAGCTCAAGACTGTAATCAAGGCTTTATTGTTGTTTGTAGATGACATAAGTAATAATGAGAAACTCCTTGTTGTCAACCAATGTATTGATTGTCTGAAATACCCTTGAGTTGCTAGCACAAATATTTAAGACCAAACACCTCAAGCAATCATTGATGTTGTCTTTCAGATCTGGTCCATGCTTCTCTCCTACAAGCAACTCTAGATGAAGTGTTTTCCAAAGTGATATATGCCCACGATAGTCTAGTGTAACCTGAACTTTGAATTTCCTTTCAACAAACAATACTTCTCTATCATCAAATATAGTTACACCAGACATTTCTTTTGGTGGAACTACTTTCAACAATTTTTATTGTAACAGTGTGTTCATTTTAGTCAAGGGTAGCTCTTTCTCTTCTTTTAGCAAGCATTGTTTGCTTACCAATATTTTCAATGCACTTAAGAAAGAAATTCTAATTTTCCATGGAGAGAACTTCAAGAGTAGATGGAACATCATAGGCAAGACATCAACAACATCCTTCTATAATTGTTGGGATATACACCAGCACCACCATTAAATACTTGCATTAGTATATGACATCAAAAGATGATAGTATGGAGTTATAGGACAATAGAGATATAACTCAGAAATTTGACTTGTCCACAGGTCTTCGTAACTGTGTTGTCACAGTTCTGTAATGTCACTTAAATAACCCTTAAAAACTACCCAAAATTTCCTCTTAACTCTGCTCAGATATGTACCTCATATATGTGAACGAATTTGCCTCGGGACTGACAAATGATGGCTCCCTCACAATATGCAATTATTTTTATGGCTGCGGCAGACTCAACCAAGTATGTGGACATGTTTGAGGGTCCCTGTCATGGGGGTTCTCCTGGTTGTAGCAGCCTTACATTTCACCTCGAAAAATCTGGATGCTACCTCAGTTTTTTGGGTTGCGGCAGCCTTAATTTTCACCTTAGAAAGGGTCTGACCCTTCTTCATTAAGTGTTTGTTGTTAGGGTCTTTCTGCAACAGCTTTAGAGGGGCCCCTCCCTTGTTGCAGTCTCCTCTTAGGGTCTTCAACAGGGCTCTCCCTTACTGTGGTCTCCTCTTAGGGTCTTCAATAGGGCTCTCCCTTACTGTGGTCTCCTCTTAGGGTCTTCAACGTGGCTCTCACTTGTTGCGGTCTCCTCTTAGGTCTGGTCTCAACATTTACCTCATAATTAAGGAGAGGTCTGCCTTTCTTCCTTCATACCACAGGGATCTTTCTTTTGGGCTTCGACAGCCTTAGAGGCCCACGGTCGGCCTCTTCTTTACCACAGACAATTAAGGGAGGTCCGTCCTTCTTTTCTTTATGCCAGCAGTAAGGTCTCCTTCCATGGTTGCCTTCCTTTTTTACTGTGCACATGATCATCTTCGAGCCTGCTCTGATCCCATGCTGAATTTTCAATGAGCTATGGCTCATGGATTTACTTTAAATTTTCTATTTAGTTTTTTACTTGAACCATAACTACTACAGCAAACCAAGATCACAAGAAGAATAACCATGCATAAGAACTCAAGAAGTATCCTGGGAAACCCTTCTCAACAAGGGAAGAAAACCTAGCCAATCCTTTGCTATATTCTTCAAGAGAAAGACCTCCCACACCATCACCAAACCTAGCACACAAGAGGGTGTT
>ML786278.1:72200-86402 GCA_009831015.1 Picea engelmannii
GCTAAAGTAGGTCACTATGAAGTAGAATCAATGATGATAGTTTATGGGAGTGCACTAGGTTACTTCAAATGCAAAATAAAATATAAAAAAGAGAGAATTTGTGAAAAGGGTCCGAAAATAAAGAATGCACAAAGAGAAAGAAAGAAAGCCCTACAAAAATGTCATTAAGTTAGGTAGAGGAAATAGAGAGTGCGAAGAAGGAAGTATTTGCCACTGCATCAAACATCGAAAAGGACCAATACATTGACTAATGATGTAATCAATAAAAAGTCCTAGGCCAATAGGACCTAGCAATGTCACCCAAGGAGGTGCTTGGCCACCACAAGCAAAGAGTCTCCTAACGTTCAAGGACAAAGGAAAAATCTTGTAATAGGGACACCACCCGAGTTAAACTATTGAGTAGGTCCAAGTTGAGGGTGTGTACTCTATGATCTCATTGTAATTCAATTGGACATATAGTGAATCATTGTACAAGGTCTCATCAATATRGTCCTTATTATATGCTATGAGTCATCACATCAWGCATGTAAAGAGCCAAACATCTCTAGTCAAGACAATGGATAAGATAAGATAATTTTATTAAGGTCCGACAAATAACCACAAAAGTAGGTCAATAGGACTAAAAGGTCCATCCAATGGCATAAGGTACAATGTATTAGTGCAAAAGCAACTCCTTGAAAAATACTTAAGTTAAAGAATCTAAGCTCGTGATTATCAACTAAACATCTAGCTAATAAAGCTAACAAGATCGATAAGAAAAGCATAAGAAGTAGAGTACAAGGATGTAAAGATGCTAGAATATTGAAAGAAGAAGGCACTCAAGTTTGAAATGGATCCTAATCAAGACACGATGTGTCAAGAAGTGTTGGTGTCGACTATCGAGGACAAATATGGAGACCAAGTCTCACCCTCGGAGTCATCAATGATTATGAAATCACCGATGCATTGGCGGATGGTGTCCTTCAAGAAGTGACGAGGGTTGAGGGAGCCTAGTTGTATGACCCTAAGGGAGCACATGAATAACAAAGCCCTACTCTCCTAGCATCCAAGACCATGGAGAAGAATCCATGCACGGAAACCTTGTTGAATGGGGTGCAACACCCTACCCTTGGGTTGTCTAGAACTAAGTTGTATATGGAGTGTCTGCTAATCCGCTGGTGTTCAACGACTTGCATCTCGGAGCAATAGCTTCATAAGGGTCTATTTGAGATTGTTCAACCCCTTAGTGGCAATGCTCAACCAAAGAGTCAAGGCCTCACTAATCTGGAGTCTAAAGGGTCATCTGCAGTCTATTCGAAGGTCCCTGAGTATCTACCTGTCACTTGTTGCCCCAATCTGTTGAGACAATTAGGAAGTAAGAAGCGATCCATGAAATTCTATGATGGGTGCAAGGTATGGAGAACCTAAGATCTATGTCAAAGTACTTATCTCATGTAGAAAGCAAGGCATGGTTGATCGGGGTAGTAGAAGAAAGTGAACATAAAGACTCTTGAGTCTCTAAATAAGTAATGAAATCTCCTGCATATCTCATAACAAGTTGGGCATTAGAAAATGAAATGCTCATCTCTGGCTCCTCTAAGTAACATAGCTGGCAAATCCTATCCAATCACATGATGTGGTTGTCGATCTTGATCCAAAATCTATGAGAACTTACCTGGAATTGCTAAAGGGGTACTTTGAGGGCATGCATCTAGTGTATGCTTGAATATTAAGGTCGAATGATCAATGCCTTTCTCATCTCTATGAAGTGCTCAAAGTAAAAATTCATCTTGGGGCTAAGGGCCTTAGATGGTGCTATCCAAGGGGCATAAATGTAGTGTCTATAGATTTCCCTGTCAAAATTGTCTTGTGCAAGAAGTGGCCTAGTGGGTATAGGGAATACCTAAAGTGAAGCAAATGGTATGGACTCTAGAGAGAGTGGAAATTGCCTAGAGAAGACAAGAGGCCTTTGAAAACCAACAACAGACCTGACCAAGGGGTCCTCCAAAGCAATGGTCTCAGAAAAACAGAGTGCTAGGTAAGGATATCAATCTCTCCCAAAGGCCAAAACCCCAATGATCCAAGTTTGATGAAGAAACGTGACCAACTAGAAGATGACCTCCAATCATAAAGGTTGGCCCCAAACTCTACATGAACAATGGGGTCAAAAACCATATGTATTCATCCAAAGATGCATCATAGAAGGAGGGTTTAGACTCTCTCAATTCTAGCCCAATCTACACCATATTCAGTTCCCCCCACCTCTGAACCATAAAGAACTATGGGCCTAATGAACATCTCCATAAGGTGAATATAAAAGGTTATACACCAAGTATATAAAAGGTTACACACCAAGTATATAAAAGGTTATAAAAAGGGGAACATAATATAATTGGAGAATTATAAAGTTGAGGATTGAAGATACATTAAAAAGGGACATTTAAAGTTCACACATATATATATATATATATAATCAAAGAAGCCATTGAAGTATTAAAAGAGTATTAATAATAATATATTTTAGTGGGATTATTAAAAGAGTATTAAATAAAGGTGAAGTATATGATATAAAGGATTAATGATATAAGGAGTATTATAAAAAAAAATAGTGGAAAGTGTATTTATAAAGAGAAAAAAACAAAGTTCTTTTAAARTTCAAAAATTACTTGAGTTCYCATTTCAAAGTTATATAAGAAGGAAGGAGTATATAAGCTTCATAACAARAAATTAATTATTGTAAATTATCGAYGAAAGCAAAATGAGCGAAATGAAGTCTAGTAAGGAAAAAGGAWRATTTACTTATGAAGGTTGTCCAAWCCTATGTTAGGGGTTTTCGACATTAAAGGGGATTCAAGGAAGAGAGGTTAACATCATTATCATCTTAAACCATAAGGAAAATTACATTAATATCGATTTGGCAAATCAATTATTAATTCAGGAGCCAAATATAATTGAAAAGGAAGATATTTTTCACAAAATACAACATGAAATTAAGGACTTGCTAGTGACAATCGATGATTATGAAGATATATCCCAACTCAAAGTGGCAACTATGTATAAAAGAGTTTGACATGATTCTTGGGTTACCTTGGTTGGGAAAACTAGGTACCTTCATTTTAAACACAGAGAAAAGATTTTTGACTTTTTTCTATAAAAAGAAAATGATGACATTCCAAGACATTACAATGAGATCAAAATCAATAATACCTTCCTCAAAAGACTTTAAAGATATCTAGAAGGTGATCCTTCAAGAAAATCAAAAGTCAATATCAAGGATGCAAAAAGATTTTGACGAACCTATTATGGATAAAAACGAAGAAATTTCTCGCATAAAATATCACAGTGGGAAATTACTTGCACAAGTCAAGAAGTCCAAGGCTACGAAGCAGAGTAATCAAAGATTAGAACAAGAAAAAGAAGAACTCGAGAAAGAATTCAAGAAGCACCTATCAGAACAACAACAAGAAAATGTGCACTTAAAGAACCTTAATCAAGGTTTATTAGAACAAATCAGAAGTTTAAAAGATGAGAATAAAGACACTAAGAATAAAGTCAACAGTCCAAAAAACGAAGAATTTTCACGTATAAAGAATCATAACCAAAACCTACTTACGCAAATAAAAACGCTTGAGTGATAAGAAGTCGCTAGAAGATAAGTTAGAACAACTTATTAAGGAGGAAGTTGTTGAAATATTGTAATTGTGAAGAATATTCTAATTATAATTAAGTTATTATTATATAGATCAATCCCCTTCTGTGAATTGATCATGTCGGAACTTATGTATGACCAAATCCCCTATTGTGGATTAGTCAAACCATGTTTATATGGTGTTAATTGAGAAGACGACCCCTAGGGCTAATTAAAGTGGTTTTAACAACTAGTTGAAGAAGTCGGCCCAACTTGGTGAAAAGACACAACCCTAGCACCCCTCAGCTAGTATAAATAAGAGAGGAAGGCACCTCAATCTCACACTCACTCAGTGACTCATCTAGTGCACAAGTTTTGAAGGAAGCTGCAGTTAGAAGAAGGAGAAGAGAGAGGTGCATTGCTCAGTCTTAGATATTCTTGGTGGTTTGGTCTTTTATCTTGGCATTGTATTGGCAATCTATATTAAGGAAGCTTTTGCTGGGTTTTCTCCCCCATGAGGGTTTCCCAGGGTAAAATGTTGTATACCTTGTGATTGTGTTTCTCTTAGTGATCCTGCTTATGCTATTATTGTCTAGTAAATTGAAAAGAACTTAATAGCAGCTCTAAATTTAACATGGTTTCAGAGTTGAACTGAATAGAGAACCTTTCATTGGGTAACCAAAAACGTCACTGTTGTCGTACAAGAAAATTAGGGCTTTTTATTGGAAGAGAATTTCAGCTTAAAAATCATTAAGGCAAGTGCGCCCTAGCCTAGCGCATCACGTGGCACCTTGAGCACACCTTTTCAGTGGCCAGAGCCTTCGAAAAGTGAAACCCTAGTTTTAACTGGTACCAGAAAACCAGGAAACCTGAACCGGTACTAGAAGTACCAGTCCAAATTTGCACAGGTCCAATTTCAAGGGGTAAAATTTGGATTTTCTGAAAACAAACTGCCTCAGCCTAGTGCACCTCCTGGTAAGTTCAAATTCAATTTCTGAGCACTTTCAATTTTTTGGTCATTTTCCAAGCTCCAGGTCAAGATGTCTACAAGCACCAAGTTTGTTGACAAGTTAGAAGGTGTGGAAAACTTTCGTGCCTAGAAGTATAGGATTGCACTCATTCTTGAAGGAATGACCTTGCAAAATTCATAAAGGAAAATGTACCAGAACCCGAAGAAAATGCAACCAAAGCAAAGTGCAAGAAGGATATGGTTAGGGCCAAAAGGATCAATGCAAACTCCATTAAAGATCACTTGATCCCTCAAGTGGCTTCTAAGAATACTCCAAAAGAGATGTTTGATGCCCTAACGAGAATGTATGAAGGAAAGAACATTAACCGAAAGATGAACTTGAGAACCCAACTCAAGAATACAAAGATGCAGAAAGGAGAAACAGTTCATGACTATTTCTCTAGGGTTACTCATTTCAAAGAACAGTTAGAAGCAATCGGAGACAACTTAGATGAAGATGAACTCATCATGATAGCTCTTAATGGTGTCACAAGACCTTGGGATGCCTTCATCTAATCCATCTGTGCAAGAAAGGAGAAACTCCAATTTGACAGTCTATGGGAAGAATGTGTTCAAGAAGAAGCTAGAGTAGCTAACCGAGAAGCAGTACTATTAAGGGATGAAGACCAAGCCCTAGCTTCTCATGCTAAAGGAGGAAAGAAAAGGTCTCACTTCCAAAAGGAGACCCATATCCATAAGGAATCTCACTCCCAAAAGAGATTCACCCACTTCCATAAAGAATCTCACCCTCCAAGGAGATTCCAAAAATATCAGAAGGGTCAAAGAAGAGAAAAATATTTATCCTCTTATCAATGTTATCATTGTGATAAGATGGGACATATTGCGAAGAATTGTCCTGCCAGAATAGAAGAATACAAGAAGAGAAACAACAAAAGACATCATGTCCATGCAGTTGAAGATGATAAGCCACCCACAAAGATGACTAAAGAAGAGATTGAAGATTATGTCTTATTTTCTGCCCTCTCAGGATCTGTGACTCCTAGAGAGGATACTTGGCTCATAGACAGTGGTGCCTCTAAGTACATGACAGGTTAGAGAGACATTCTCTCTAGCCTTACAAAAAGTTACACTTGGTGATGATTACCAGTACCCTATCAAAGGAGTGGGAGAATCCACCTACAAACTTGATTCAGGGACCTCGATGAAGATGAAGGATGTACTATATGTACCAGGTTTGACAAAGAACTTGCTTTCTATCTTAGCTTTAGATAAGAAAGGTTTCAAGGTTGCATTCATAGATGGTGAAGTTCTTGTGTGACCTAAAGGAAAAACCATAGAAGATGCAATTGCCATTGGAACAAAAGAAGGTGGCCTATATAAGTTAAAAGGTCACTCACATGTTGTCTTGACTCACTCCACTAAGAGTCCATGTGAACTTTGGCATAGAAGACTAGCTCACATCAACTACAAAGCCTTACGATATGTAAGCAAGGTATCCACAAGTCTACAAGAATTCAAGGTTGATCATGAAGGTGTGTGCAAAGAATGTGCACAAGGAAAGAACATAAAGAATCATTTCTCGAAGAGCGACAGTAAAGGAGAAGGAATCTTGGAGCTCATCCACTCATATGTATGTGGTCCAATGCCATCAACCTCTCTTAGTGGGTATGTATACTATGTGTCATTTATTGATGATTATTCTCGCAAGACTTGGGTTTAGTTCTTGAAATCAAGAGATGAAGTATTTGGAAAATTCAAGGAATTCAAACCCTTGATTCTAACCTTCACCAAGAGTGAAGTTGATTCTAACCTTTACTTCAAGGTTATGAATGATGAGCCAGTTATATTGTTGTTGTATGTGGGTGACTTATCCTTATCTGGAGAAGAAAAGCTCATCACAGATTGTAAGAAGAAGCTCGCTGCAGAGTTTGAGATGAAAGACCTAGGCCTGATGCATTATTTCTTAGATCTTGAAGTTTGGCAGAGCCCAGAGAAGATCTTCCTTAACCAAGGGAAGTATGCGGTTGAAATACTGAAGAGGTTTGATATGTTGAAATGTAATCCATGAACACACCCATGGAAACAAAGTTGAAGCTTGGTGGATACTTCGTCAGAATTGGTTGATGTTACTCTTTATAGACAGATCATTGGTTCATTGATGTATCTGACAAATACCAGGCCCAATATATGCTTTGCTGTGAACACCTTGAGTCAGTATCTGGTATAGCCCAAACGTGTTCACCTTATAGTTGTAAAGCATGTGATGAGATACCTTAAGGGTACATTGGACTTTGGTCTCTGTTATACCGAAGATCAGGACTTCAAACTGATTGGTTATACTGATTCAAATTGGGCTGGAAGTGTTTCTGATAGAAAGAGCACTTCAGGATGTTGTTTAAGTCTGGGGTCAGCCCTGACTTCATGGCAGAGCAAGAAGCAATCTAGCATTGCTCTCAGCACGGCAAAAGCAGAAATACATTACAGCATGTTCCGCCAATTGTGAAGCCATATGGCTTCGAAAGTTGTTGACGGATCTATTCAATCTGGAGATGGAAGCCACCGTGATTCTATGTGATAACCAAAGTTGCATAAAGATGACGGAGAACCTTGTGTTCCATGATAAGTTGAAGCACATAGAAATCCGGTATAACTACATTCGTGATATGGTGCAGAGGGGAGTTGTTAAGCTCCAATATGTTGGCACAGATGTGTTGACCAAGCCTCTATCTCGTGTAAAGTTTGAATACTTTCGAGACAAGCTTGGTATAGTCCGAAAGGACCTCCCTCGAAAGGGGGAGTGATGTTGATGATACCATGGTATCCTGACCAACAGCAGGTAGCTCCGTTAGGATTTTATATCCTAGGGGATTGATCATCCCTGGACAGATCCCAAAGGTCCGGTAAGGACGATATGTCAGAGTACCTGTGCATGTATATGCCAGTTGTGGTCAGTAGTGGTAGCTTCATTGGGATTTTATAACCTAGGGAATCTTTTGATTCTTGGGCAGATCCCGAAGGTCCAGTAAGGACGATCTGTCAGAGTACCACATGGTAGCTCCGTTAGGATTTTATATCCTAGGGAATCTTATGATTCTTGGGCAAATCCCTAAGGTCCGGTAAGGAAGATCTGTTAGAGTACCACAAAATGTTGTTGTTGCACCTGCCTCATTATGTTGCTATATGATGATGATATTGTTATCTCATCCTCATGCTGATGATGTTGCTCCAACCTCATGTTGTTGATGATGTTGTTGTTCCAGCTTCGTGTTGTTGATGATGTTGTTGCTCCAGCCTCGTGTTGTTGATGATGCTGTTGTATGAGCCTCGTGTTGTTGATGATGTTGTATCAGCCTAGTGTTGTTGATGTTGTTGTTGTAGTTTTATACTAATTGATGTTGATGTTTCAGATTCCAACTCCATGTTGTGAACAATGATGATGATGTTATTTCAGCTCCATGCTGTGAACGATGATGATATTGATGATGAGTAAAACTTATGATGATTTATACATGTGTCAGTAAGTGTTCCAAATGTTGATGATGTTGTTGCCCTCTCTCTCTCTCCTGATGTTGTTGTATTGTAGAATACCCTTCTTGTTAAGGGGGAGTGTTGAAATATTGTAACTGCAAAGAATATTCTAATTATAATTGAGTTATTATTATATAGATCAATCCCCTTTTGTGGATTGATCATTTCGAGACTTATGTATGACCAAAGCCCCTATTAGGATTGGTCAAACCATGTTTATATGGTGCTAATTGAAAAGTCGACCCCTAGGGCTAATTAAAGTGGTTTTAACAACTAGTTGAAGAGGTCGGCCCAGCTTGGTGAAGAGACACAACCCTAGCGCCCCTCAGCTAGTATAAATAAAAGAGGAAGGCGCCTCATTCTCACACTCACTCAGTCACTCATCTAGTGCGCAAGTTTTGAAGGAAGTTGCAGTTAGAAGAAGGACAAGAGAGGCACATTGCTCGGTCTTGGATATTCTTGGTGGTTTGGTCTTTTATCTTGGCATTGTATTGGAAATCTATATTAAGGAAGTTTTTGTTGGGTTTTCTCCCCCATGAGGGCTTCTCGGGATAAAATGATGTGTACCTTGTGATTGTGTTTCTCTTAGTGATCCTGCTTATGCTATTATTGTCTAGTAAATTGAAAAGAACTTAATAGCAGCTCTAAATTTAACAGAAGTATCTAAGTCTTCAAGTGAAAGAATCCAAGTTGAGGAGAAAGGAACAAACACAGATCCAGTTATTATCACAACTCAAGAAGATGTCAGTCCAGCTTAAGAAAAATATACTCAGATGTTGGAGTACAAATTATGGAAATTCCAACTATAAATCTAGCAATCAAGAAAGCAACATCAACGCGTAAGGAAGAAATTCATATACCAAAATTAAACCAAGAAAACACTACAAGCATGATAATGGAAAATAATGTTATAAGAACTCCTTATCGACATCCAAATCATAAGAGCAGATATCTTAACCAGTCATAATATCAATATCATTCAGGACGAGAACGACTAACTTATCATCCGAAAAATATTGATACCAACACAATTAAGTCTCATGATAACCATTCATCATGGAAGAGCAACGTTCTGCAAAAGATTGAATTAGGATGGTATGATCCTTTCACAATTCGACAGCTATGCTCAACTCTTCGTCACTCATATCGTCTCGTATCCTCAATCGTGACAACACCGAAAACAGAGAATCATGAAAAAACATTGCGAGCTAGAACAAAGTCGTAAGACTGTCCATAAACATGCTTTGAGGACAAAGAATTTCTAAAGAGGAAGGCAATGTAACAAACATAAATATATATAAAATATATAAATATAAACAATAAATGAATAACTAATAATTAACAATTAATTACTAATGAAAAGGCACCTCATATGAAGGTCGTGTCTCTTATGAAAGGGTACCCCTGCGTGGGTATATATACAGCCCTCATTTCTCATTTGTAAGCATTTCATATCTCATTCATATTCTTATTCAATATATATATTTTACTATCCTAAATGGAATACTTTATATTCCAAGTATTTTGGATATTGCGTGTATGAACCAAGTTTGTTCACCACATTGACCTCTCGTGGCTAAAGAAGGTCAATGAAACTATGAAGTAGAACAACTGATAGTGGTCTAAAGAGTGCACTAGGGTATTCTGAATGCAAAATAAAATAGATAAAAGAGAGAATCCATGAAAAAGGTTCTATAGGGAAAAGAATGAAAAAAGAGAGAAAAAAGCTCTACGAAATGTCACTAGGTCAAAGAGAGGAAGTAAATGGTGAGGACGAAATATCTGCCATCACATCAACCATTGAGAAGGAATCGACGTCATCATGAAAAAGTCTAGGGCCAACATGACCTAGTTGGGTGATCCTAGGAGGAACTTAGGCGCCACATGCACAAATTCTCGAAACATTCAAGAACAAATGGAAAAATATTGTAACAGGGGCATAGCTTGATTTAGACCAATGAGTAGGTACAAGTTGAGCATGGGTCCACCTTTGTGGCCTCGTCATAACTCTACCAACCCTAGAGTGAATTGTTGTATAAGATCTCACCAAACTGGGCCCTATTGTATCGGTCATTGGATGATCTACACATTGCTTAGCGCCACCACTTAGCACAAAAGCAAGCTAGGAATAGGAGTTGAATTACCCAACAAAGCATGATCTAAAGAAAACCTATAAAATTTATCATTTGAGAGTCACCACCCCGTGGATGTAAAGAGCCAAACATCTCTAGTAAGGGTAGCAAATGAAAGTGGAATGGGATGTCACTGAATCCTAAAATAAGTAATGATATCCACTACAAATCTCAATAGCAAATGGGGCCCATGAAGATGAATTGCTCCTCGGACTCCACCTCCTATAAGTAGCACAACTAACAAATCCTCTCTAACTCCTCTATTATACAATGGTCAAGCTCAATCCAACGATGACCCTTACTATCCAAGTGGCAACCTAAGACCATGAGACCAATGACGTCTAGTATACTATGGACGAACGATGAGACCATCCCTCAACTGCAAAAAATGCTCTCGATAGAAGGCATCTTGGGTCCAAGACCATAGGAAGGAATGGTCCAATTAACTTATCTATACCATCAATAATTGTCCTACAAAATAATCATGTTGAGCTCTTACTCAAGGGGAAGCAAGCAGCCAAAATTATCTAAAGAGTAGTTGAAAGGATAGAGACGCTTGATAGAGATGTCGATGAACGGAAGTAGAGGAAACCTAAAAGAACCAAAAACTTCTCCATACTAAGAGGGTAAATTCAATCTCTACCAAAGAGAGAAGAGTGAAGTACGGGTATCTCTCATGCCCTTTCATTGAATCTATCATGGTGTGAACCTTGAGAAGGAATGAAACAAAACTGAAAATGTTCCCAAGGCACATGGGATGGGTATCAAACTCAGTGTTCACTGTTTCCCCCTCAAGGACAACTAACTACCCTCTCATGGGAGCATTGATGTTGATTCGATGAGCTCTCCTACTCATATCTGCCAGTTCCAGCTTGATCTTCCAGTCCTTCCAGCCTGACATCATCCATGAGCTCCTTCAGATAGCTCTACCATGGTATATCTGCTCCTATGCTTTACACCTCAGATGATATGTGCTTGCGCAGATGGTATTTCATGCTTCTTTCAGTTGATGTGTCATGATTTCATGTGATGGTTTCCTGCTTAGAAGTGGTGTGATTGTTTCTGACCTGTCATGAGAGTAATAAACATGAGTTAAATCTTATAACACATCTTAATGCTAATAATTTTATTATTTTGTCTTGTCTTACCATGGGGGAACATGTTGTCCTTAGATAAATGTTGTCATGACTTAGGACTAATTGTACTACTGGTGATCTAGTTGATGAAGAATTTTGAGGTTCGTATAGGCTGCCCAACAGGCCTGTCTTGTGACCTCTTGTTGGGCACTAAGTTCAAGGTAATTTCAAACTGTTTTTGCTCCTGTCTAGGACGGCCAACAAGTCTGATATTTCTGCCCACTGAAACTGCCCCTTAGGAAGTGATTGGGTGCCACTTTGTAGATGTTGTTTTAAGGATTTAATTAGGAGTTTTTTGCTGTCCAAATTAGCAAACATAAAACTCCACAAAAGCAGTAAATACCCTCTAGGATCTTTAACACCTACAGCTGATAAGTAAATAAGCAAACCATGACAAATGAACACAAGTGTTTTTGGTCAACATGACCCTGGAAAATCCCCCATGGGGAAAACCAGTAATAGGGTAGGTGTATTATGGAGATCTCAAGCAAATGCTACAACAATGAAATTATACAAAGGAACCCGATACATGTGTATGCTCCTCTCAAGCTAAACAATGGAGTTCCTTGGTATATGCGCCCTCCTTGGGATTTGCACCCCTCTAAGGTGAATGCGCCCCTCTCTTTGTTGTGCCTGCTAGAATGAAGCTTTGTGCCTCCTTGCTTGCTTTGCCTGCTAAATGAATGCTTGCGCCCCCTTTGCCACAATGGTGCGCCCTCAACCAAGCATGCCTCTTTCCAAGCTCATGTGCCCTCAAGAAAATGTGCGCCCCAACCACAAGTGCGCCTCTCCCAAGCAATGATGCGCACTCAACACAAGTGTGCCTCTCTCAAAGCTTGGTGCACCCTCAACAATGGTGCACCCCTCTTGAGCTTCTCTTCTTCTCCAAACCCTTCTCTACTACTCCTCTCCTTCACTCAACTCTCTCAAGTGAACAAGCGAATGGCTCTTTTTCCCTTTTGCCTCCTTTTGCCCTTTTGTCATTAATGATGTTATAAAGTCAAAGCGACTTTATAACATAAAGTAAAGTGGTGAGGGTCAAAGATGTCCCCCTTTGAGTTAGGCACTCAATAACTCAAGGGGACTACTTTCCAAGGTACCCAAAACTCAACAGTTGAGTAGTGTGTCCACATCCTAGCCACATCTAACAGTTTCCATCATTTCCCTTCACTACCATCACATTCATAAAATAAATACTATCCCTCCTAATATTGGACTTATCAAATGTCATCGAGCAAGGTCTAAATGAAGAAAAATGTAAGCCAAACTCAAAATAAAGCCAAAATGGCTAGAGGTGAAGAGCATTAAAAATGAAAAAATAAAGAAACTAGAACCATGCCACCTCATTAAAAAGGCCCATCCCCAAGGTCCTATGATAAAAACGCATATCTAAAAAAAGGAATAGGAAAAATCAAAGAAAAGTAAAGGGGATAATAAAAAGGTGTCAAAGTGGTAACTCTAAGCCAAGCTCCCTCTTAAAAGGCTTACAAGTACAAAAATGAAGATTCCTAGCTCAAAAAGGCTAGTTGCACCAATAAAAGACCTCATACATCATTAGAAATTACTTTTTGGGTCAAAATATAAAGTTTCCCTTTCTTCTTCCATCAATTATTCATCAAATTCGCCTATCTCTAACCAGATTACTTAGGAAATGCCTTTCTTCCTAAGCATTGACACATGTAGTAGGGGTAAAAGTTGTTCCACCATGATAAACTTAGGCAATTTATAAAATTAATCTATGTTAAGTTGTTGTTAGAGGATATTACTTAGTGTTTGTTGCCTAATGACTAGTTTTGAAGCTTCATGCATCATTGTAGGTGGGCGCCCCACATTGGAATCCATGCACTATGCCTCGGGATCTGTCACTGCCTCGAGATCCATGTATCTACATTGGGATCTATGTACCAGTATTCAATCATATCTACCTACATTGGGATCCATGACAGCACAATGGACGATGACAAGAATGCCACATCATCACTGAGGTGTCCACATCAACAATTTGTAGACTTGTCAACATATGGAGCATGCATGAGCCAATCAAAGGAATATTCTCACATGTGGGTGGTTAGAGGTGGGTATGAGGTGATTTTAGCACATTTTTTAGGGTGGCCAGCTTCAGGGGCAGTTATCTTTTGACAAAGTGCCCAGAATTTTGCCAAATCAATGCCATAGTCTGCAGAATTATCACAAGATTTCCGAAAGTGGGTTATAATAGAAAATCGGCAAAAAATTGACCAAGTTATGATGCTACCAGAATTTATCATGCTAGAATTTGCCGCACGAAAATTATCACCAAGTTTTGGAGTTGCACGTGTGAAGCTTCTAGAAGGGGCGCACCTCATCTTCTACTTGTTCTCACACATGTGAATAAGTTGTTGCATGATTTTGGGGGTTAGTTAGGGGGCACCCTTGTTCTAGGGCCTTCTTTTGACCCACATGTGTGAAATTAGTTGTTATTTTCTCACTTTGAGGAAGGTGCCCTAGCTTTGAGGAGTTTGTTATAACCAATTGACAAGTTTCCCATGGTTTTGACTTGGGAACACAGTTTCAAGCTCATGGTTTTATTCTAGCACATGATATGAGCACCCAATTTCATTGTAGCTCATGGTTTTCTATGTATGTTTTTGAGGAGGCCTCTACCTATTTAAGGAGGGCGTCACTCTCATTTTACATGGTTGGAAATGGAATAAGAAGACTATTTTGC
Organism: Picea engelmannii; assembly: GCA_009831015.1. NCBI lineage: Eukaryota > Viridiplantae > Streptophyta > Pinopsida > Pinales > Pinaceae > Picea > Picea engelmannii. Next base: position 86,281 of record ML786278.1, read on the forward strand.
TCACTTTTAGTAGGTATTCTTCTCCACTTTCTTATGTGCATTGCTCTAGGGTGAATACAGAAGGGTTTTGGCATGCAAATCTCATTGAAGAAAGGGCTATTGCAAGACCAACAATGCAAACA
>ML786278.1:132282-149910 GCA_009831015.1 Picea engelmannii
CCGCGTCTCCGCAGCAGCGACCTTGTGACGAAGAACGCCCCGATCACCAACAACGCCGCTGCAGCTGCAATCTAAAGCATCATTCATACAAATTCGTGCACAAAATAAATCCAAAATCGTAAATCTTCAAAACAAAAAATACATTGCTTGTAAAACCTGTGGATGAAGACCTGTAGAGGTTTGGCAATCCTATAAAAGCAAGGTTACCTAGAGGCAGTGCGAACACGGTTCAATGATATTCTTTGCCTCAGACAAGGGTTTTCAAGGTTCTGAGATTCCTCAGTGCGAATTCAGTTTAATGATTTCTTTACTCTTTTGCTCCAACGAATGATTCGTGCACAAAATAAATCCAAAATCGTAAATCTTCAAAACAAAAAATACACTGCTTGTAAAACCTGTGGATGAAGACCTGTAGAGGTTTGGCAATCCTATAAAAGCAATGTTAACTAGAGGCAGTGCGAACACGGTTCAATGATATTCTTTGCCTCAGACAAGGGTTTTCAAGGTTATGAGATTCCTCCGTGGGAATTCAGTTTAATGATTTCTTTACTCTTTTGCTCCAACGAATGATTCGTGCACAAAATAAATCCAAAATCGTAAATCTTCAAAACAAAAAATACACTGCTTGTAAAACCTGTGGATGAAGACCTGTAGAGGTTTGGCAATCCTATAAAAGCAAGGTTAACTAGAGGCAGTGCGAACACGGTTCAATGATATTCTTTGCCTCAGACAAGGGTTTTCAAGGTTCTGAGATTCCTCCGTGCGAATTCAGTTTAATGATTTCTTTACTCTTTTGTTCCAACGAATGGCGTGGCGAAATAAATTAAAGTCCGAGGCGACGCGAATATGTTGTACAACAGAAACAGAGTATTGATGTTCAACGAAAGTTGAGGCGGAGACTATGGTGTGCAGATGCCGATTCTCTAACAAGAAACACTCTCAATTACACACAACCAAATTTACTCTTTTATAATAATAATAATCTATTTTTAATAATAATAATAATCTATTTTTAAGTTCACAGCCAAGCCACATCAAATTGGTGTATGAGATCCCTTTGTTTGTGGGACAAGGGACCCTCTCCGCACAGTGATTTGACTGGTAAAGTCTACAGAGTTATACATACCCTACCGCCCTCTGAATTTGAACTTGTGACATGTTAAGAGGAAACACATGTTCTTAACCATTAGGCCCATTCAGTGTGTATATTAAAATAAAGTTAAAGTTTATTAGCACAATCACATAAAGTTTATTAAAATAGCACAATCACATAAAGTTAAAGTTTTAAAAGTGATTGATGGGCATCTAATTTTCTATTTAAGTTAACGCATCATTTTTCTTACATCAACTATGATGCAGGAGCATCGCCAGCAGCTAAGCGAGCGCGCGGAGGTGGAAGACAGTTGGAAGGCCACCAGCTCACGTTTTGAAATATTTTTGAAACATCAATGTAATAGCTAGAAGGCATAACTTGCATTTATATTTTGGAGGATGTAAACAGATCATGAGCAATTTGTTCTCATCTGTCGATGTAAAAGGCATTTATGCCCAGTGAATGAAAGTAGGTAGATTTAAATTCCAGATTACACAGTTTAGAGCGTAGGAGGAAAAATCGACTATAGACATCCTCACCTTTGTATCATTGTAACATTAACAATCAAAGAGAATTGTTCATAAAGCATAGAGAAGAAGTAGAGAGCTATGTAAAAGAAGAACACATGTACAGAAATTTGAATTAATACAAAGAGCTTTGATTGAAACCCATGGTGTTATGATGCTTTCTGTGTATACATGTTGAATGGTATGCTTATGATTGTTTATTCTCTTTGTTATGCATTTGTTTTAATATTGTGTGAATGTATGATTTCATGTTGAATGTTTGAAGTCTAAGAGAGAGAGAGAATGAGTTTCAATTGTTTCTCTTCCTGAGTGAAAAGTTCATGCAAGGAATGCAGTGAAATCGTCCGCAAGGAGTGCGTTGACGGAGATTCAAAGTTTATCTCTGAAAGCGCATGAGAGATACCATTGTTCTCATTTCCACAGAAGTGTAGGTGAGACACAGGAGCCGTGAAAGGTGTGTGCGGGCTGGTTGAAAGCTGAGAACTTATCAACCAAGGGGACAGTTGAAGGACTGTTGTTGCAGAAAAGTGCACAGAGTCAAGAGAATCAAATACCTAGAAGAATTTGAGGGATTGCCACAAGGAGTGCGTGCAGGAGTCTTTTTGGAGGCTCGAAATTGCAGAGAAAGCTAAGAAGGGTTAACGCCTTTGAGGTAATCAAAGGGGAGACGAAGCAAAGTCGCTTTGCAAAAGTTAAGTCCCAGTGGAAGAACCTTGGTTTATTTTGCAGAAGTTATAAGGGAGCAAAGAGCGGTCGAAATTCTCTGTGGGGAATTCCCGAAATCACGAGGACCGTAGGATCCAGGGAAGTTGCATGGTGGTTAGAGGTAGGTAAGCTTTCCACTCTAGGATCCAAAATCAACGTGGACCGTTGATCTTGATTTGCACCAACCGTCAGATCATTTCGGCATTTCGGGGATCCTAACAACGAGGAGTCGAGCGCAGTGAATCGAAAATCCTGAAGTCGCGAGTTGCGACAGAAAGTGGATTAGAGTTTCGGGATTTCGGCATTTCGGGTGTCGGGAAACGGAGGAGGCAGCGCTTTGGGAGCGAGAGTCCCGAAAACCCAAAAGAGTGACAAGTGGCAGGAGTCTACATCAAAGGTTGAAAACCGCAAGGACAACAGGTGGTGTGTCTTCGTCGATTGGTGGAGTCAAACCTTGTGGACCATTTCAAGGTTCGGAGGTTGGAGGACGGAGAGCCTTGCATCTGGATTCGCGAAATCGTGAAGCATGAAGTCCCGATGAAGTGAAAAACTCATTGAAAAGTCAACCTTTGTTGAGTGCATCGGAGATTTGGCAATTCGGGTTTCGGGGGTTGTAGGGACATGAACCCTTGACAGCAGGAATCGCAAAATCGCGAAACCCGAAGTCCCGAACTTGCGAAGGGCGCGATCCTATTTCGGATCAGGAGATTTGGGTTGATGCTTCGTGTTTGATCGCGCGGGCACACCCATAAGGACCTGTGGATACACTGTTGTGTGTGAAAGGTATTTCCCGAGGGGAAACCAAAGAGTCGATTAGACTCAAAGGGCAGATTAGAACAATCCTGCGCGGACCTTAGACCTGAGGGTTTGGGGGTCTGCACCAAACTATCTTTAATAATTTATTTACAATTTGTGAATTTGTGTGGATGAAGCTAAAGTCTATAAGGTAGGTTGGAGATATAGACTCCATCTTTAAGCTTACAATAAATTGTCTCCCATGTCTCCAAGGATGTCTTCCTTCCGTATCAATGTTGCTACATTTATCGTGTTCACTCCATTTGTTTACAGCGATGTTTGCAGGGTTGTTCTCTCCAAATTTTGTTCATTGTAGTGTTCGAAGGGCCTTGACTTGTTCAGCTTATGTTCATAGCCATGTTTGGAGGGCCTATTCACTCAAAATTTTAAAAAATAAATACATAAACAATGATATGCATAAACCATGAAATCATATAGGAACAATGATGCGCATTTCTAATATGCATAAACTCTGAAATCATATAGGAACAATGATGGGCCTTTCTTATATGGAAAAGAAGAAATAAAAGACAAACTCTAAAATTCTACAGTCTAATAATGCAACCAGCCCTACAAAATAAAAAACCATCACTAACATGTAATTCAAAATTGAAGCACATAAGGAAACCATTCACCAACCATAATGAGGATTGAACTATTAGTCTCCGTTAACAGAAGAATTCCTCATGTGTCGATGGTTGTGATAATTTTGGTCAATCGCTATTCTAAAAACACTTTGAAACTATGAACATGGTCTGTGCATTCATTTTAATAGAGTTGGGCAATCTAAACAATGTGCACGGGGGAAAACAGTTGGCAAGCGTTACAAACTCGCAACCTCTATCAGTATTCTCGGTCTCTCTCACACTTTGTCAACTAAGAAAATAGGAAACGGTCTTTGCTGCATGAATAGAAGCAGGCTAAGTGGCAAGAGACCTATTAATCACGTCAATAATACATTTATACTGAAGGGAAATTACTTGGCGATGAAGAAATTACTCACAATAAAACTTGTTAATTGCTCCTTTAATCGTTCCCACTAATGACTAATGCTTGTTTTTTGAGCTGCAAGGATGATATCATATAAAATCCTAGCCCTTCAATTTGTGTGACGACAAAGAATATCCCATATTGAATGAATCTAGTTCATCCATTCTGAATTCTTCATTAAAAGAATGATTAATGTGGAAGTTGTCAATAGGTATATGCCTTCGGCGTAATACACACACACACACACACACACACACGAGTATTAAAGAGTGTCGATGGGTTGAAATGAAAATGGTTTATAAATTATTATAATTTGAAAAGAAAAATAAAGGTTAATTTTGTAATTAAGTAAATATAACAATGTTTAAGTTTTAGTGTCCCTTTTGTACATATTGTTTGGTATTGTCTAAACATTCGACTTTTTTAACTTTTTCACCAGAATTTGGGGAAACAAATCTTGGTGAAATCTTCATTTTTTGTTGTTTTAATTGCATTTTTGAATGCATAAATGGATTCGGCACCTTGAGAAACCCTCAAGGCACTCAAATTATACAGACTCGATCACTCAAATCTCGAGTTCCAACAATTTTTGGTCGGATTTCAATAAAAATTAATCAGAAAATATGCCCGTAAAAACTCCAAAAAGTTGAATGTTTAGACTACGCGCATATTGTTTTAGTTATCTATTATTTTATTGTTATAGGACATATCTATCAAGATTTAGTTTTGTATTAATATTCTACGATACACTACTAGGGTTCAACTGCTAGGGTTTTTTATTCTTTTGCATTCAGCTTCATGCCAGAGACCAACAGGGGAGCAGGGTCCCGCCGCCCTCCCCTCTGCCTCCTCCTGACAGCGAGGCCTTTCAGAATTTAATCTCCTCCTACAAAAAATGACGAAGCAGGCTCCCTCGTGTTTCATCAAGAAGTTAGATGATATCCGAAAGATGCCCGTCCTTTCGCGATCCACTTAGTTGAAAACAATCTCATCGGCCAATTTACAAGGTTATGCCCTTCCCCCAGGTCCATGAACCAGTGGATGGAACTAAACTAGAAGAAAAAGATTCAGGGTCACATGTCCTTGGCCTTTTGTGGTAAGGGTTTTTATGCCTTTATGTTTGAAAACAAAGAAGATCGGGATCTGATTTTCAGAAATGGCCCATATTTCATGGGAGCAAGGGGAATGTATTTGAACAAATGGACTCCTAATTTCAGTCTAGAAAATGATATCCGCTCTACCATTTCAGTTTGAGTCCATCTACCCTTTCTTCCACTACACCATTGGAACGATGAAACAATCAAAACATTGGAAATAGCTTGGGCAAATACATTGATTGTGTTGAACCACGAGATGGACTGCAAGCTTGTGTCAGGCTATGTGTTGAAGTAGATCTAGAAAAAGGTTTGCCTGAAGCTATTCAATTAACTATGGATAATTGGTCATACCTCCAACAAGTAGATTATGAGCAACTTCCTTTCAAATGCAAAGCATGTCATGAATATGGACACTTCGCCAAGAACTACCCTCAAAATAAGGCAGATCACTCGAAGGAACGAGATCAAGAGCAATGGCAGCAACCCAAAAGGAAAAAGACGATAGGGAAAGCAGTAACACAACCTCATGGTCAAGGCCAAGCCAGAAGTTCGTCCCCAACTTCTAATCCAATCTTCAGCTCCCCTCACAAAGGGGAATCTTGTCAAAACAAATATGTTGAGCTGGTTAATCTAGAAGAAACTCAAGAGGAATCAAGGGAAGTACAGGATGATCACGAGGAACTAGAGAAATCAGTACCAGTACAAGCGAATCTTGAAACCCCAGAAAAAGGAATATCCAATGCTGGAAAAGGAGAACCCTCCCCCTCAAAAATTCCCGAGACAGTGGAGGATCGACAATTTGAAGGCTCGGGAGCAGACTCTGAATCTGAAATCTCACAGTCGATCATCACAAAAAATGTAGGAAGGAAATCCAACAAAAATCGCAAGGAAGTAGAAGCAGATCGAGAAAGGGAACTGGGCCTACAACCCACCTTGGAAGAGATCCTTAAAAAGGATGGGAAATCCACTAAAACCCATTCTGTTGCAGCCAAAGTCCCATCTTCCCAGCCCTCTGGGGGGGGCACAAAATCAACAAGTAAATAATGGAAGTTGTCTCCTATAATTGCATAGGAATGGGCAGCAAAGAAAAAAAGGAAGATCTGGGAAAACTAACACACTCAGAAAAGCCTTCAATCCTCCTGATCCAGGAGACCAAACTAAGAGACTGTGAGGCCCTTCAAGAAATGCAAAAAAAATGGAAAAAAAAAGTAAAGGAGTAGCCATATGTGCAAGATGAGCTTCTAGAGGACTCTAAACACTATGGAACTCATATATATTTCAGCTAGAAGAAAGCCATCAAAGTTTGAACTGGATTATGGTCAAGCTACTTCATCTTCCTTCAAGTATGACCTATCACATAGTTAATATCTACATGCCAAACAATTATTGGGAAAAAGTAGATTACTGGAATTCCCTTTTAAATTTAGCATCAATAAATTCTCTTCCAAATCTAATATTAGTAGGAGATTTCAATATCAGAGGACATCTAAAAGAAAAAAAAAGAGGGGGTTCCATTGTTCGTGATCAGTTTCGTGAGAAGATGGATGATCTAATTTCTGCTTTGGACCTGATTGATGTCCCCCCCTCAAAAGCGGTCTTCACTTGGAACAACAGAAGGGTTGGTCCAGGTTTTATAGCTGCAAGGTTGGATCGTTTCTTTATTAACAACTCTTTTCTTTCTTTCACAGATTCCTTTTCTTCAAAAATTATCCCTTGGGCCAACTCAGACCATTGCCCCATCTCCCTGGAGCTAATGGATCGCAGGGTCCCTAGTGTTCATCCGGGAGCAAAATCTTAAACTCACAAAAAATGCCAATAAGAGCTAGGCAAAATCCTTTTCTCACCCCTCACATCTGGAATTTTTGGAAAAACAAACAAATCTTGAAGCCATATAGGAAGCTGTTGATACAGAAGAGGTCCAGCCTACCCTGCTTCAAAAAGAGCAGACAACCCACAAAGAGTACATAAGGGCCTTGAGGGATGAGGAAACAATTTGGAGGATAAAACCAAGAATCCTTTGGTTACAGTCTGGTGACAAGAACACAACCCCTTTTCAAAGGCAAGCTAAGGTAAGGCAGTGGAAAAATAAAGTTGATGAAATAAAGCTCCCAATAGGGGAAACTATACAAGATTTTGAAGAAATCAAACAGCATAGAATTGCATAGGAATGGGCAGCAAAGAAAAAAAGGAAGATCTGTGAAAACTAACACACTCATAATAGCCTTCAATCCTCCTAATCAAGGAGACCAAACTAAGGGACTGTGAGGCCCTTCAAGAAATGCAAAAAAATTGGAAAAAAAGTAAAGGAGTAGCCATAGGTGCAAGACGAGCTTTTGGAGGACTCTAAACACTATGGAACTCATATCTATTTCAGCTAGATGAAAGTCGTCAGAGTTTGAACTGGATTATGGTCAAGCTACTTCATCTTCCTTCAGGTATGACCTATCACATAGTTAATATGTACATGCCAAACAATTATTGGGAAAAAGTAGATGACTGGAATTCCCTTTTAAATTTAGTATCAATAGATCCTCTTCCAAATCTAATCTTAGTAGGATATTTCAATATCACAAGACGTCTAAAAGAAAAAAAGAGGGGGTTCCATTGTTCGTGATCAGTTGCATGAGAAGATGGATGATCTAATTTCTGGTTTGGACCTGATTGATGTCCCCCCCTCAAAAGGGGTCTTCACTTGGAACAACAAAAGGGTTGGTCCAGGTTTTATAGCTGCAAGGTTGGATCGTTTCTTTATTAACAACTCTTTCCTCTCTTTCATAGATTCCTTTTCTTCTAAAATTATCCCTTCGGCCAGCTCAAACCATTGCCCCATCTCCCTGGAGCCAATGGATCGCAGGGTCCCTAGTGTTCATCTGGGAGCAAAAGCTTAAACTCACAAAAAATGCCAATAAGAGCTAGGCAAAATCCTTTTCTCGCCCCTCACATCTGGAAGTTTTGGAAAAACAAACAAATCTTGAAGCCATATAGGAAGCTATTGATACAGAAGAGGTCCAGCCTGCCCTGCTTCAAAAAGAGCAGACAACCCACAAAGAGTACATAAGGGCCTTGAGGGATGAGGAAACAATTTGGAGGATAAAATCAAGAATCCTTTGGTTACAGTCTGGTGACAAGAACACAACCCCTTTTCAAAGGCAAGCTAAGGTAAGGCAGTGGAAAAATAAAGTTGATGAAATAAAGCTCCCAATAGGGGAAACTATACAAGATTTTGAAGAAATCAAACAGCATGCCTCCAGGTAAATAATGAAAGTTGTCTCCTAGAATTGCATAGGAATGGGCAGCAAAGAAAAAAAGGACGATCCGTGAAAACTAACACACTCAGAAAAGCCTTCAATCCTCCTGATCAAGGAGACCAAACTAAGGGACTATGAGGCCCTTCAAGAAATGCAAAAAAATTGGAAAAAAAGTAAAGGAGTAGCCATAGGTGCAAGACGAGCTTCTGGAGGACTCTAAACACTATGGAACTCATATCTATTTCAGCTAGAAGAAAGTCGTCAGAGTTTGAACTGGATTATGGTCAAGCTACTTCATCTTCCTTCAGGTATGACCTATCACATAGTTAATATCTACATGCCAAACAATTATTGGGAAAAAGTAGATGACTGGAATTCCCTTTTAAATTTAGCATCAATAGATCCTCTTCCAAATCTAATCTTAGCGGGAGATTTCAATATCACAAGACATCTAAAAGAAAAAAAGAGGGGGTTCCATTGTTCGTGATCAGTTTCATGAGACGATGGATGATCTAATTTATGCTTTGGACTTGATTGATGTCCCCCCCTCAAAAGGGGTCTTCACTTGGAACAACAGAAGGGTTGGTCCAGGTTTTATAGCTGCAAGGTTGGATCGTTTCTTTATTAACAACTCTTTCCTCTCTTTCACAGATTCCTTTTCTTCTAAAATTATCYCTTRGGCYASCTCRGACCATTGCCCCATCTCCCTGGAGCCAATGGATCGCAGGGTCCCTAGTGTTCATCTGGGAGCAAAAGCTTAAACTCACAAAAAATGCCAATAAGAGCTAGGCAAAATCCTTTTCTCACCCCTCACATCTGGAAGTTTTGGAAAAACAAACAAATCTTGAAGCCATATAGGAAGCTGTTGATACAGAAGAGGTCCAGCCTGCCCTGCTTCAAAAAGAGCAGACAACCCACAAAGAGTACATAAGGGCCTCGAGGGATGAGGAAACAAATTGGAGGATAAAATCAAGAATCCTTTGGTTATAGTCTAGTGACAAGAACACAACCTTTTTTCAAAGGCAAGCTAAGGTAATGCAGTGGAAAAATAAATTTGATGAAATAAAGCTCCCAATAGGGGAAACTATACAGGATTTTGAAGAAATCAAACATCATGCCTCCAGGTAAATAATGAAAGTTGTCTCCTAGAATTGCATAGGAATGGGCAACAAAGAAAAAAAGGAAGATCTATGAAAACTAACACACTCAAAAAAGCCTTCAATCCTCTTGATCCAAGAGACCAAACTAAGGGACTGTGAGGCCCTTCAAGAAATGCAAAAAAATTGGAAAAAAAGTAAAGGAGTAGCCATAGGTGCAAGAGGAGCTTCTGGAGGACTCTGGACACTATGGAACTCATATCTAATTCAGCTAGAAGAAAGCCATCAGAGTTTGAACTAGATTATGGTCAAGCTACTTCATCTTCCTTCGGGTATGACCTATCACATAGTTAATATCTACATGCCAAACAATTATTGGGAAAAAGTAGATTACTGGAATTCCCTTTTAAATTTAGCATCAATAGATCCTCTTCCAAATCTAATCTTAGCAGGAGATTTCAATATCACAAGACATCTAAAAGAAAAAAAGAGGGGGTTCCATTGTTCGTGATCAGTTTCGTAAGAAGATGGATGATCTAATTTCTGCTTTGGACCTGATTGATGTCCCCCCCTCAAAAGGGGTCTTCACTTGGAACAACAGAAGGGTTGGTCCAGGTTTTATAGTTGCAAGGTTGGATCGTTTCTTTATTAACAACTCTTTCCTCTCTTTCACGGATTCCTTTTCTTCTAAAATTATCCCTTGGGCCAGCTCAGACCATTGCCCCATCTCCCTGGAGCCAATGGATCGCAGGGTCCCTAGTGTTCATCTCGGAGCAAAAGCTTAAACTCACAAAAAATGCCAATAAGAGCTAGGCAAAATCCTTTTCTCACCCCTCACATCTGGAAGTTTTGGAAAAACAAACAAATCTTGAAGCCATATAGGAAGCTATTGATACAGAAGAGGTCCAGCCTGCCCTGCTTCAAACAACATGCCTCTAGGTTCTATAGTAAGCTATATATGAATTAATGGGATTGGAATGAGGAGCTTAGCCAAAGCTTCATATCATATCTGCCTCAACTAGTCTCTAAAGAGGATAATTGTGAACTCAACAAACAAGTGGAGGAAGATGAAATCCTATTGGCTATCAACCAGGTGAATCCCGACAAGGCACGAGGCCCTGATGATTTCACCATTCATTTCTATAAAATATGTTGGTCCATCATAAAATTTGATTACATAAGAATGCTCAGATATGTACAAAGATCTCATCGCTTGGGAGGAGCCACCAATTCAGCCTTCTTAGCTCGTCTGCCAAAAGAGAAAGGCTCCTCCTCCTTTGACAGATTCAAGCCAATTTCTCTTTGCAATGTCTCATATAAAGTCATGGCCAATATCATCTCAAATAGACTAAAGCCTCTCCTCAACTCTTTAATTATTCCCAACCAAGGGGGTTTTGTAGCAAGCAGACAAATTTGGGACAATATCATTCTGGTTGAAGAGGCAATTCACTCAAGTCACGACCGAGGGGAAAAAGGAATGGCAATAAAAACAGATATGGCCAATGCTTTTGATAGAGTAAATCATGAGTTCCTTAAGTCTGTCCTAAAAAAATTGGGTTTAATCATCTCTTCATCTCTTAGATAAACTCTTTCATAGCTCACCCTTGGGTAGGTTCGTTAATCAATGGGAGGCCAACCCTTTCTTTCAAGCCACAAGAGATCTAAGGCAGGGTTGTCCCCTGTCCCCTTTGCTATATGTGCTTGTTTCAGAACCCTTTAACAAACAATTGGAATAGGAACGCCTCAATGGAACAATCTCAGGTCTCCACATAACTAGGGGGTTAAAAGAATAAACCACTCACAGTTTGTTGATGACACACTCCTCTTGGGTGGGGCATCAAGAATAATTTCAAGAAGGTTCAAGTTGGTCCTGAATCAATTCACTCAGATCTCTGGTGGCCTCATGAATAAAAATAAAAGCCAAATTTATGCCTGGAATATAGATGCTCATAGTCTTATGGATCTTGCTTAGATTCTCTCCTTCCCCATCTCAGAGGATTGGAAACTATTTTAATACCTGGGGATGTCAATCTGTCTAAAATCCATCCCAGAAGAATATTGGCATATCTTAATCTAGAAAATTAAATAAAATATGGAGTCATAAGGATCGATATGGTTAAACCCAGCATGGCGTCTAATCTTAATTAAATAAATCCTTTCTTCCCTTCCCATTTTTCAATTTTCCTCGCTTCTAGCTCCGATGGGCATAAAACATAGCCTAAATCAACTAATAAGAAAGTTTCTCTAGCAAAGGGGGCAAATCAAACACAAAAAAAATCCACCTAGTTAAATTGGATGTTGTAAAAGCGCCCAAGGATCACGGGGGGCTCGAAATTCGAGATCCATAATTAGACAATTTAGCTATGGGATCAAAGTTTCTCTGGTGTCTAGTCACAGGAAAGAAAGAATGGTGGAAAACAACAATAGTTAAAAAAGTATGGTTTGGGAACCATAAAGAGAAGTATGGACTCTTCCCCTTCTGACATCCCTAGTTCCTTGTCTGGAAGCTACTCATGTCCACAATTCCTTTTTTTCAAAAAGATTTGCACCAGATCCCAGGAAATGGCAAATCCATCAACCTCTGGAAAGACAAAATTTTAAATCAAAACCCTTTGGAACAGAAGGAGCATTACATAGAGCTTAGAGGATGGCTGGCAACCCATCATAAATCAACCCTTTTTTACATTTATGATTGGAATGATGATGGAACATGGAAAGATTGGAACCTTGGGGAAGTCCCTCATCATCTTCAACCTCAGTCCCTTTCATTTATAAATGATTTGAAAGGGGCGAAACCAATACATCAAAGATCACAGGATAGTTGGGATTGGGGCCCCAAAGGTTACTCCGTCAAAGCAAGTTACCAAGCTCTGCTTTCCTAAACAAACCTCCCAGATAAATCATCCTGGTGGTGAAATATTTAGACCCCAGACGGGCTGCCTAAAATCAACATCTTCTGTTGGACTCTTTCTCATGGGAAGATTTTAACTAGTGAAAACCTCCAGAAGAGAGGATTCTTAGGCCCCTTCTGGTGTTTTCTCTTTGAAAGAAATAGTAAAACAATTCAACATCTCTTCTAGGATTGTGAATTCACAAAGTAGGTTTGGCACACAGTTTTCAGATGTCTCAGCCCAAAGATCGGGTGGTTGACTAGCTTCAAGCTCCTCTTGGGTAAATGGGAGAACTACTATCAGGGCTTGTTCCAAGGTAAATCAATTTTTAAAAGGCTCTAGAAATCCTTCCCTAAATTCGTTATGTGGAAACTATGGTTGGCAAGGAATTGTCTAATCTTTCAAAACGAGAGAACTCCCCCCTCCCTTGTTGCCACTAGAGCAATGACTCAATTGTTCGAGTACTTGAACTCCAAACGTCCTAGCCAGGAGGACTCAACCATTTTAAACTCGGAAGAGAAAACTTGGGTTTCAAAATTCAATCTCTCCCAAGGCCTTTATCCTAATGTCAATCGGCGATCATGCTAGCAGCTTCATTTTTTGTCCTCAACCCTTGAATCTTGGCTTTCTCTCTAGAAGATACACACCTTATGCTTCAACGGTGCTTCAAAAGGAAACCTAGGGGAGGCAAGTGCGGGGGCGGTATTGTATGGACTCGGAGGACATAGAGTTCTTGATTACTACTAGAACCAAGGAATCGCCACTAATAACAGGGCAGAAGTGTATGCTATGTATCAGAGCATCCAACTAGTCAAGCAAAGAAAAATCTCAAGTTTTAATATAATTGGCGATTCAAAAAATCTCATCCGGATTTCCATTTGAAACTCCACGCCAAAGGACATTCGATTAAATAAAATTACGGATCAAATCAGACTCTCTCTCAAAAACCTCCAAGTGAACTACTATCACATGGTATGTAGCACAATTATGCCGCAGATGAAATGGCCAATTTGGCAATTGGCAAGGCCCAAGGTTTCATGAGGGCTGGTGGCATCGAGCTCCTTATCCCCCCCCAATAATGTGTATGCACCCTAAGTCTAATCCCTTCCCCGACGGCCTAAGGAAAACTCTTTGGCATTCTTAGCACCCCACACACGCTAATTCAGTGAAAACGTGTGGCAAAGGACAATGCCACCTATTCAGGCATGCACAACATCTCGAGTTTATTAAGCACGCAGACGTAGGGATCGTTAATTCATTGAGGAGACCTCGACTATGTGTGAAGTCTGGTAACATGTACCATTACAGGTGCGTAGAAATGGATCTGGGCCCTTTAGTTACAATCCCAAATCGTGGAAATGCATGGTTGGTGCAGTGGGAGATGGTAATTCGAGTTGCAGTCGTAAGCCTAAGCATGGAGCAAGAGAACAAACATGAGCAAAACTAAATCTCCCCTCTCCAGGTTCATTATGGTTTCAATATTGGATATTATTGACATAGTACACCAGGTATTGTCATGAAAAGAAGGAAAGGTGGCATAAATGTTAAAAATCGGGAAATAATTGCTTCACATTGATCCATTCTTCGTCAATTTGGTCTGGTAAATCACCTCAAAGTAGCATCATGATTTTCAAAGTTTCCTGTGCTCTTAGAACAAATCTTCCTCATGGGACAACCTCTGGCCCCATCCACTTTTGAAGGCCTTCACTTCCGCCTCCCTATCCCTTGTCCCTTTCAATTTGTGAGAACGCGAAGACAATATTGGCGCATAGAATTGAATCTTAAGCGCCAACACGGGGAAAGGCATGTGAAATGGACTTCAATGATTCAAAAAATCAATAGAGGATGCTTATCCACCTATGTGCACTCAATTCAACTATTATCACATGGTTAGGTAGCACAATTATGCCGCAGATGAAATGGCCAATTTGGTAATTGGCAAGGCCCAAGGTTTCATGAGGGCTAGTGACATCGAGCTCCTTATCCCCCCCATAATGTGTATGCACCCTAAGTCTAATCCCTTCCCCAATGGCCTAAGGAAAACTCTTTGGCATTCTTAGCACCCCACACATGCTAATTCAGTGAGAATGTGTGGCAAAGGACAACGCCACCTATTCAGGCATGCACAACATCTCAAGTTTATTAAGCACGTGGGCGTAGGGATTGTTAATTCATTGAGGAGATCTCAACTATGTGTGAAGTCTGGTAACCTATACCATTACAGGTGCGTAGAAATGGATTTGGGCCCTTTAGTTACAACCCCAAATCGTGGAAATGCACGGTTGGTGCATTGGGAGATGGTAATTCGAGTTGCAGTCGTAAGCCTGAGCATGGAGCAAGCGAACGGACATGAGCGAAACTGAATCTCCCCTCTCCAGGTTCATTATGGTTTTAATATTTGATATTATCGACTTAGTACACCAGGTATTGTCATGACGAGAAGGAAAGGCGGCATAAATGTTAAATCGGGAAATAATTGCTTCACATTGATCCATTCTTCGTCGATTTGGTCTGGTAAATCACCTCAAAGCAGCATCACGATTTTAAGAGTTTCCTGTGCTCTTAAAACAAATCTTCCTCATGGGACAACCTCTGGCCCCAGCCACTTTCGAAGGCCTTCACTTTCACCTCCCTATCCCTTGTCCCTTTCAATTTGTGAGAACGCGAAGACAACATTGGCACATAGAATTGAATCTTAAGCGCCAACACAGGGAAAGGCATGTGAAATGGACTTCAACGATTCAAAAAATCAATAGAGGATGCTTATCCACATATGTGCACTCAATTCAACTGTTTCCTTCGCTTTAGACACCGTGGCCCAGCATTGAACCATAATTGGGCAGCTCCATGATGAAGTTGATGCCCTCAAAAGTTAGAATGAAGATCTAGAGCGGAGACTGGAGTAGAACGAGAGAGTCAGAGATCAACAAACATCTACAGACAATGCTCGCATTGCCTCAGCAACATCAGTGACTTCAATCCTGGACATGAACAACCCATTGGATGAAGAACAAAGCAACTAGACTTCGTCTCTTCATAATGGAACTGGTAGCAGTCACAATTATTAGATAATAATACATGTTTTCCCTGTGTATTTGTATCTCTGGTATATATTATTGTCTATATATAGTCCATAATTGCAGTAATGTTATATTTTGGAACAAGCACAAGACAATCCTAGAGTTTTGTTGGGAATCAAGCTTAGTTCAACCTTTTTTGAAAAGATATGTAATTATGAATCTCTTTTGTATCTCAGTGGTCTCGACCACACCTTTATAATAGAAAAAATTACCAGTTTATGTAAAAAAAAATATTCTTCCTTCTCTTTTCTTGGATGGGGATCAGGGTGTTCACTATTGAAGTGATGGATGTTGTTATTTATAGAGGAGATCCCACACCACATGTTGAGGTGTTGAATTTAGGCAGTTGATTTGAAGGATTTTGTCGTAGGGTTAGATTTTTCATTCTGCTTAAGCATCCCATATCACTCAAGAAGACTAGTCGCCACTAATATGTCCTTGCTATTTGGCATGGCCATCAATCGCAAGTATCACCCATACTACAACTAACCAACACATCCTAATCGAACCCAAATTGGGCACCTTAAGTGTGCATAATGTTGAAGTGCATGTTTTACCATAGGCAATACTACATCATCGCCACCCAACCATGGGCTTCCTTCTAGTACCTTCATTGAGCCTTCCCACTTAATCAATTGACTATCCAATGTAGGATCATGTTGTCATCCATCTAAGCCAACTTGTGATAGTCCTCTAAAGGTCATGTACCTAGTGGCAACAAGCATTCACATATATTTGGTACACTCATCAAGGATGTTGCATTGCCATGAATAACACAAAGTCCACCACATTGCCAAATCACATCGTCCTCCGTCAACTTGCATTTTAATGCCTCATCGGTCATCCACTCCTACTAGGATAGACTTCCTTGGTCCTCCTAGTTCACAACAAACTATTACACCATCCTATCCATCTTATGAAACACCATGAGTCAGTCACCAGGCCTTCCAAACATATAGACTCACCACACACCCTTGGCCAAGTTTTCCCTGCATGCCCTCTATCATGCCATTAAAAGTGGCACCTCAAGTAGGCTCCTTGCATTATTTTCTACATGAATGATTGACATCCTCATCAGCTTGGCTCCATCATCCCCTCATATGAAAGGGGTGTTGGTGAGTGGAGAGACACTTTTGCAATTACCACATTCGAGTGTGGCTTTGATACCATTTGTCACAAGACTAGACTTTTCATTCTAATTGTGTGTCCCACACCATTCAAGAAGCCTAGTCGTTGCATCGCATTTGTGTGACCTTGTTAGTTGGGCATAGCCATCAACTAGAAGTATCACCCAAAATATGCCTAACCAACATGTCCTGACTAAACCCAAGCCATGCACCTTAGAGTGTGTGGAATGTCAAAGTGCCTGTTTCCATAGGCGATATTGCATCATCGCCACCCAACCATAGGTGACCTTTTATCACCTCACCCAAGCTAGTCACACTTGAACTATCGACTACCTAGTGTGGGACTATGTTGTCATCCATTTAGCCTAACCCATGACATTCCTTCGAAGATCGTGTACCTAGTGGCAACAAGCATTCACATACCTTCAGTACACTCATCAACAATGTTGCCTTACCATGGATAACCCACTATCGACCACATTGCTAAATGACATTGTCCTCCATCAATCTTGCATTGCAATGCATCGTTGATCGGTTTCCCTTCCTCCTTGTCCACACCAAACTAATCATCCTTGGTCCTCCTAGTCTACACCAAACTAATACATCATCCTAATTGTCTCAGGAATCACTGTGAGTTGGTTGTTGGGTCGCCAAAGTACCATCTTTTTACCAACCTTTCACTTCACTTTCAATTCACTTTCACTTCACTTTTAACCATATTTCGCTTTCTCATACCCTTACATTAAACCATTTTCATGATTACACGGGTTTTAGAAATATTATTTTCCAATGCATCTATTTTAGTGTTTTTGAGTGAATTTATGATTAAATACTGGAAAAATGACATGTTTACACTTATATATGGAAGTGGGATGAGTTTCATGATGTTTACAGGTGTATTTGAAGACTCCAACCAAGTCAAACTTGACCATCAAGCCTCAAATTCGAATTTCCTCTTCAACCCTTTGAAGATTTGAT
>ML786278.1:168153-249783 GCA_009831015.1 Picea engelmannii
CCCTGGTTGATAATTAAATGAAAGCAATTTAAGCAATCGAATTGCCCCAACATTGGTCATCAAGAACATCGAACATATAGACTCGCCACACACCCTTGGCCAAGTTTTCCCACCTCATCCTTCGTCGTGTCACTACCAATGGCACCTCAAGTAAGGTCCTCACATGTTTGTACTACGCCCATCATTAATGGGATTCTCCTGTGAACACTACCATTCACCGTGATGAAACGCAAAGCAGAATATGAAGACGAGGCAATTTGTCAGGGCAATTCTATAGAGCACTAGATAATTCTAAAGGTTGGTTTTTGCTCGTAGTGTTGGTGGTTAGACGAGATCCTCCCTCTAATGGTTCAAGCTTTGTCCATTGACATGGATCATAGNATATTGCCCAGAGGAAGGTTGCAGGTAGAGCAGTGGCCTCATTATCGCAAGAAGAGGACAAGGGATGTGATGGATATTGTTGTTGCTTACTAATCCAAGCATTATGAAGTTGTCCAAAAAGAGGTACAAGAAATGGAAGATAGGATCGAGTTGAATATGGATAGAACCACAAGTGACGAGGTCAATTTTGGTTTCTCTAAGAGCAAGGAATCAAAGTACCCCATGACTATAGACCTTTATTGGCACATGAAGGAACTACTTACATGTGGAATCGAGAGTAGACTAAGAGGAGGGTGTTGGGAGGAGGATATGATTCTTCAAAGGGTAGCTCAATCAAACCCGAAGTATGATGCCCCTATCAATATTATATAGGGGAGTTTAATTAGCAGAATAGGGGACTAATGCAAAGGATCCAAGGGAAGCACTAGGTTAGGAAAGTTGATGCAGTGGAGCTAAAAGCAACATACCAAATTAGGTAGAGGAGGAACCAAGGGAAACACTAGGTTAGGAAAGTTAATGCAGTGGAGCTAAAGGCAACATACCAAATTATGTAGAGGGAAGAGGCACCTTAGGCACTCCTATTGCAATAAGCTTTGACTTGGAGGATCGACTCCCAAATCATATACTTTATGGTGCACTTGGCTCTCTTTGTTTCTACAAATTGCTTAAGTTGTAGCTTCTTTGAGGAAATGCTTAGAGTTAGCAAAAGGAGTCTCACTTTTTGTTTAGAGTGCATTATATATCTACCATATAAGCTTTTAGACAAAGCAAGAGGTTTACTCATTATAAAAAGGCATATATATTTTTTTGATATCTACGTGGCAAGCTCTTCTCGACACAACCTAATACCTAACAATGTGTAATGTTCATGTCAATGTAAATAGATACTAATCTATCTTACAATAAATATATATTCTCCCTCCTCTCTTTAAAATATATCATCGCTTATTTATTTCTGGTAAGGATTTTGTTTTTCTAGCAAGAAAGACTCAATTGCTTGGATTGTGTTTCATTGAGGATTTTTAACTACAACTTAAAAAGTGTAGATGTAGAGTGTCTTGATAATTGAATTTGACTAGTTTTGATAAAATCTTATCAATCTTATCACTAGACTACATGGCTAAATGGTATAAATGTTTTTTGTTTTGTTTTGTTATTTTTTGTCTGGTGGAATCGACAACTAGTTGGGCACATAG
Organism: Picea engelmannii; assembly: GCA_009831015.1. Taxonomy (NCBI): domain Eukaryota; kingdom Viridiplantae; phylum Streptophyta; class Pinopsida; order Pinales; family Pinaceae; genus Picea; species Picea engelmannii. Next base: position 169,731 of record ML786278.1, read on the forward strand.
TCGCGTTACATGTGGTCATGTTATCCAACTGCTACCACTATAACCTCCAGGTGTGCTCACGATGCCCCGTACATGACATACAAGATAAGTCGAGGCGATTTGAACTTGAAACTTCATGGAGCTTCATATCACGGCACTTGCCAATTGAGTTGCCCCCCCCGCCCGAGGGGTGGGGGGGCGCAAATGGTATACATGTTTTAGTCATCCAAGCGAGAAACAAAGATTTCTTATTTTCCACACCAATACACAAAAGCATGAAACCAACTTCATTCAATGCATGAATGCAAACTAATGCCATTACACTTAAGCAAAATAGGGGACCACCATTCCAATCTCAATGAATCCCATCGTGCAAGTTGTTGTATATATTTCATCCCTTCTCAACTACAAGATTCCTTGACTAACTTTACTAACTCAAAATTTGTTCTTAGAAGGTATTACCATCTACATAAAGGGTTCAATCACACCCCAACGAATTATTGTTTAACTCGTCTCATCTCAACCATAAAACCAAGACCAACATTTATGACTCAAAAACAAATATTAAAATGTCTTACCATCTACACAAAGAGTTCAACCCATATCTTCAAGTTATTGTTTGGATCGTTTCATATCAACCATAAGACCAAAACCATTTCCTAAAATATCTTACCATCTACGTAAAAGGTTGAGCCTCGCATATGTGTGTTGTCGCTTAACTCATGTTTCAAAGGTGTTGACAAGAGCGTAAATCGTTATGGGCAACCATTTAATATAAGTTCACACATGTTCATAAAATAATTAACATGGCCCCTGCGCAAGGATGACATGCACAAATCGAGAAATGGTCCAAATTTTTACTTTGTTCACCTTTTAAAAAGTTCGAAATGTGCATCTCAAGTATGTGGTTCCCGAAGCAATGGCAGCCAAGAAGGAGTCGAGGCCTGCAACTAGGAGATTTGTGTTTCCTAGTTTTGGTGGGGATTTAGTGTACTGGAGTTTCAAGCTAGGGTTTTCTCGGTAGTTGTGTTTTTTTTTTAAGGTTCTCTTACTGGGAAGAAGCCAAGTCTTGATACCTGGTTTTTTATATACAACTCGTTTTTAGAAGGGAAACAGAGTAGTTTTTTGGTGTTTTCGGTAGTGTGTGGTGTTCCTTTGGTTTTGTAAAAGATTTACCTATATCCTTTTTAGCAGTGGGTCAACGATGGCGCTTATTAATTAGCGATGAGGGATGACGGTCCACTGAGTTTTCTTCAAAGTTAAGAGGTCCCATCCTCACTTACTCTAGCCGGCCTTAATAATCTTTCCACGCAAACTACACAGAGAATTCCTTAAAGACTTTGGCTGGGCACCCGAGGCGTATTAAAGGAATTATTTATTGTTATTTTTGGTAATTGTTTTTCTTCAGACGACATTTGAGGGGACATGGTTAGTGTAGCCCAGGTGGTTAGCTAATGGTGTATATTCAGACTACAGGTTTGGAGGAGGATGTCAGTGCACTAATGGGTGAAGCTAATGAGGCACTCTGGAAGAGGATCGATCTTTTCGCCACAACAGTCACCTTGGGTGTAAGTACAACATCCTTAACTACCTATTCATTTGACTTGACATCATTGTTGGACACACTGACTACACTGAGAGGGGGGGGTGAACAGTGTAGGGCTCTTTTTCCCAAAACTTCCCCTTCACAAAACTCATAAGTTAGCAATCACAATTTACTCCTTACTTATTGCTGTCATTTATAATCAGTTACATATGAACATATATCAACAATATATCATCAACAAGTCATCACTACAAGGAATACAAAGAACACAAGATGTATGTACAATTTTCTTGTTATTACGGACTACAATCCTTGGGTTATGAACAACAACTGAATAGAGTACAACTTTACAAGAGCACCAGCTCTATAATGAAAGACTCAGCTTACACACTCAACACCAAATGAGATGAGGCAGCAATCCTCAACAAATATCAATCTATCAACATGTACGTGACCTGTCGGTAGTGCAACACGTGTATGTACGCACCCTACTAGTAGTACAGCTCGCGTATGTACGCGACCAGTCTGTACTACAGCCTGCGTATCACTTCTGAGCAATTAGCGTTTTCTCTTCAAGCTGAACTTAGATCCTCTGCAACCTTCAATCATATTCTCTTCTATCTTTCACTGTCTAGTCTGACCCATAACCAGTCACAACACATCCAAGCTCTCCAACAACTAACTCAAGCTTCTCAACCATACAATATGAATGCTACTCATCATATATAAGCAACCAATATACTATAGTAATCATATCAATACTAAATCATAAGAGTGTTTCTCACTCCATCAACCAACACAAACTACATCACAACAACCATACCAAGAATGCCTTAAGCATTCACTACACAACAAGCAAGAGTATCCATCAAGACAACAATGCAACCATGGCAGAGTCTCAGTGGCAGATATGAGCCCATAGAATGCAGATCTTGAACTTGCTTCAGTCTCTAAGAGCCTGTCATCATCTCAACCACAAGTCTTCATTACTTCATCCAATGTACGCACCCTGTCCTCATTCAGCCCACATATGTACACGCCCTGGCTCACTACATCCCGCGTATACCTCATAAACTAGGGTCTCTGAACTTTCGAGACTTTTTTCGTCACGATCTGAGACTTGTCGAAACTTTGATGTGTCCATGAGATCCTCTAGATCTCGTCTCTCTCATAATAGATCTTCAATACATGCTCAAGAGATTCACACAAGAGATACACACAAGATCTATTTCACAAGAGACCCTTGCCTCTTATTTATACTCTCAAAGTAGCTTCCTTGGAAGCATCTTCTAGGTCACTTAAACCACTTCTAGGTCACTTAACCCATTTCTAGGTCACTTAACCTATTTTAAGGTTAACCACTTTCCATAATTAGAAAGTTCTCCATTTCTTTATCATTTAAATATTCCTCCTTGACTCTGTCACTTTTCTTTTCCATTAAATAGTAATTTATTCTTTTCAAGCACTTTGACTTCTTTGACCTTTTCAGGCTTCAAGCCTACATATGAGGGTCCTTCATCTTCACAGGGCCATAACTCTCAAACCATGAGGAGTTATGTGATGTTCCACATACCACCATAAATGGTATGACAAGCACTGTCCATCTAGGATAGTTTCACTAACAAATTCACTGATCTTCATCTCCTTATTCCATAAACAAGCATGGGTTCTCCAACCATACTTCTAGGATAACTCAACCATAAAGCGTCTTCCCGTGAGGGCTTTCACCATAAGGGGACCACTATGGAGTTCATCCATTTTTGCAATTTATCAACCATGATAGGACAATAATGAGTCATCTTTACATCAAACCAACTATGCATCATATGTCAAAGAAACCACATCGATCCATCTTCATCTTTGCATCATGTCAATGACATCATATGACTATGATTCCACTTGAAATCTATCCATTCTCATCAAGGACAATACATATTACATTTGAAATCAATCAATAAATCACTTGACATCAATCCATTGACATCAAATAATTAAACCTTTGGCATCAATGACAACACGATCGAACAATCACAACCCTGTTCACCCAGAAGAGGGATAGAAGGCATTTCTCCTACAGCTACAGGGTACCTACCTGGTTTATCTGGTCGTCATCTGAGTGCGGAGAAGTCTTTGTCTGAGAGAGGTCAGGTGGATTTGGGAAGTGGCTCTGGCTATCCTCGCTTGAACGATAAGGTGAGGAAGGTTATAGAAATTTCTGGTGGTAGGCGTAGACAGTGGAAGGATAACAAGGTAAAAAAAAGGATGGTGTTGGGGTCAGACATCGGTCTTGAGGAGACCTGTAGGTTAGGGATGTGTGGGCTGTTAGGCAGGTTATCTTATCGTAACTTGTGCAAGTTTTCGCTCCTAGATTGGGTCGAGCAAAGTTGGTCACCTCTATTAGGTTACGTGCTAGAGGTGTTATTTTCAACTTTATCTTCAAGTCATCGGATGACTTGACACAACTGCTCGATAAACATTGGGTGATTGAAGTCAATAGCCTAATGTTGAAGAGTTGGCGTGTAGCTTTTGACCTTGTGACAAAGTACTTTCAACTTCACCATTTATGGGTTTTATTACCCGGTTTACCACTTCAACTCTGGAATGAGGGGGCCTTGAAGGAAATCGACAACGAACTGGGTAATTTTATTATGGTGGATGATCAGACTCTATCGGCCCCTTCTAGAAAGGTAGGGAAAATTCTTGTTCAAATTGATATCCATTGTGGGCTTCGAGAGCCTTTAGAAATCGAATGGAGGGGTTGGACGATACTTCAATGACTGGATTACCTCGGTATTCCTTTAAGGTGCAACCTCTGTAGAAGGATGGGACATTTGCAGAGAGACTGTAGTGGCTGGGTGGAGGAAGAGGTGTCAGAAGAGTCCTTGTTGTAGAGAGAGCCTCAAGAACCCTCGCTGGAGGCAGATTATTTTGAGCCAGGAGCACTTCAATACTCACCAGAGGATTTAAGGCAAGCGAAGCAGTTGGGAACACTTTCGGGTAAGTTCAAATTCTCTTGTCCTGCTCTTTTTTCTTCTTTATCATCGTGGGAACGAGATACACTGTATTTCTCACACTGGTTGGGAAGTTTTACCTCCAAGGTTGCCTATCCATATGTGTCGGATAGGGTGTGTGCAGATCCACCATTAGTGTGCTAGATTTGTTGGGGGACACAGTTACACAATTGTTTGTAATGCCCGTGGTAGAGGCTTTTAGGGACAGTGAGAGTTTGGAACTAGATTTTATTAAGGAAGGTCATAATGGCCTTACCATTAGTCCTGGTGGTTCGAAACAACTCGACGATCTCAACTAGTTGTCTAGGACTCCGTCTGGGGAATCCAAACATTAACCAAGGTATATGGAACCGGATGAGGGTGACTAATCCCTTAGTGTCGTTATGGATTCTCTTGTTCCTTTTTTTCGAGAAACCAAATCTCCTACTCCTTTACCTGTCTTCCATGGAAGTTCAGTTTATGGGAAAAAAAGGTGTGGTGGGGAGGCTAGTACATCGAATTTGTGTGAAGAGGGGGTAGGGAAAGAGTATGCTTGGTCGAGGGGCCTGGGTATTGAATACTCTCCGGTTAAGACAAGGAGTGCTTGGAAAAAAGTGGAGGTTGTGACCTCCATGCCGTCGGTTTTAATTTTTTCTACCACTGAATGTGGGGCACTTAGAGCTATGAAAGCCCTGACAGGGGAGAAATAATGATTTTTCTCTCCCTAAATATTACAGGGGTTGGGGGCACCCCGAAAGTGGCCTCTGTGCGTATAATTTTAGATAGAACTCACCCATATATTTTGTTCCTACAAGAAACTATGGTCCAGGAACACAAAACAAGAGATTTAATGAATAGTTTCCAACCATCCTGGTTATCATGTGCGTTAACTCGGTTGGAAATTCATGTGATCTTTTGGTTACATGGGATCCAAACAAATTTGACCTGGTACCTTACCTTTCCTGTGGTGGTATTTTGTTGACAAGATTGTGTATTGAAAGCAAAAGGGAGATCACTCTTCTAAATATTTATGGTCCATGCTCGGAGAGGAAAAGGTTTTGGAACAAAGTGGCAGAGTGTGGTCTTTTATCACATAAAACTCTGGTTATTGCAGGTGACTTGAACTTTACCTTATTGATGGGTGAGGTCTGGGGGGGTCGGCCCAAGCCGGTCCCTTGGAAGATTTTTTCAGACTATTTTTACAATCAAATAGGTTAGTTAATATTCAACCATACAGGATTGTCCCTACCTAGTGAAATGGGAGGACATGTGCTGACTCCATCTCCAAGAGGTTGGATTGGGTATTGTTATCTGAAGATCTTTTAGCAAGTGTGGGCCTCTACAGGTCCTGGCTGGAGTACCCTTTCGTCTCGGATCATGCACCTGTGTTATTACAGCTGGAGATTACACCACTCTTTAAGGCATATCCTTTCAAATTCAACTCTCAATGGCTGAGTGAGAAATAATTTAATTATATTGTTCATTCTGTCTGAAACAATAAAAAAATATTAAAAGAAGAAGGGAAACAACGAAGGATGGTCTGGAAATTAAAAGAATTAAAGGCCCGAACAAAAATCTGGGTAAAGCAAAATAAACACCGAGAATTGATCCTTCTTGAGAAGCTGGAGGATGAAATCGAAGCTACTCCTCAGAAAAGTACGAGAGGCAAGTAGTCACTCGTGGACAAAAAGCACCTTACTAGCCTGGAACAAGAAAGAAACAAATACCTGAAGGCAGTAGAGAAACTTTGGAGACAACGTAGCAGGGCGATTTGGATTCATAGTGGCGACCAAAACATAAATTTTTTTCACCAATTTGCCAGTTACAGAAGAAACCACAAACATGTATGGGAGATTAAGGATGACACTGGGCAGACACATTCCGGTTAGGTGGAATTAAAAACAGAGGCTGCAAATTACTTCAAAAAGTTCTTCAAGGCACATGATCAATCCTCTGCAAATGAACATGTCAGAGTTGTGGGCCTTTTCTCCCGATTGGTTAATGAGGAGGAAGTCAGAGTTTTGGAAATCCCTTGCAACTTGGGTGAATTAAAGGAGGTTTTAACACTGTTCAAAAAAGAAAAAATCCCAGGGCCCGATGGGTGGACTGTCGAGTTTTTTATTCATTTCTTTGATCTAGTAGGGGGTGATCTATTAGAGATGGTAGAAGAATCAAGATCAAGAGGTGTAATAATTGGTGGCCTAAACTCAACCTTCTTGGCCCTTATACCAAAATTTAATAAGCCAACTACTTTTGGAGATTTCAGGCCAATTTCCTTATGCAACCTTTGTTAAAAGTTAATCTCCAAAATTATTGCTAATAAGATCAAACCTTTTCTCTCTCGATCATTGTCTGAAGAGTAGTTGGGCTTCTTAAAAGGCAGACAAATGCAAGATGCCATGGGAACAACACAAGAATGCCTCCATAACATTAAATTAAAAAAATTGAAGACCCTAGTACTTAAGTTGGATCTGGAGAAAGCATACGATTGCATAAATTGGGATTTTCTAAGACTGATATTAATACAAGCTGGTTTCGACATTCTGATGACCAACTGGATTATGAGTTGTGTTTGTTCCTCGTCTTTTGCAGTTTTACTAAATGGGGAGGCTACAAATTTTTTCACAAGTGGCAGAGGTTTGCGCCAAGGGTGCCCTTTATCCCCTTTTCTTTTTATTCTGGTTATGGAGGGTCTTAATCTGCTTCTAAAGGAAAGCAAATGGGATGGGAAGCTGATGGGAGTGAAGGTGTCCATAATTATAAAAATACTTCACTTATTTTTGGTGGATGACGCCTTAATTATGACTAGAGTTACCCCACAAGAATGGATGGAGGTTGATAGACTCATTAAATTTTTTTGTAAAGCGTCGGGTTTACAGGTGAATGCGTAAAAAACCATAGTTCTGAATGCTGGGTTATTGAAGGTGGATTTAAATCCTTTGAAGAATTTGCTCCCGTATAAATTTGCAGAACTATCAATAGGGTTCAATTATCTTGGTTGTTTTCTTAAAACATGCCTGCACAAAGTGGAAGACTGGAGCTGGTTACTTGCCAAAGTGGAAAAAAGAATAGGCCATTGGTGTAACAGGTTGTTGTCATTAGGTGGTTGGTACATTTTATCGAAATCGGTCCTAGCAATCCAACTAGTTTACTGGATGTCTTTGGTGACCATCCCCAACTCGGTCTTAAATAATTTAAGGAAAGTAATGTTCAATTTTCTTTGGAATGGTAGTAGTGAAAATTATCATTATCATCTTTGCTGGTGGGAGACACTAACAAACCAAAGAACTATGGCGGGTGGGGTTTCCGTAATATATTCCATTTCAATAAAGCATTGGCAACAAATACTCTTCGACGAGTGTTAACACAGGATGGTATCTGGAAAAGAGTGATAAAAGATAAATATCTTCTATATGTCTTTGTCATTAATTGGCTCAGATCGACGACCTTTCAACTTTCAACAGCTTCATGAACTTGGAAAAGTCTCTTAAGATCTCTACATTTGCTCACAAACTGGCCAATTTGGAGACCAGGATCGGGTCACCATGTTCATATTGGCAGAGATAGAATTCTGGGGTTCGGAGATAGATCCTGTTATCCTCTATATCTAGGGATAACTAGGAGATCATGTCTCGAGGCCCACAGGTCCTAGACATGGAGTACCGAAAGCAGGATTGACCTGAGCATGGCCCTGGAGGGCCCATCCTTCCTCTTCTTCGCCAGACTTGTCCTGTTAGCAGCAACAGCTTCCATCACCATCGGCTTGGGCTTGCATCGAAAGGACTCTTGCTCCATGAGGTAATTGGTCCAAGGTATCATGGTATGTGTCATGTTTGATCATTATAACCTTCTTATATTTGCATTAGGTTCCTTTCATTTCTGATAACTGCTTGGATCTTACACTAATCCACTTGACCATTGTTGGGGTGATTAATGGGGTGACTTAGCAAGCTGGTATTCATGGGTTTTGGTTAGCCACCAAGGGGGATTTGCAGAGCCATTGTCCGCTCCCACCATTCTATCATTTTACATCTTATCTCCCGCACATCCATCCCATCCCCCTAGTCCGGCCATTAAGATGACCTTTTTGGGGATACACTTTGTCCTGTGGGAAGAAGGGGCTAAAGGCCCAGGGGGTGAAAGCAACTGGTAAGAGATAAAAGCCATAAGAAATGAAACCTAGAGATGCTTCGCCCAGGAGATCCCCGAGAAGGCAATAAAAGGCCTCTCGATAAGAAAGTGAAGGGACCCTAATAAAAATGACAAAACAAGACCTAACCAAGAGGATGGGAGGTCTCATCACGAGCTGGCCCATTATGTTCATAGGTATCTAGCAGTATGACATTGCCATTATCTGGTCACCAAGCCAGGGCAGTGACCTTTGGTTGCATGGCCAAGGGAAAGGGGGTCTCATCACAAGCCAACCTTATCATCTCTGCGAATATACCAGTGGGTAACACTGTCAGCTCTGGTCACCATGCCAAGGCAGTGTCCTCTGGTCAGACCTTGAAGTAAAAAAAGAAAGAAAAGCAATAAAAGAAAAATAAAGGCAATAAAGGGCTTGGAAAAAATGCATCCATGATGGGTACATCTCGCCTCCTACAAAGGCACCCACAAACAACACCTGCCCTTGGTCTTACTGTGACTGGACATCCCTAGACCATATCACCTCATAAAACATGGCTTGAATGATCTTCTGAGGAAACTTTCCTTCTCTTGTGGGCATTAGCCCAATAGGTTATTCTGTTGGTCTTCTTCAGCTTTGTATAGTAGATTTGTGTAATGTCTTTGAGCTCTTAGATGATATGCTAGGGATTTCATGCATGTATTTGATAAATTTAATGATGAAATATGACTGACATTGCTATGATCCCTAGGACTGATGAGCCCATGGAGGGCGTAGTATTTGATGTGCAGGACCATACCCGGCGGACAGGTACCAGTGGACCGGTACACGTGGGGATATGATTAGTTCGGACCTCCATGGGGTTGAAGAGCCAATCAGATGGTTGCTGGGATGGTAGAGGCATGACAACGTTGTGATGAATCATTGCACGAGAAAGAAGAAGGACGTCCTTACCAAGGACACTTTGGCAGAGCCCGACCTACGGGGGATCACCCACTGCAGATGGGACGATTGCTTTTGATGGACAGGACGTCACCTGAGGCAGCTGGACGTTTTCTGGAGCATGTGGCAGTGTGCTGGGATCATTTGGCATGTGTGGCAGCTTGCAGGAGCCCTAGAGGGGCCAACGTTCTGCTTCCTGGATGCTGAGCTTGCCCAAAAAAAGGGCCAACGTCTCCCTCAGAGGGGCATGACGTCTCCTTTTGAGCTCATATTGTGACATTTTTAGCATTTAATGTGACAAACAGTGTAATATTGTTAGTCAGCCTTGTTGGCTGTTTTAAATGACCTATTTTCTAATTAAAGGTCATTACGATGATATAAATAGAGGACGTTGCCTCTCATTTTTACATATAACACAATTCACTCTCTTGTGAGAGAATCATTTTTAGTCTTTGTCTTGGGATTTTTGCTCTTGGAACTGAAGCACAACTCTTGTGGAGGATCATCTTTGGCATTTTTATGGTGTTTTCTATCATTGGAAGGTTTACAACTAGGGTTTGATAAGCTCTTCATTGATTTGTAAGTGTATTTCTCATGCAAAACTTCTTAAATGAATGGTTGTAGGTTAAATCTCTTGCATTTATTGTTACATTGTTATTATTTTGCTTAATCATTGAAACCCTAGGTAGAAAGCACACAAGTAGGTCCTTGCTACATGTCCCCATGATAGAAAACTTGTTTTAGCCATTGATTAAGGAGAATATAGCCTAGCCGTTGCTACACTAATTCCTCTTTTTTCTGAGTTAGCTTTTGAACATAAGTTGAAGAAAGAAGACGTCCTAGGCCTAATTAATTTTACACCTAGGGTTTTGACTTTTAGGGTTTGAAGGGCCTTGCTCTTGTAACACTATTCACCCTTAGATTTATGTTTTGAAGCTAGCCGTTTTGCCAAGGATTTTTAAGGAAAGAGTTAGGAGCATGAGGCCTTGCTTAAGCAACACCGGAATGAGCCCCCTCCCCTTAGGGTTTTGACTCTAGGGCCCTGCCATTGCAGCACCATAGAGCCTAACTCTCCCGTCCTTAGATTTAGATTCTCCTGAGACTTAGCCTTTGCTTCTGACTCCACAATACCCTAAGGCACTGGTCTAACTCTCCAACGTTGAGCTTGTTGTGCCAAAAACAACTTTTCAAAACTCTTAAAATTGAAACCCTAACTAACCCTAACGTCTAACTAACCCTAATTTGATGATGACGTCATGCCTAGTTTGAGCTTTAGGTTGATTGAAAACGTTGTGGCTTAGTCATCTGATAATAAACATTGATGTGTTGATAATTTTCATTGGCCTATTTGCACAACGTTGAGCACTTTGTCTATAGAACTAACCCTAGAAGAAAGCTAACGTCACCTATAGTAAGCTTGACGCAACAATCCTGTCATATATGAGCAGTTAATGATATTGGATGCATTGTGCTAATTCAAGGATTAATCATTTCTTTTAGATCGTTGTATCATTCTGTATTTATTAACAAGTAATATTATAAGCCATAGTCATTTTTGGCAATCATTGACTTCGTCAATAATTACTGCTATTTATGCTCATGTATATCAAATGTTGATAGTCATTGATTTATGAAGTACTGACCACTGTTGCACATTTTAGTTTTATTGTTGCCTTGTCTCGCAAGCAGGTGCCTATTTTGTGGTTTATCTTCATTTTGACTATCTTCTCGGCGGTAATCTGTGAAAGGGAAAACTTACCTTGATCCTTTAACCCTTTGCCTTTCAAAACCCCAGATTGCCATGGACGTTTCCCTTGGGATTAGCCACCCTAAATAGAAAGAGGCCCCCATCGAGGTGACAGTGGGTGGGGAAGCTCCTGTTACGCCAGTTTGATCCTTACCTTTCAAGCTACCTGACCTAGACTACAAACTGAGCGATAATAGATCCTATCTGTCACAAACTCTATTATCTTTCTTAAGACAGAAAAATATCACCTTACTCTTTCAGGTCGGGGGACCACTTTGTCAATATTCTATTTCTGCTCATTGGATAAGGAGCAACGAGCTGGGAATCACAGGTGAACTAGCAGAGGAATGGGAACATTATCGCAAAGCTCTTATAGGGTTTCCTACAAGACAGAGTTGATGAGTTGATGTGGACTGGGGGAGATAATCCTTGATTTCTCTCTGTCAAAAATGCTTATAATGCCTTAATGTCAACCCTTAGGATGCAACTAGTTGGTGGGTGGAAGTTAAAATTACGAAAATGGGATTTACCATTAAAAATAAAACTCTTTATCTGGTTGGCAGCGGAAAATAAAATATTATCATGGAATAACTTATAACAAAAAGGTTGGGAAGGACCTAGTCGCTGCCAACTATGTAAACAAGATTCAGAGAATATAAGCCATCTTTTCATCCATTGTTCCTTCACAAAATTGGTGTGGGCCAAAATTCAAACTGGACAAAAGATTAAAATTCTTTGGGAAGGGAACAATCTGATCCACTGCTATACAAATTGGCTAGAGGAAAAGACTATCCCATTTTATTTACCCACTCTAATTTGCTGGAATATTTGGTTAGAGAGAAATTTAGTAATTTTTGAGAAGGGTTCTCCTTCTTTCCTTTCTGTGGTCACCAAGACACTTGGAACTCTAAAAAGGAATACGAGTCTTCAAAAATCCATTCCTTTACGATCTTGTTTGGTAACACAATGAACATGCACTACAGTAGCATGTTTTGATGGAACAACACAAGCAGATGGATGACAAACAGTGTGGAGCGGGGGGGTTATCAAAACTATAGACCTTTATGTTTACAGATGGATCGTTAACTATGGAAAAGGCACTAATACAAGGACATAATTACTGGGAGTATGGACAACTTCAACTCTAACAACTTGTTTGGCAATAAATGAAATCCAGGTTCTGGGGGATTCAAAGGTTGTAATTGACTGGTTAAACAAAAAAGGAAGACTACAAGCATGCACAATAGAATGTTGGAAGCTCAGAATCAAGGACCCGATTAAAAAATTTCAAGAAATCGGTTTTTCTCACATCTTCCGGGATTCCAATAAGGAAACATATATTCTATCAAAACAAGCTATTCAGGAACCAGAAGGAAGAATTACCTTTTTCAAGTGGGTTGATGGGATAAAATGTCCTAAGAGCTTCTTTAACCTATACTAGTGCAGAACTTAGTTTTTCACTGTAATTACTTTTCCTGCAACAAATGATGACTTTTTCCTCTAGTATAGGAGTATTAAAGGAGTTATAGGTAGGTTGTATCTCTATTGGCATAGTATTTGTTATTTTTTTGGTATTTTATGACAACTTTTTGGTCTCTTAGGAATTGGCGAATTCCAAGAAATTTTTGAGCTCCTTTCTGGCTAGTTATCATAATTTTATAAAAACATGAAAATGTAAACAAATTATTATCTAATATAATTGAGTTAATTTTTTATTGAAAAAAAAAATAATTCCAAGCAATTGGATCCACTTTGAAGTATCTATCATTAAATGTAAATATATTTTAATTCTAAATGTAAATATATTTTAATTCTATGTGTTTGCATAGGAGTAATTTTTATTTATTTGTTATTATAAAAAAAAAATAGAAGTGAAAAATTTACGTCATTTTGTATGTTTTTTATTTTAAAATAGAAAAGTTTTAAAGAAAATGTCATACATTATATTTTACATTTAAAAGTGTTGACAAAGGTGTAAATTGTTGTGGGTAACTATTTAATATAAGTTCACACATGCTTATAAAATAATTCCAAGTAGTTGGATGCACTGAACGATCTATTATTAAATGTAATGTATTCTAGTTCGATGTATTTGTATTTTTTTATTTTAAAACAAATCATTTTTATTTATTTATTTGTTATTATAAATAAAATTATTAAATGTAGATGTATTCTAATTCCATGTAACATTTGTATTTGTATATTTTATTTATAGAACAAATAATTTTTATTTATTTATTTATTATTATAAATAAAAATAGTAGTGAAAAATTTAAGTCAATTTCTATATTTTTTATTTGATTTAAAGGGAAGAAGTTTTAAAGAAAAATTCATATATTATACTTTACATTTAAAAGTGTTGACAAATGTGTAAATGGTTGGAGGCAACCATTTAATATAAGTTCACACATGTTCATAAAATAATTCCAAGGAGTTGGATGCACATTGAAGGATCTATCATTACAGGTAGATGTATTCTAATTCCAGGTATTTGCATTTTTTATTTTTAGTATTTATTTATTTGTTATTTTAAATAAAAAATAATAGTAAAAAATTTACTCAATTGTATGTTTTTTTTATTAAATTTAAAGTGAAAAGTTTTAAAGAAAAATTCATATATTATATTTTATATTTAAAAACATCATAATTCAAAATATATAATGTATTGTAATATTTATTAGGTTTAAAGTGAAGAAGTTTTCAAGAAAAAATCATACATTATATTTTATATTTAAAAACATCAAAATTCAAAGTATATAATGTATTATATATTTTATTTACAAGTATTATGAGTTCACTATAATATATTATTTATTTTTTTATTTCTTAAAAATGTAATTTTTTTTTATTGTTTTCATATAGTTGTTAGTTGTTATGTATAATAGTTGACCATTGATAAGATCTTTCTTAGGGGTGTAATGAGGGTAGAAGAGTCATCAAAGTTAATAATAATTTAGGTATAGTGGTCATTTAATGAAAGGTGGATATGATTAAATACTATATTTGTTATTGTTAAATAAGGTTTACTAAGTAATTAACATTTAATAAATATAATGTAACCTTGTTAAATAAGGTCCACTAGGTAGTTATCATTTGGTTATGATTAGGGTTTTCTAAATAGCTACAAATAAAGATGAAACCCTCCTTATGGATCATGTATTGGAAAATTATTGTATTCTAGCTTAACTCACTAGGAGTTCACCTGTCACAAGCCTGACGAGCCTACGTTTGGGCGACGGAATCACTCGACACTCCCAGTCATTGTGTGGCACCGCAATTGTTCATTTGAGAACAAAGCTACACTAAACTACTTAATCCAGACTACACCTTACTTCATTACATCTTCGTTTATTACTTATGATATGTCTGTGTTATCTTATACTTAGTTGTGAAAATAAAAGAAACCATTCATGCAAAACAATAAGACGAAATGTACAAGTGGGCAGCCAAACCACCCTATCACCCATTTATTTATAATCTTCCAAAGAACCGAGCTGCAACTCTTGTTACAACAAAAGAATAAACATAGAGTGCATGGCTCAACAATACTTGTCCTCTTCGCAGTTCTGCTTCCTGACTCGTCATCGTCGCAAACCTGTCGTCATGTCGAACGCATCTGCTCACTTGCCCATCTTATGTTCGTAACCTTCGCTACTACTCTGTGATCATCCCTACCTCCTTCCAAGTCTGTGCGCGCTTCATGTGCTTGCACTTGAATCTTGGTTAGACTCCATCGCAAAGTGCCCATACGTCACCACCAAGACTTCCGTGAAACTTCCACTGCATGAGCACCCTTCTTTGCCTTGACCGTCTTCGGAAGTCTTGCCAGACCTACAGAGCACCCATCGCAAGTTCCTTCCACAGCCTCAAATTCGATGCAACCTGCGACACTCTTCCATCTTTGCAAACTTTCACCCATCCTCGACTCCCTTTATCTAGATGAGCTCTTCGAACCTGCCTCAGTACATCCTTCCCCAAGGTAGCACAAGTTACCCTCCAGGGTCTACTTGGCTCCTTGGGGAGGGACCTCGCCCTCCTTCCTTGGTCACTGCCTTAGAACTCCAATCTACGATTATGAGAGATGTCACCTGCCTTCCTTGGATGATTTTCCAATGCCTTGCTCACTTGGTTATATAGGCGCACGCCCTTGCTCAGAAACACACCCATCCCAACTGATGTGCCCCTTCATTCGCAAGCTAATGCACACTTTTCATCGTTTGTCCACTTTCGCAACTTGAGTCGACTCTTAAATGGGCGTGCGCCCCATGTCTCGTGCGCGCTCGAACCTAACCGACGCCACTCTTCGGTTAAAGGCGCCCAACTTGTGCCTTCATTCATTTCCTTGCCCAATCGCATCATAAGGCATCTGTCACACATTTTGTGTGTTCATATTTGCTTGGCCAACCTATCTCACCAATGGGGCGCTCAAAGCTCCCATGGGTGCCCATCCTTGGTTTTGCATTCGTCAAGCAATCTCTTGTGCATTTCGTTGGGTTTGCATGCCTCCGTCGCACCCAACTTCACCAACTGTTTGTTTGTTTGGTCAAGTCACCACTTAACCTCCATCGCAAGTCATCTCAATGAAGTCGTACTTGGCATTGCAAAACGCGTTCAAGTACCCCAACTTAACCGAGCATCTGTTGACTCACTCGTTTCACATATCTTGGCTCATGGAGGCAACATGTGTGCCCAGGTCAAGTCCTAGGTCATGACATCACCCCTCTAAGAGGTAAGTGAACACAAGTTGATCCTTCCATAAAAGAATCGATATGTTTTTTTTTTTCAAAATTATAATGGATAACTTTACATTAGAATGAGTTGCAACCGAAATACACAACATTGTAATACAAACAAAGTAGGAGCTGGCCACAACCCATTGGCAAAATTAAAATGTCCTTGACAGCTGCCTATCCAAACTCTAAACTGAAAAACATGGCAAGTATACTCCCAGACCAACTAACACAGTAACAACACAATCTAATAAAACAATACAAAATTAAAGGACTTAGAAAGTTTGCCCATGAAGGGCATCTTTTGTAACCCAGGTCCCCTTCATGAACTCTTCATAGAGCATGTCTATTTTTTTATTGGCCCACGGGATAAGTTCCTTGTGTTTCAGGCACTAGTTTCGGTTTGGTAGAGAGTTGAACCTGCATGCTTTCATCCATAGTACTCGATGAGCCATGGGTGTAGGATTTCCCATTCGAAACAAAAATAGAATGAGAAGGGGACTAAATTTTCTCACAAGGGAGGTTGAGATAACCATAAATATGTGACACCAACATTATTATTGACCCTAATTTCAAATCCAACTCTAGGTACTTACTCCTTTGTAATGTACCCAACCACCCCTATAACACTTTTGAGGTGGTGGGGTACTTCAAAATTCCTTCCATCAACTTAAAATTTTGCTCTGGTTCCTTTTTGTCACATGCCGGACCCTCTAGCTAGGTTAAAATCCACATTACATAGCTTTTAGAACATATTTCCTTACCGACCTACTATTTATCAATGTTTGCATGCAAATATGACTCGTAGGCTTATGCAAATATAAGTAATCATTTAATTAACAATAACACCATGAATACAGATTCCATCCTAAACATGCAACAGAACATTCAATTAATAACATAAGTAACATTGAATTACCATAATTACAATAAATCATGAACACTTATCTTTATGGGAATAATTCAACGACTGGTTGCAGGTGAAGAACGTTCCACCCAACCATAGTCTCACAGTTGCAGTTAATCTCTTTGCAACAGGCCACCATCGAGCTAAGGCTATGAGTCCATGAGGACAAAGTCACTTATGGACGACTTTATTCCTCTCACACAACCTATTTTTCCCATAACTCACAAGCCGTAAAATCTCACATTAATTCCAATTCAACATCTCTCTTTCCCCTTCAACCTACTCAACCCAAGGAATGGGATCCCCTTATCTACCACATAGTCCCTCGGGCTATCCTACTTCCCTCCAGGACTCCAACATAGGTTGGCCAAGAAACCTATCTACCAGGAATTCCAAGAATTCTCGATTGTAATTAGTTTACTCAATTATATTAATTTATTGTGCACGTGGCACAATTTTCCCATAGATTTCATAAAAGACATACTCAATATTTTGTTACAGTCATAGTATGCCAGCATAGGTCTCAGACAATCTCCAGGAATAATGATGATCAACTTTCTTGCATAACCAAAAATAAGAGATTATATTTGCATGCCAATATTTAACCACATGTCTTCCTAAGAAGCCCATGTATCTCACTTGACAACTAATCCCAAGGTTGACATGAATTAGGTTAATATGAGGTAAGTGACTCAGTCTTAGAATAAATTATTATTAGTTTGCTTTGGTTCCCTTTAAGCCCCATATCCCCCTTTCTTTCCTCTCTCATGGAATCATAGCTGCCACATTTTTGTCCTTCTCCATCTATAGTTCGTGAAGTATTTTATTCAATGTACAATATTTGCATATTACATTATTTGGATCTTGGCCATTCAACACACACACACACACAACACACACACATTGCTAATATGGGGATCAAAACTGGGGTGTTACATTCCCCTCCCCCTAAATTTTGCATCATCCTTGGTGCACATCACCATACATATATACAATAATTTTTACATCAAAATAGATGTGGGCATGCCTTCCGCATTGCATCCTCCAGTTCCCATGTCACTTCTTTAGGGATATGGAGATTCCGTTGGACCTTTACTTGCACTATGGCTCTGTTTTGGAGCACTGCAACCTTCCTATCCAGCATACATATTGGTTGCACCTGGAAGTCTCCTTCTGGCTCCACCTGAGTCAAAGTCCAATCAATGACATGGGTAGGATCATGCACACAATTTTTAAATAATGACACATGAAATACATTATGCACTTTCATGGAAGCACACAATGCAAGCATTATGCAATTGGTCTTATTCTATCCAATATCTCAAATGGACCATAGAATCTTGTTGCTAACTTGGTGCTACTTTCCAACTTCAATGAACTCTTCTTTGGATTTACTTTCAAAAATACATGGACACCCACTTTAAATCCCCTTGGTGTCTACTTTATTTGCATAACTATTTTGTTCATCTCATGTTGCCTTTAAATTCTGCTTAATTTTGACCATTTATCTTCCATTTCATTGAGAAACTATAGCCCAAGTACTACTTTGTATGTTGGTTTGTCCTAATTTATTGGAGCAATGTATTTTATGCCATATAAAGCTTCAACGTGGCTCATTTTTAATGGAGCTTGATACCCCTTGTTGTAAGCAAATTTCATTAAATTCAAGTAGTCCTCCCATTTGGATGGCTTATCCATCACATACATTCTTAACATGTCTTCAATCACTTGGTAACTCTCTCTATTTGCTCATCTATTTATGGATGGTAGGTTTTGCTAAAATTCAAGTTTGTACCAAAACCCTTGAACAATCCCTTCCAAAAGTTGGAAGTGAATTTGGATCTATGTCTTAAACAATTGCCTTAGGTACTCCATGCAATTGGGCAATCTATTTCATATAAATTTCTGCAATATCAATTTCCTTATGACTTAGTTTAACTGGAATAAAGTGAGCAACTTTTGTTAATTTATCCACCAATATCATTATGCAGTCATGTTGCCTTGTTGTTCTTGGAAACTTAGTTATAAAATCAATGATTACCACTTTCCATTTCCACTCTGGAACTAGCAATGGTTGTAGCAAACTTGTTAGTCTATGCTCAACCTTTACTGTCTGACATTTATACATACACTTGGTTGTATAATCAACAACATCCTTTTTCATTCATGGCCAAAAGTACTGGCTTCTTACTATTGCAATTGTCTTTTGGTATCTACGATGTCCAATACATAGAATGCTATTCATTTCTTTTAATACAAGCTTCCTTGATTCATGAGAATTAGGAACATAGACTCTATTTTTATTCATAAGAATTCCATCCTCTTTCAACTTATACTCTTCATAGTTTTGTTGTACATTTTCTTACTATAATCTTTCTTTTAACTGTAGGTAATGTCCATTTGAAATAACAACTTCTAATTTTTTTTTTCAAATCTGATTGGCACATGTTAATGTATGTAGCATGCATTGCATGTATCCTTCCACTGAGTGCATCAACAACCTTGTTATCTTTTCTATGTCTTTTCCTCTGATATCCTTACTATCAAAGTCATATTCACTTTGAAGTTTCAGCCATCTTGTTTGCCTGGCATTTAAAGTTTGATGTTCAAATAAATATTTCAGACCACTATGGTTTGTCCTTGACTCAAATTTCCTCCCCATTAAGTAATGGCTCCACATTTTCAATGCATGCACTATGGCAACAAGCTCCAGGTCATGTGTGCCATAATTCTTCTCATGCTCTTTGAGCTTTTTGGAATCATAACAAATCATGTGTCCATTATGAGTAAGGACTCCACCATGTCCCTCCTTGCATGCTTATGTACACACCAAAAAATCTTGATTTGGTTCAACAATCTTCAAATTGTTGCACTAGTAAGTAATTCCTTTAACAACTGGAAATTCTCTTCACATTTTGGTGTCCATTCAAAGTTAACTCCCTTCTTCTTTAAGGATGTAATGGGATGAACAATTTTGAAGAATTCTTGTATGAATCTCTTGTAGTATCTAGCAAGCCACATGAATGACCTTACCTCTGTAATGTTCTTAGTTGTTGGCCATCCTCTAATAGCTTCAATCTTCTATAGATCTACTATTATCTATTCCTATGAATTTATGCATCCAAGTAATGGATTTTCCTCTAATTAAAAGAATACTTGCTTAACTTAACATACAATTGATGCTCTCTTAGCACTTGCAATAACGACCTCAAGTGTTGTTCATGCTCCTCCTCCAACTTGGAATACATAAGAATGTCATCGAGGAAAATAATGACAAACTTAACCAAGTAATTTTTAAATATACCATTCATTAAACACTTGAAGGTAGTTGGTGCATTTGTTAGTCCAAATGGCATGACTACAAGTTCATAATGGCCATACATGGTTATGAAAGTTGTCTTGTTGATGTCTTCTTCCTTTATCCTTAACTGATGGTAGCATGATCTCAAATCTATCTTCAAGAATATCCTTGCTCCTCTTTGCTTATCAAACAAGTCATCAATTATGGTTAGAGGATATTTATTCCTCGCAACAACTTTGTTCAGTTGTCTAAAATCAATGCACAGCCTCAAGGTCCCATTTTCTTCTTTACAAACAATATTGGTGCTCCCCAGGGTGAGACACTTGGGTGTATATGCCCCTTCTTTAACAATTCTTCTAATTGCATCTACAACTCCTTTAATTATGGTGTACCCATTCTATAAGGAGTCTTTGATACTGGGGCAGTTCCAAACATTAAATGAATAGAGAAATCTATATCTTTTTTTACTATGGTAAACCCGATAATTCCTCAAACACATATGTAAACTCTTGCAATACTAGAAATTCTTCAAGACCTTGACTTTTTCACTTGGTTGATTCCTCCACATGAGCTGCATGTTAGCCTATGACACCCTATACAATCATGAAGTCGTACACCACCTTTGTATATTTCACATTATGAGATATAGTTTTTATCCTAAGTGTGTTCTAGATCCTACTTTTCCTCCTCCTTGTCTTATCTCTTGATGAAGTGTCAATGTGAGAGCACATCAAGTTTAAGAGGTGGTTTCATTCATGTATTATATATTTGTATCATTGGAATGAATAATATGGATTGGTGGAATATGGATTGAGGCATTTTCCACCAAGTTGATGCTCTGGTCTTGGTTCTTGTTCTATTTCTTAACATGGTATCGAAGTAGCCATACAACGAAGAGATCACCTCAACCTTCTTCCTCCACGTGAATATATGATTTAAGAGGGTTGAAGCGATGTCTCAAAGACCCATGAATTCCACTACTAGATGTTTTGCAGAGACTAATCGAGAGCAAACTCAACCATTAGATCGAGGTACAGGTGGAGGAAAGGGTAAAAAATCAGAATTGTCAGATCGAACTAATCATTGTCGGTTGTTGATTGAAGTCAAGCATGAGATAGTGTAATCTTCAGAACTTCACCACTTCGACGATTATTGGAGACAAGGCAGAGGCACGAAATCGTGAAGTCGCAAAATCATGAAATCCTTCTAGTCGTCTGATCTGATAGGTAGATCGGTAGAAATCCCATCCATTGATCATGTTCATCCAGCGTTGACCCTCCGAGGCAATTGAACAACTTTAAGTTGTAATATCCCAGAGTCCTGGAGTGTCGAAGTCCCAGAATCCCACGAACCATTAGATCAAGGGAAGAACTTTAGGAGTAATTCTAGCCATCATATGTAGAATTACTGGAAGGATAGAGTAAGAGGAGGTGTTAATGAATAATAAGAGATCATCATCACTTTATGACCAGTTCGACAGGTATAACTATGGGGGATTTGAACAATTTGAGATTCGTAATATCCCAGAGTCCTGAAGTGTCGAAGCCCCCAAAATCCCACTAATCGTTAGATTAAAGGAAGAATTCGGGAGCAATGCGAGTCGCCAGATCAAGCAGCCTAGAGTCATGATCCAAGAGGTAGACATGTGGCAGACAACAAATATGACATGTGGCCCAATAAATTGGTGACAAGTGTCAAGGCCCATTTGGCACATAAGGTCCATGAAAGTCAAGAATCAAAATAACACGTGGAACACATACCATGGGTCCACGTAAACCTAAGTGACGTCAACATGCCACGTCACTTCGGGATTACAGCCTCCGGGGATGTCCAACGTATCCTACCAGCAAAAATGCTTGAAGTTATGAAGGTCAAAATCGTGAAATAATGTTGGCCTTTGATCTAAGATCCTTTGGAATTTTTCTTGACCGTCTGATTGAGTACAGTGGAAGGATAACATAAGGAGTACTATTAACCGATAGCAACCAATCTCCTACACTTTATGACCACTTTGGCAAGTCAAACTTTGGTCGTACAAGAGTTTGAATCGGTCGAAAATCCCGAAGGCCGAAATACCAGAGGACTTGGTTCCAACACCGGTCACGTGATAAGGTAAAAGAGTTAATAAGGAGCACAAAGGGTCTAGAAGTAAATAAGCCTGCAAACATTTTCTATTGAGGTCCTATGTAGAAGAATAAGGGCAAGGCACTAGGAGCAACACTTAAGTGGATAAGCCCGTGGTTTTGAGCTTGAGGTCATTTGGAAAAGTGGGTTAAAGAAAGCGCCTTTACATAATTTGATTTTTGTAATAGTTTAAAGATCCTATAAAGTAATTCGACAAGATTGACACCAAACCATTCCATTGATACTGCAATATTGTTTGCACATGAAAGGATAAATAACTTACAAAGTAATTGAAGTCTTTTAAGTTAAATTCAAACTATTAAATGACACCATTATTGTTAAAATTAAATGAAGAGGTGCAATGGTTCATTGTCAAAAGACACAATGGTTCAATCTTATACCTATTGAAATACTATATAAACTAGAAATTGTGGTGGAAAGAAAGTGTCTATGTAGTCTACATCAGAAGATCAAAAGTAGGAACATAGTCCAAGAAAGAAACTGTAAACATTTTTATGCAGTGAGGGTGGTAGGGAGGAGCTCTAGAGGATTGCAATCCTCTATAGTTTAAAACTTGTTTCACAAGGGAGTTGGTGCTTTCTAGATTTGGTGCTCTGAAACAAGGGAGTCGGTGCTTCCCCAAGTTGTTGCTTGAAAACATGGATTTGGTGCTTTCTAGAGTTGGTGCTTTGAAACAGAGTATTGGTGTCTCCTTGAGTTGGTGCTCAGAAAAAGAGAGATTGGTGTCTCTCACACAATTGTAACTTGTACTTTTTATAATTGTTATATTCAATTTTTGTATTCAATATATTCTTGTTGATCAATTCTTGTGATTAATAATTAATTGTTATTAAAAATATTAAAAAATTAGCAATACTGATTCACCCCCACCTTTCTTGGTATTGACCAACATTCCAACAATTGGTATCAGAATCAAGTTCCTTCACCACAATATAACCACTTGAAGGTAGATTCTGATAAATCCAATGGATCAACAAGAAGGAATGTCCTCCAACAGAGCACCACTATTCAAAGGAAATGATTATGCTTTATGGAGTATAAGAATGAAAATCTATCTGATGGCCCTTGGTTTTGATGTCTAGAAATCTGTTAAAAATGGTTACACTACTCCATCTAGCCCACCTACTGATACTGCTACAAAGAATCTCTGCAATGGCAATTCAAGAGTTGTTAATGTGATTCTTGGAGGATTAACAAATCTTATATTTGTAAAAGAGATGCACTGTAAACCAATAAAAGAATTTTGGGACAAACTGAAGATAATCTATGAAGGAGATGTAAATGTCAAGTAATTTAAACTTCAAACAATCAGAGCATAGTTTGAAAATCTAAAGACGAAGGAAGACGAAAATATAGCATAATATCTATAGAGAGTAGATGAAGTTTCCAATTCAATCAGAGCATTAGAAGAAGGAATAGAAGATAGATTCATTGTTCAGAAAGTAATGAGAACTTTGACTATGAGATATGATGCCAAAGTCTCCACCCTAAAAGATAGAGAAAACCTAGAGAATCTCACAATGGATGAACTCTGTGGGATTCTCATAGCTTATGAGATGAAAATAGGGCAAGAAAATCCATCTAAAGGGGAAACAACTTTAAAGACATCAAAAGAAAAGAAGAATCAAGAGTAGATGTCTAATGAAGATTATTCAGAGATATCTGATGAAGAAGTAGCTAACTTCATGAATAAAATCAAGAAAGGAACTTGTAATCCTCTAAAGTGATTTAATTGTGGAAAGGTTGGAAAATTTTCTTCCAAATGTCCCTATCCAAAACAAGAAGAAAGTGATAATGAAAGAAATTTCAAAGACCATAAAAAGGATAAATCCCAATACAAAAATAAATTTTACAATAAAAAGAAGAAGACCTTTTACAACAAAGAGGACAACAGTTCATCTGAAGAGAGTTAAGATGAAGAGTCAAAATATCTATTTATGGGTATAGAAACCCAAGGTAATTCTTCTAAAATTAATTTTGAGACTAAGGAAAACTCTGAGGCTGAAGGAGAAGTAGACCTAAAAGAAAAACTAACCATTGCTCTAGATGAAATAAATGAGACATATGTCATGCACAACAATAACCAATAAGCATGCATGTTATAGATATGAATTTTATAGATAAATAAATACACAGTGGCATAAATACATAGGTAAATGAAACCATGACAAAAAGAACTTATCTTTCATAAAAGGAATCACCAATTGGCTGCAGACCAAGTACGTTCCACCCAACCATAGACATTGTTCTTCCAAGTCTCAACAACAATGGCACCCCCGATCTAGGGTTATGAATCCACAAGGACAGTTCCAGAGTGTCACTCGGCTTCCCAAACTAGTCAACACTCAAGCTCTCATAGGATTCTTAGCACCCACAACAATCCAAAGTACACCATCTCTCTTCTACCCAACCTGCACAACCCAAAATAATGGACCCCCTTCTCTGCCACACAATCCCTCATGATGTCCATCTCCTTCCAAAGCTCCAGTGCATTTGGTCTAGAATATCCATGTTGGGAATCTAAGGATTCGTACCTGTGAGTAAAACTGAACACATGCCAAAGCATCTCAGACATGCAAGCCTTAATTCATGGCTGGAATAAACCAACAGTCTATATAGCCAAAAAAAACATGGCTCCTCTTTAACAATTTGTTTTCCCTTCCCAAGCCAAACGCGAATGAGGAAATACAAGTGGGTGAAAGAGTTAATGGACAGAGAATAGGGTGAAAGGTGTGAACAATGAAAAATGAACAGTGAACAATGAATGAGTGAATGAGTGAAGAAGAAGCAACCCCCACAATAGACCAAAGATGGGTTTATGTAATTCTTGGAATTACGGAACCACTTGGCCTTCCCCCCAAGAATATCATGTAACTGCTATTCTCCATTAAAACAAAAATGGGTAAATATATATATAAAATAAATGCTTATCCCCTCAAGTCCTCTCTCTCATGGAATCATAGCCTCCTATAACTCTTGTCCTTGTCCGTCTAGCAACCAGTGATGTATTTATTATTAATAATGATCAAACATTACATTTCCTAGGCACACTGGCCTCTTTCAATTGTTTGGGAACTCTGCCCTTTAATAGATTAACAAAATACATTATTTAATACGAGGCTCAAAACCCGTGGTGTTACATCCCCTCCCCCTTATTTTGGAAATATAGTTAGTGCATATACAAAACATAAACAAAATTTGAAAATTTAGTCAAAATGTTGTGGGTACTCTTCCTGCATGGCATCTTCATGCTCCCAAGTACCATCTTCAGGACCGTAGTAGGTCCACTGGACTTTTACTAGCTCTATAACTCAATTCTGGAGCATTTTGACTTTTTTGTCCTATATTCGCATTGGCTAAACCTAAAAGTCTCCCTCTGTCTCTACTTGAATCAAATGCCAATCAATAACATGGTTAGGATCATGTACATATTTTTTTTGCAAAGAGACATGAAATACATTATGCACATTCATAGAAGCAGGCAATGCAATCATGTATGCAACTAGCCCTATTCTGTCCAATATCTCAAATGGACCACACAATTTGGCTGCTAGCTTTGTACAACTACCCAACTTCAAAGAGATCTTCTTGGGATTCAATTTTAAAAGCACATGCTCCCCCACTTTAAATTCTCTAGTTGTTATGTTCTTATCTACATAAATTTTTTGTCTATCTTGAGTTGCTTTTAAATTCTACTTAATTCTAACCATCTGGTCTTCCATATCTTGAGTAATTTTGGCCCAAGTACCACTCTGTCTGTTGGGTTGTCCCAACTCACTGGAGTATTGCATTTCCTACCATTCAACACTTCAAATGGGCTCATTTTCAATGAAGCTTGATACCCATTATTATAGGAAAACTCAACCAAGTGCAAGTAATATTCCTACTTAGATGGCTTATCCATCACATACATTCTCAACATGTCTTCAATTACTCGGATGACTCTCTCTATCTGCCCATCCGACTGTGGATTGTATGCTATGATAAAGTTCAGATTTGTACCAAATCCTTTAAACAATCCCCTCTAGAAATTTGAAGTAAACTTTGTATCTTTGTCTGAGACAATTGTCTTAGGTATCCCATGCAACCTAGCAATATCGCTCATGTAAATTTCCGCAATACTAACTGATATATGACTCATTTTTACAGGAACAAAATGAGCATCCTTTGCCAAATTATCAGCCACTACCATGATTGAATCATGTTGTCTTGTTGTCTTGGGAAATTTAGTTATAAAATCAATGGTTACCACTTCCCACTTCTTCTCTGGAATTGGTAATGGTTGTAGCAAACCCGCTCGGTGCCTATGCTCAGCCTTCACTCTCTGACATTCCATACATCTGGAAATGTACTCAACAACATCTCTTTTCATTCCTAGCCAAAATAATTGGCTTCTTACTGCTGCAATTGTTTTTTGGTAACCAAGATGTCTTGGCATATGGAACATTATGCATTTCTTTAATATCAAATTCCTAAGTTCTCTGGAACTAGGAACACAAATTCTATTTCTATGCATAATTAATCCATCTTCTTTCATCTCGTATTCTTTAATTTTCTGTTGTACATTTTCTTGTTGTAAGATTTTTTTTACCTGTAGGTAATGCTCATCTGTGACAACAACATCTAAAATTCTGCTCTTTAAATTTGATTGATGCATACTAACAATTGTAGCATGCATGAGATGTACTCTTCTACTAAGTGCATCAACAAATTTATTTTATTTTCCTTTGATATGCTTGATGTCAAAATTGTATTCACGTAAACATTCCAACCATCTCGTCTGCCTGGCATTGAAAGTTGGTTGTTCAAAAAGATATTTCGGACCATTGTGGTATGTTCTTAATTCAAATCTCTTCCCCATTAGATAATGCCTCCACATCTCCAATGCGTGAACAATGGCAACAAGTTTCCAAGTCATGTGTGGCATAGTTCCTCTCATGTTCTTTAATCTTTCTAGACTCATAACCAATGGCATGTCCATTTTGAGTGAGGACTCCACCAAGTCCTTCCTTGCATGCATCTATACATACCACAAAAAATTTGTTTGGGTCAACAATCTTTAAAACAAGTGCACTAGTAAGTAATTCTTTCAACAAATAAAAGTTCTCTTCACACTCAGATGTCCATTCAAATTTAATTCCCTTATTTTCCAAAGAAGTGATGGGATGAACAATCTTAAAGAACCTTGCTATAAATCTTTTATAGTAACCAACTAATCCCATACAAGATCTGACATCTAAAACATTCCTGGGTGTTGGTCATCCTCTAATGGCTTGAATCTTCTCTAGATCTACTACTATATCTTGTTCTGAAACAATGTTCCCCAAGTAATGGATTTGTTCTTTGTAAAAATAACACTTACTAAGCTTGGCATACAATTGATTTCCCCTCAGAACTTGCAATACCAATCTTAGGTGATGTTCATGCTCTTCCTCTCACTTAGGATATACAAGTATGTCATCGAGGAATACTATGAAAAAATTATCCAAGTAATTTCTAAAAATTCCATTCATTAAGCACATAAAGACAGCTGGTGCATTCGACAGTCCAAATGGAACCACTACAAATTCATAATGCCCATACCTGGTTATAAAGGCTTTCTTATTGATGTCGTCGTCCTTGATTCTTACCCAATGGTATCCCGATCTCAAGTCTATCTTTGAAAATATATTTACCCCTCTCAACTGATCAAAGAGGTCATCAATTTTTGGTAAAGGGCACTTGTTCTTTACAGTGGATTTATTCAGCTGTCGAAAGTCAATACACAGCCTCAAAGTTCCATCCTTCTTTTTGAAAAAAAGTATTGGTGCTTCCCAAGGTGAAACACTTGTACGTATGTACCATTTCTTCAATAATTCTTCCAACTACATTTGTAATTCTTTTAATTTTGGTGTACTCATTCTGTAAGGCGTTTTTGATACTGGGGCAACTCTTGGCACTAAATCAATAGAGAAATCTATCTCCCTCTTTGGTGTCAACCCTGGTATTTCTTGGAGTACATATTCAAATTCTTGTAGTACCGAAAATTCTTCAAGGCTTGGCTCCTTTGTCTTTTCTGTCTCCTCCACATGGGCTGCATAAAATTGAAATCCTTTTATGAAACATCTCTTTAGTTGTAAGGCTGAAATCTCCCTTATAGAGATGGGTCTTGGAACTCCTTTCACAGTGCTCTATTTTCCTTCTTCATCAAGACATGTAAATGTCTTGTTATGATAATCTAGGACAACATGATGCTTGTCCAACCAATCCATTCCAATTATAATATCATAAGATCCCAATGATATACTATTTAGATCAACATTAATATTCACACCATTAAGATTTATGGAACAACCTATAACCATATCATGGATTCTCCTTTTGGTTCCAGTGGCTAGATGAACCAAAATTGGTTTTTCAAGCTCACTTTTCTCCAAACGTTATCTATCCACTATTTTAGGATCATTGTAACAATGACTTCCTCTTGAATCAATTAAAATAGAAATAGGATGATTAATGATCTTACCTTCCACCTCGATCATATTGGATTGGTACTTTGCTTGACGATCATCTAAGGATGCATAAATTCTTCCCATGTCTTCTACTATTGTAGCCTCTTGGATGTTGTGCATGGTCTTCACTTTGTCCTTTCTATGAGGGAAATCCTTGTACAGGTGATCTTCTTTGCATCCCCAACATTGGATTGGTGGTCTTCCCCTTTTTCCCAAGGAGTATTCTCTCTTGGATTCATCCTTAGCATATTGTTCTTGATGATTTTTATTAGGGATATTTCTATTGAAAGGAGATTTGAATCCCTTCCTCCTGTTCTCAGATTTCTCCTTCTTCTTATCCTTCCAATATTTTTGCATGGATTCTCTGCCCTTGCCTTGCTCATATAGGTACTTATCCTTCCTGATGGTTTCAGTCAAAGTCTTGGGTTCATCATATTGGATCTTCTCTTTATAAAAGGAGGGTAATCCACTTAAAAACCTTTGTACTTTCACCTTCTCATATTTTATAAACCCCACATACTTTAGCAACCCCACACAATTCTTTTCATAGTTTGCCATGGTCATGCTTCCCAGCGTAATTTCAAATAAATCTTGCATCTTCTTTTCATATAAGTGCTCTGAAAGGTACTCCTTCTGAAAATATTTATTGAACTACTTCCAAGTGATCCTATTCTCATTAATGTGCTCAACTTGCTTCAGTTGATCCAATCGCATAACAACTTTCCCATGTAAATGGTATGTGTCAATTCTAGCTTCTAGGTTTGATGAGTAGTTATGCAATTGAAAATACCTCCTAAGTCTAAGAAACCATGCCTCGACATCGTCTTCCATTTCTCTTTCTCCATCAAAGGATGATGGCTTAAGATTCATCAGCTATCCTTGCAAACTGTCCAATTCATGTATTCTTCTTTGGTTCCTAACATGAGACACCTCTGGGCTACTTATGGAATATTCAGATGCATAAAATTTCCTTGCTGATTAGGGAGGTGAGTGATGCCTATGAGTTCTTCTAGCACTTCTTGAATAACCAGTTCTTCTACGATCATCTCTTCTGTCATGACATCTTCCCTCTTCCTCCTGTTTTGAGTTTTATCCATTCTTTGTTTTCCTTTGCAATTGATTTAATCTTTGCATCACTTGAGCATATATCTAGTTTTTTTCTCTTATCAGTCTCCCATTGTCTGCTTTGTAACTCTGTACTTATGTTTTCATGCTTCTCACAGTCTATCAATGTTTCTTGCTCCCCTTTGGCGTGGTGTCCATTGTATTCTATCTCTGTATTACCAACAATGATATTATGACCTTTGGCCTTTTTATCATGGCTAGAAGCTCCCTCTTTTTCTTCTATTTCTTGAATATTCATTCTGAACTGATATGTTTACACCCCCTAATTCTGCAAAATGTCCCAACCACCATTTTGTTAGAATTATGCATATTAATTTTTTTTTCCAAACAATGCTACATGTCCTTTTTCTTCTCAATTCATGAAGAATATATTATCATTCTCCATATTATAACACTTCAATGTTATCCTTTAGCTGGTACATAATTCAAATTCTACACAAGCGCTTCCTTTAAACCCCTTTCCATGTGACCATGGCTCAAAACCACAGGCTTATTCACTCTTTAGCGCCTTCATGTGTATTCTTCTACATAGGAGCTTGTTCATACAGAATGTCCGAAGGCTTGGTCACTTTTAGGCCCTCTGTGCCTCTCATTGAACCCTTTACCTTATCATGAGACCGACGCTGGGACCAATTCCTTTAGACTTCGGCCTTTGATTATTCTCCCTTTTCAATCTCCGATTTCTTTCAAAGTTAAACTTCGCTGAAGCCCTTCCAATAAATCTACCAGCAGATCAGACATTCGAGATTCGATCTCCTGTCGACTGGATGATCCCTCCCCATATGAATGCTTCAATGATATCGATGATCGTGACTTAATCAAGTGCTGATGTGGACAACCTTAATCAATTCGAGACTTTGACAATCCGAGACTCTGGAACATTACAACTCCCCCGGAGTGATAGTCGCCGAAGTACTTACCCTATCCTTCCACTATTGATCAAAAGACCATGACTTGATCAAGCGTTGGGACAGACAATCCTTTTTCATTTCAAGACTTTGGCGCTATGAGACTCTGGGACATTACAACTCCCAAGTCACTCAACTCCCCTGGAGTGATATTCGTCGAAGTACTTATGCCATCCTTCCACTGTTGGATATAACAGTGGAGAAAGGTCTCGAAGGGATCTTAGATCGACGGTCTACGTGAATTCGTGACTTCGGTCTTCGACACTTTCATTGGTAGAGACGTTGGACACCCCTGGAGGCCATACTCTCGGAGATGACATGGGATGCTGACGTTGGACACCCCCAGAGGCCATACTAAAAAATGAGCAGGTTAGGATTCCATGTCCCCACATGGAACCCCTACCATGAGGCCTACGACGCGTAATCCATCAAATGGATGATCCACATTCTCTGCTCCAGATCTGACGGCATGCATGATTTCACGATAGCGGCTTTACAGTTCATGGTTTCAACACTTTGGGGCTTCGACACTTCAGGGTTTTTCCCATTCTCCAGTAATCGTCGGAGTTGCGAAGTTCCGAAGTTCCAAAACTTCGCTATCCTTCCACCAATGCTATATCCGACGGTCAACATTACTTCCGAAGTCCTTCCCTTGATCTAAAGGTCGATGGGACTTCAGAAATTCAATGTTCCGAGACTCCGGGTTATAGTAGTTCTAAAAGTGTTCGATTCTCCTGGAGTTAAACTTCCTGAAGTGGTCAACACGGGAGGACCATGACTAACGACTGAGATTTCACCCGAGCCTCCTATCAGATCGAACGACTAGTGGGACTTCGTGACTTTGTCCTTTTTCATGCTTCTTCCCTATCTCCCAAAAATCGTCGAAGCAACGAAGTTCCAGAGTTTTCCATCTCCTGCTCGACTTCGATCCGCAGTTGGCAATCAACAGGCTCGATCTGACGGCTGTGACTTAATCTCTCTCAGCCTCTGGTTTCACCTTTATCTAATGGTCCTCATTCACTTTCCTTCCCATCTAATGATCCAGAACTCCTTGATTCCATGATAGTGATCAGTCTCGAATTTGAAAGGGAACGGGCACGATTCTACGATCCTTTACAAAGGATCTATGTCTGTACAATGATCTGGCTTTTGCGCGATCTCTGCAACACTATCTCTCCTGAGATTTAATATTTCAAGGATGTAATCATTCTTAACCATAATACCTTGTCCAACAATTTCAGCCCATACCAGTCCAATGTTTCAACCAAAAGCTCTAATACCAATATGTAACGTACCCAACCACCCCTAGGCCGGGATACGCCACTTCAAGCTCACTTCTGGACTTCTTTCGACTTCTGATGTAACTTTTAATTAATAAATATGCATGAAGTATTCACATGCATAAATAAATATTCATGCTACAACATAAATAAATGAGACATATGTCATGCACAACAATAACCAACAAACATGCATATTATAGATACAAATTTCATAGATAAATAAATACACAGGTAAATAAAACCATGATAGAAAGCACTTATCTTTCATAAAACAAATCACCAACTAGCTGCATTCCAAGGACGTTCCACCCAACCGTAGACACTATTGTTCCAAGTCTCAACATCAATGTCACCCCCGAGCCAGGGCTATGATTCCACAAGGACGGTTCTAAAGTGTCACTTGGCTTCCCAAACTAGTCAACACTCAAGCTCTCATAGGCCTCTCATCACCCATAGAAATCCAAAGTACACCAACTCTCTTCTACCAAGCCCGTGCAACCCAAGAGAATGAACTCCTTTCTCTTTCATGCAATCCCTCAAGCTGCCCATCTCCTTACAGGGATCCAACGCATCTGGTCCAGAATCTCCATGTTGGGACTCTTAGGATTCATAGTTTTGAGAAAAACTGAACAAAGGCCAAAGCATCTCAGACATGCAAGCCTTAATTCATGGCTGTAATACACCAACAGTCTCAGCATCCAACAAAACCATGGCTCCTCTTCAACAATTCGTTTTCCCTTCCCAAGCCAAACACGAATGAGGAAAGATGAGTGGGTGAAAGAGTGACTGGAGAGAGAACAGGGTGAAAGGTGTGAACAATGAACAATGAACAATGAATGAGTGAATGAGTGAAGAAGAAGCAACCCCCACAACAGACCAAAGATGGGTTTATGTAATTCTTGGAATTAAGGAACCACTTGGCCTCCCCCCCAAGAAGCTCATGTAACTGTTATTCTCCATTAAAAGAAATGGGTAAATAAAATATAAAATAAATAATTATCTCCTTAAGCCCCGTCTCTTGTGGAATCATAGACCCCGATAACTCTTTGTCCTTGTCCGTCTAGAACACAATGATGTATTTACTATTAATAATGATCAAACATTACATTTTCTAGGCACATTGGCCTCTTTCAATTGTTTGGGCACTCTATCCTTTCATAGATTAAAAAAATACATTATTTAATATGGGGCTCAAAACCAAGGGTGTTACAAAAACCATCAAAGAATTAGAGAAAATCATCATTCATTTGAAAACTCAACTTCAAGAAGCTAAGAGAAATGAGGAGTTATTGAATAAACAACTCATTGAAAAACAACAAGATTGTAAGAATCTAGAGACTGAAATTGTTCAACTAAAGAGGGAACTTGATAAATGAAACAACCAATCAAGATTTGAGAAGAGTTCAAAAATATTGAATGAAATTCTTAATAGTCAAAGATCACCAAGCGATAAGAAAGGACTGGCATATGATCAAGATTCAACCTCTGTAAAACAAAAGACTGACAAACAACCAATTAATTATGTAGATGCTCTTAGAATCCCCTTAAAAAGGGAAGATAACAAGGAGAAGATGGTACCATTAAAGACTGTTCCTAATAAACATAAATCAACACCCCCTACAAAAGAAAAATAAGACAAAAATAATACAGTGACTAGAAGGACTCCCCTTAATATATATCAACATATCTTCCTTGGATATTGCTACTCTTGCAATAATTTTGGACATAAAGCAATACATTGTAAAGCCTATAGAAAGTACAATCCAAAAAATGTCCAAAGATATAAGAACAAAAAGAATAATGCAGAGAAAATAAATTATAATTCATTCGCTCCTTTACAAGATTACAATGTTGAATCTCGCAAGTGCAACAATTATGGCCATAAAGCCAATGAATGTAGATTACCAATGCAATTCCCGAAGACAAGTATTCCCAAGAATAATGATAATAAGATATGGAAAGAAAAACATGTGGAAGAAAAGGTAACATAATGTAAAGTAGCTCTGTATACCAAGAACAAAAAGGGTCAATGGGATATTGACAGTGGATGCTCTAAGCATACGACATGAGATAAAAGAAAATTTCTCAATGTGACAAAGAAGGAAAAAKGAAGTGTCACATTTGGAGATAATGTRTCTTCCAAAATACTTGGWAAAGGMACAATCAMTTTGGGRAAAAAGAAAAATWAAGCATAAAATGTGCTACTAGTTGAAAATATGAAGCCTAATCTTCTAAGTATAAGCCAAACTTGTGATCAAGGACATATACTCATTTTTTATTCCCAGAAATATGAAATAAGGAAGGAAGGATAAGGAAAATTAATAGTTACTGCACCAAGAACCTCAAGTAATATATATATCTTATATATTGAAGAAGAAGAAGAATGCCACATGATTCAAGTAGATGAAAGCTAGATGTGGCACAGAAGAATGGGACACTCGAGCTTTGAAAATATGATCAAAGCTAGTAAAAAGGAAGTAGTGAAAGACATGCCAAAGGTCATAAAACCTTTAGACCCYGTTTTTCCAACTTGGGAAGCAAACAAGAGTCAAATTCAAGACAAAAGAATCCTCTACATCAAGCCCTTTGGAGCTTGTTCACACTGACCTCTATGGACCTACTAGGACTAGAAGTATACAAGGGGAACATTACTTCATGTTGATTATTGATGAATATATAAGGATGATCCGGGTATACTTCCTCAAAGAAAAATTAAAAGAATTTGAAAAGTTCAAGGCGTACAAAGCTTATGTGGAGAATGAGACATATCTCAAGATCAAATTTCCGAGATCAGACAATGGAGGGGAGTTTACCTCTAAAGAATTCAACAAGTTTTGTGAAGATCATGGAACCAAGAGACAATTTTCAGCTCCAAGAACTCCTCAATAGAATGGAGTTTTTGAAAGGAAGAACATAATTGCTCAAAAGGCTACAAGAACAATGTTGAATGAATCCAAACTTCCAGATAATTTTTGGAGAGATGCATTGTATACAACATTCCACATACTCAACCGAGCATAACTTAGAGCTAACCATGACAAAAACATCTTATGAATTGTGGTTTGGAAGACCAACATCTCTGAAACACTTCAGAGTCTTTTGGAGAAAATGTTACATAAAAAGAGAGGATGATAACCTAGGAAAATTTGACTCAAGATCTTATGAAGGTATATTCCTTGGATACTCACCTAACAAGAAAGCTTACAGGTTCTATAATCTAAGACTTCACAAAATTGTTGAAAGTATAAATGTAAAAATAGATGATCTGAAACTAAGAAAAATCAGATCACAAGATAAATAAAAAATTGATGAATGGAGAAGAACTAGTGATGATGAAGAGGATCGTGAATCACAAAATGAAGAAGATGTTGAAGAACTACAAGAGAATGAACCACAAACTGATGAATAAAAGGATGAGTAAGAAACACCCTTTCAAAAAGATCCATAAAAAAGAGTTCAAAAGAATCACCGTGAAAGTAAAATTATAGGAGACAAAAGTGTAGGAGTGGAAACAAGAAGAAAAATTACATTTGAATCAGAAAAGGCAATGCTTTCTCTAGTATAACCCAAATTATTTTCAGAAGCCAACAAAAGTGAATATTGAATAAAATCAATGAATGATGAACTTGATTAAATTGAGAAAAATTAGACCTAGAAACTTGTCCCAAGACCTAAAGATAAAAAAGTGATAGGGACCAAATGGATTTTCAAGAATAAACATAATGAAAATGGATAGATTATAAAGAATAAATCCAGATTAGTATGCAAGGGATATGCTCAAGTTGAAGGAATTGACTTCGAGGATACATTTTCCCCAGTGGAAAGACTCGAAGCTATCCAGATGTTTTTGGCATTTTTATGCTTCAAAACCTTCAAATCTATCATATGGATGTCAAATAAACTTTCTTAAATGGAGACCTAGAAGAAGAAGTTTATATAGAACAACCTGAAGGTTTCATGTTATCAGAAAAAATGGATTATGCATATAAACTAAAAAAAGGTTTTGTATGGTATTAAACAAGCTCCTAGAGCATGGTTATGAAGGCTTGATAACTATTTACAACAACAGGGATACAAGAGAGGGACTAGTCACACCAACCTATAAATTAAAATTGAAGAAAAAAATATGATTATTGTTGTGGTATATGTGGATGATATCATTTTTTGAAGTAATTTGACTATATTGAGCAAACGATTCACTACAAAAACGCATAAAGAATTTGAGATGTCTATGCTAGGTGAACTAACATTCTTCTTGGGTTTACAAGTTACTCAGACAGACAAAGGGATATTCATATCCCAACCCAAATATATCAAAGAAATGCTAAATAAATTTGAAATGGAAGATTGCAAACCTATGAGCACTCCCATAGTTACAGGATGCAAACTAAGATTAGATGATGATTCACCGAAGGTAGACCAAACCATGTACAGATCAATGGTTGGTAGCCTATTATATGCAAAAACAAAAAGACCTGATATCATACAAGCTGTAGGACTAATACGAAGATTTCAATCTACAACTAAAGGAACTGATTTGAATGTTGTAAAAACGATATTCAGATATCTAAAAGGCACTCTGGATTTTGGATTATGGTATTCAAAAGGAGAAAAATTCAGCCTAACAACATATACCAATGAAGATTGGGTTGGTAGTATGGATGACAGAAAGAGCACAAGTGGAGGAACATTCTTCATAGGAAAGTGTCTAGTATCATGGTTAAGTTAGAAGCAAACATCTATATCACTGTCAACAACAAAAGCAAGATATATAATTGCTGCCACCTGTTGCACTCAAGTAATTTGAAGGAAACAAACCCTAGAAGACCTAAAAGTAAAGTATGATCGTCTAATTCTTCTTAACTGTGACGATACCCATGTTATAAATGTCTCTAAGAATCTTGTTATGCATTCTAAAACCAAACATATCCCAATTAAATACCATTTTCTAAGAGATCAGGTTTCTCAAAAGATAGTCAAAGTGGAATATATTGATACTAAAGAGAAAATTGCACACATATTCACAAAACCTCTTCCAAGAAGTGCTTTTGAAAATCTTTGATAGAAATTGGGAGTAATTCCCATACCTCATTAAAACTACAAAAAAATTATCAAATAGGGGGAGCATCATCTCTGGGAGAGCAAAGGAAGATCCCTTATGTCATTACTGTCAAAGGGGGAGGATACACATTAAAACAAAAAGGGGATAATATTTCAAAGAAAGTTTTTACTAAGTTGCCATCGATGCCAAAGGGGGAGATTGTTGAAAGATCCATTGTCATTGATGTCAACTGTAGCAAGCAAGGCATAGGTCCTAAAGCTTAGGAGGGAAGCCCATCAATTAATGCACAAAAGATCTACATGCAGGAGGAGTGTGCGGTTATTGAGACCTTGGAGAGGTCGAAAGAAAATCTCATAAAGGAGGAGCACTACAAAGGAAGCTCTATCGGGATCAAAATTCCCACAGAACCAATGAAAAATTTCCTTTGTAAATAGTGAAGATATCCTCATTACAGTCGGAAGCATTACAACTGTTAGATCCATATTGGGAGCAAACTCAACCGTTATATTGAGGTATATGTGGAGGAAAGGGTCAACAAATCAGAACCGCCAGATTGAACTAATCATCGCCAGTCGTTGCTCAAAGTCAAGCAAGAGATAGCGTAATCTTCGGGACTCCAAAACTTCACCACTTCGACGATTATTGGAGATAAGGTAGAGGAACAAAATCATGAAATCATGTAAGAATATTTGAACAATATTATTCATTTGTGTGTTTTCACTCCCTGATATGCACATGAATCCCTATATAAACAATTCAATATAATCATATTATCAGTTAACAATGTAATCATGTAACATGTACTGATTTGTTTTAACTTTATGGCCTGATCAATCTGAACATTCATTCACCAAACTGTTCAAGCCATCTTTTTTGGGTAATAGTTGTTTATTAGAATTCCACAATATCTATGTGGTTTCAAGAATGGTCATTTTAATATCTGTATAGGTATGGTGTGTGTTGTATGTGTCTTATGTATCTCATCTTTTAATACTGTTAATGATTTTTAGCATACCACGATATGTATGTGATTTCAAGCATGGAAATTTTAAGATCTGTATTAGGTGTGCTGTGTGTTGTATGTGTACTATGTATATATTTTTGGTCTTTTGGTAAAGGATCCATATCCATGTGTAAGAGGTTTCAAGTTTTTACTTATATCATGTCCAAAAAAATACTTTAAATAAATAACAAACACTCTAAAAAACCATCTAAAAGGAGCATTTTTAATTTCCTTAATATATCAATTATGACAGATCTTTGATTTGATATTTACTTTGTCAATATGAAAATCAAATTTACTTGATTTTAAAAAGAAAATGTGAAGCCATCCATTCTTCCCCATCTTTATATCCAAAAAGTTCCACCATTTCAATGAAGAATGTTTACATGTAGGCTATCCATTTTTTGACCGAGCTCTCTCCATAGGTATCATTAAATATGGGAATTATAGAAGTCAAATTCTTGTCCATATTCTTGAGCCATTCTTTACTGCAAGAAAACATGAATAATTAGGACTCTGGAAATACATGATACACCCAAACATTATGATGTACCTTTATGTTAACCATACGAGTTACACCATATAAGATGGTCAACTACACTGAAAGTGATCTTCAATACCTTGTTTGAGAATATTGTTTCCAATTTACAAGCCAATGATCAACAACCACATCGTGATCCTATAGATTTGAACGAAATCAATCAAATTGACATGAATACTAGCATTTGCTAGTTTATTCAATGATATTGTTAATGTTAAAATACTGATAACGAATCCCATACAAAATTCTTGTTTTGTAGTATTCTCTTAAAAAATTATCTAAAAAGTTGTGTTGATCCAATTGTCAAGACCAGTCTATTTCATTTGGTTGGCAGAGCCAAATTTCCTGCGAAACATAATTTGTCTACAACCTACTTTTTTAATAAGGTAACATCTGAGCTATTTGCATGTATGGTTGGTTTGCAATGATAAGAAATCAAGACGTATATGTTGTTTAACACAAGAAAAGTAAAACCTAAAGTGAAAATAATGACACGGGCTCTCCTTTAAACTATGAAATGAATTTATGATGGATTGCGGGGCTTATTTATGGTAGTGATATAGGAATTAGCTCCCATAGGTTGTTGGCCAAATTAATATCACAAATTCCTTGCGAATATTTTATATAAACTTCTCGTCGTTTCCTTTGTTGGAAGACAGGTTGTCATTGATGTCAACTGCAACAAGCAAATAACAAGTGCTACAACCGAGGAAGGAAGCGCATCAATTAATGCGCAAAATATCTACACGCATGAGGAGTGTGAAGTTATTGAGTCCTGTTGAGCACCCAACACACCCTAAAAGTCTACGTAAAATCTCACTTTTTGGGTACCACTTGATCTTTTGGCATCATTTGATATGAAAAATGTGTCCTTCACTTATCTCTTTTGTTTTTCTTTAAGTCTTTAAAATCTTGCTTGGACATGTGAAAATCATTAACTTAAAAGATGAATATCTAAATTAGAGAAATGACAGTCGAAGTTTTCCTGGACGCGCTTAAGGATTTTGGCATTGGGAAGGATTAAGCGTGAAAGAAAACGCTAGAGAGAATCAAAGTTGTCAAGCCTTGATCTTCGTCGGCGTCGACAGACGTGAAATTTATTTTTCGATAGGCACCACCAAGAATATCGCCGATGACTGATTAATTCAACATCGACGAAAGGTTAGAGAACAAGCATTGAACGAAAAATGAAATAATAATCGTCGACCTCCGAGATGTTTTCAGCATCAGGAGTTTCGAAGGACAATAACCCTGAAGAAAATACGCGTTGATTTTTGAATGCCGATCCCCAATACTCACCTGATATCGACAGTCTCAATATCTAGCTCAATTTAGCGTGATCAACGTAAACGAAGTCCCGAGTGAAACTCTTACCCATGAGATGAGTTCTAGGTTTTCTTTTAATAAGCCCCGAGTTAGTAACACCACGTCGAACTCATTTGGCATCAGAAGTTTCTGAAGGAAAATATCAATGAACTTACAAAATAACTCAGAACAACAGTAATTACAAAATCACATAATTACGAGAAGCTTGAATAAGAACATGGTAGATTTACGCGCAAAGAGGAAACACGATGATTTCAACTGCTATGACTAGAATTTGTTCAGGCAAAAACATTATCGAAATTTCATATATTAAGTTTCCCGTTGGGCTTAGGTTACATACAATAAACACTACCAACACCTTGGCCAACTGACCTAGTTACATTGAGAAAGTGAAAATTCTCACAGCAAACAGGGAAAACTATCAAAACCTATGTCACTTCCGAGAATACAAAACAAGGGTTCGCCCGGACATTCTCTCGAACTGCACCATGTGCCTTGCAATGTTCTTATGCTGTCCTCCTCCATCATCCTTTGCGCTTCGCGCAGCTGCACAATCGTATCTTGTACTTCCCGAAGCTGCCTCTTGAGCCAATTTGTGCTTCCTTCGCAACCTGGTGGTGCTGATACCTCCTGGTTCTGCACCGCTAGTTGTCCCCACAATTCTCTATTTTCTTGATAAAGTTCGGCTATGACAAGTTTTGCCTACTCTAGCTGCTGATTGGGGTTTTCAACGTTAGAACGTAATACCCCTGTCCTTCGCATTCGACTTCCACTTCCTCGACTGGTAGTCCTGACATGCTCTAGCCAGGTAGCATGCATCATGAACTCCTCAACAGTTGGGTGTGCACTCAACTCAGTCAATATGTGGCTTCCTCCTACTTTCTTATTTTTT
This sequence comes from Picea engelmannii, assembly GCA_009831015.1. Classification (NCBI taxonomy): domain Eukaryota; kingdom Viridiplantae; phylum Streptophyta; class Pinopsida; order Pinales; family Pinaceae; genus Picea; species Picea engelmannii. Next base: position 210,775 of record ML786278.1, read on the forward strand.
CTGGGCCTTCCCCTCCTCCACATTGTCATCTTTTGAGAGGCAGTGGCCTCCAACCTGTGTCCTTTAGATGGAATTTTCTCCACTTCAACCTCTGCTTGAGGCAGTGACATCGTTTCAGAGCAAAGGTAAGGACATCCTTTTGAAATCTTGGAGACACTCGATGCCAATAAGAAAGAGTCCCAGGCATGTTGGGGTTTAGACTTGGAGCTCCGACTATATTGCAAACCCCGTATCGTGTTTTGAGGGGATCCCATGGAGTGACAACATGTGTGATTAGATGTTTGCGACTGGATGAAGGGCCATGACACAAAGTCTAATAGAATTGGACTTGCAGGACCAATCCCTACTTGTATACAAACTCGACCGATGCGTAGAACCCACACATAACATCTAATATTTATATCAGAGTGGGGCAGTGAGATGAAACATGCCAAGGAATACTCATACATTGCGAAAAGATGTTTTGAAGAATTAACGCGTCATATCTGCACGACGAATATGATCCAGGATGTATGAAACGCAACCAAGAGGAGTTGCAGAGAATATACGGTATAATCATTTCAAATCTCTTTAATCTTCCCAGCCTCCACTATTAGCAAATAAAGGTTGACACACTTGGTGATATGGCTTCTGGGGTAACAACTTGCCTCGACTTGGGGCGTTTAACGACTTCCTTTATTGCAGCATCCGACCTTTTGGGAGCTAACGCACACTTTCGGCACACGTTCAACTCTTGCATCCTTTCCAGACCCTAAGGGACAATCGACCTCTGAAATGCCTCTAGCGCTCATATCTGTCGTACCTGATCTGCCACGCTATGGTGTGCAAATGTAACTCATCCAAACTGAAGAGGAGTGGCGACGCAGACAGAGATTCTATAAGTCATTCAAAATGTTACTGGGATCATGTAAGTATTTAATAATCAAGACTAAAAATCTCTACAGGTACGCATCAGTTTGTTTTTTTTGCTTACATCTTCCTATGTTTTGTCTGATAAGTAATTTCTAAAACGATGTCAATCCCGATTGCAGGAAAGATCCCTCCGACTACCAAACAAATGTCGCTCCATAACCTTGCCAAGGAACCCAAAGGAAACATTGGGGTAATATCAACGAAGCAATGAAGGATATAAGACAACCCACATGCATGGCTAGTCATTCCCAAGACAACCCACATGCATGGCTAGTCATTCCCAAGACAACCCACACACATTGAGTACTCCTGAAACGAGTAACTCACCCCAGCCCGAGGAAGAACCTTTTCACCCTGAAATACCTTACACTCTTCCTCATGAGGAAATAAATTGATTCAGAAGAATCACAAGAACCTACGCCCGACAGATTGGTGCATTGTCCTTAGCTCCCATACTCCTTCAAAGAAAACAACAAAGCAGACGAGTGGTTAGTACTCCCGACGAGGTTTTCGTAAACTTGGTAGAAGATTTAATAGATTTCACAATCATCGAAATACAATAACCTCTTGATATGATACCCAAAACGCCAGCCAACGACGTCTATGAACCAAACGATTTTTTGGAAGAGGAGGAGTTTAAATCAGAGTTTGAATATATGGAATGCAACAATGACCATAATGATGAAAGGGGGAACCCGCCTCTGAGCAATCAACTTTGGTTATCCAGAGACGCTTTGGCCCTTCCAGGACTAGTTCATAACCTTCCTCATCATCCAAAGAAGTTGCTTCCTAAGTTCGATCCCGAAACCTCTGGATTGCCTGAAGATCATATCAAGAAATTTATACTAGCGATCAGGCTTATGAACGTCCAACATGAAGACGTAGTATGCAGAATTTTCCCCTATACGTTTGAAAATTCGGCTTCCACGTGGTACTTCAATCTGTCAGTAGGATCTATAAGTAGCTGGAGGAAGTTCCAGAAAGATTTTCTAGACAAATTTGCCAAAGAAACTACTACGAGATCTCTAATGGTCGAGTTGTTTTCCGCCACCATGAGTTTGAAAGAAAGGGTCAAGGACTTCAATCAAAGATTCACAGTCATCTTGAACAAGTTCCAACCCGAAGCTAAGCCAACTCAGCAATTGCAAATTGAAGTTTATGCTAATGCTCTCCCACCTTCTATTTCCATGTTCCTAAAAAGGGCTGCTAAACGAACCCTAGATGAGAATTTTGAAGAAGCCAAAATGATAGAATTCCAGATGAAAGGGTGTAAAGAAGGCCAGGTTTCATTAGTTAAGAAAGAATCTCAACCTCCTCTTAGGAGAGGACTCCTTTTGACTATACCGTCAGGGAAACAAGCATAACAGACTACTGACAACGGTAATTGAGACATAGAAGATCTAAAATGCATGGTTAACAAATTATCAAACGAGATCATAGATATGAAGAGAAATGCAGGGGAAGGAAACCAAGGCCAAAGGCCCTATAAGCCTTTCTTTAAAAGGAACTCGCCGTTCAAGGTGATTTAACCTCCCCCAACTAACTTAAATATCAATCTAGGGAATGTAGCATCTGATTCTTTCTGTACGTATCACTGGGAAAACCACTCCGAAAGAGACTTCCCTCAATGGGTGCATGCCATGAATTTGATGGCCAATCAGTTTCTAGAAAAAGTCTCCTTTCCCGAACAATCGAGCAGCTTAGTTATGAATATTGTCGATCAGGAAGAGGTTGATCCACCACAAGATACAACTATCTTGATATGGGATCCCGACCTGATCATGCCTTCCGATGACCTGTTTGAGTCTCAAGAACCACCCGTCGAGGTCTTGGTGGTGAAGACACGCAATAAAGGTCCACTTGTCTCAAAATACATCGCTGCTACCCAAACTTCAAGAAATAAGACAACCCCCGATCGCCCGAAAACACATTTTTCTCCCAGTAAGAAACCTATAAGCATCTATACCCGAGAATCACCCAAACTCGATTACAACATAGTTGAAGATTTGAAGAAGTTAAGGGATAACATATCAGTCATAGAGATGTGTAGGTTCCCTGAGCAGAAGGACTTCCTGTTACAAGCTTTGAACTCAATAGAAGACCCTGCGACTAACAATGTTCAGGAAAGAAATCTATCTTCCACAGACCCAGTGAATAAACCAACCATGAATACCTGTTTGGAAGATAAGAAAGGGAAGCCTTTTGTCCCACCTTTCCTCTTAACGTTCGAAGTTTTCAACATGAACCTCCATTATTGTTTGGTAGATTCAGAAGCATATTCCAACGTTATGCCCTTGTCAATATGCAAAAAATTAAATGTCATTCCTCTACAAAGAAACAAACACGTGATACAGCTAGACAGGACCCAGGTCAAAGTCATGGGGGAACTCAGGGATGTAAAGATCACAATAGCGACACATCCTAAATCTGTACAAGTGATTGACATCATCGTGGTAGACATCCCAGAGGCCTATGGGTTATTACTAAGTCGAAATTGGTCTGAGAAGTTAAATGGGTACTTTAGCACAGACTGGGCACACCTTTGGCTACCACTGAAGGGATACAAGAATATGATCATAATCGATAGGGAGAGATATCTGAAACATACAGTCACTGATCTAGAAACCCTGAATGAACCCTCGTCTACAGATTTTCCTGTGCTGGGTAATTATTCTTATGATTCCCACTTTGGAAACTTTTCCCCTCTCGTATCCAATGTCCCCCTCACTCAAAACTCTGAAATGGTTTTTCAAGAGAAATTGCCGATACCGAAAGAAGACACCCTCCTCTACCAAGACCCTACGTTAGAAGTTATGGAACAAGAGATAGGAAAACTGAAAAGAAATAAGCAAGAAGAAGAGGGCGATTGTCGTTCACAAATTTGGACCATATACTTTGATGGATCTAAATCACATGAGGGATCGGGGGTAGGGTGCATCCTCATTGATCCAAAAGGTAAACGTTATTTCTTGTCCCATAGAATAGAATTCGAATGCACCAATAACACCGTCGAGTATGAAGCTCTAGTACAAGGGTTAAAGAAAGCTATATACTTGAACGTCAAAGAATTGAAAATTTTCGGGGACTCAGATATTATCGTTAGACAAGTAAGGAATACTATACACTGCAATTCCCCGTACCTGAAGAATTATCAGCAGGAAGTGCATAGGTTAATGGAGCATTTTGAAGCTTTCAATATCACCGTGATCCCCAGAGCAAAGAAAATCCTTGCTGATTCCCTGGCCACAACAGCTTCGAGGCTGTCACCTCTAGAGGACTATGAAGCCTCCCGGTTTAGTGTGGAACTACTCTACAAACCATCAGTGCCTAACAATATCTCTAATTGGAAGGTCTTTGAAGGATATGAACAGATCATAAACTTCCTGACTAACTAGGGCAATTTCAAAGATTTAGCCATTGACGATGAGGTATTCCAGGGGCAAGGGATAGAAACTGATCCTCGAAAAGGCCAGCCTATTGACAGATCAAAATATCTCATCATCCCAAAGGGGATAGCTAATCTAGAAAGTTTGTTTGACCTGAAAGAACGCTTTAGGGGGCCTAAGAACGCTAAGACTAGTAGCTTCTGTCCCCTACATGAAACTATAAATCTCAGAACCCTAGAAAATCCAAAGAATGTGAATCTCAGCAAGACCATATCTAAAGAGGGAAGAAAGGCTTATCTCAAATTGTTCAGACAATATATAGATGTCTTTGCATGGTCCTTCCGAGACCTGAAAACCTACGATATCCAGATCATTCAACACACTATACCGTTGAAACCTTTCCAACAGAATCTCTGAAAGTATCACCCATCCCTGGAGCCTCTCATGTATCAGGAGTTAAAGAAACTTTTAGATGCCAAGATCATTTTCTAGGTCAGGCATTTCGCATGGGTAGCAAATCTGGTTCCTGTAAGGAAAAAGTCTGGAGAAATTTGCTTATGCGTAGATTTTAGAAATCTCAACAGAGCTTTAGAAAAGTTCAATTACCCAGTCCCACTAATGGAGCAACTCCTGCAAACCATGTATGGCTCAAAGATATTCTCCCTACTGGACGGTTTCTCAGGTTACAACCAAGTCCTGGTTTCGGAGGAGGATCGTTTAAAAACTACCTTCTGAACCAAGTGGGGAACCTTCACTTATAAACGCATGCCTTTTGGGTTAATCAACACAGGAGCGACCTTCCAAAGGGCCATGGATGTAGAATTTCAGGGATTAATCAACAAGTGTGTGGTAGTGTATCTAGACGACGTAACCGTGTATTCAAAGAATAGAGAAGAACACATCCAACACTTAACTCAAATTTTTGAAAGGTGTAGGAAATACGGTATATCCTTAAATCCAAAGAAAACCATTTTTGACGTCGAGGAAGGTAAGCTGTTAGGTCATATTATATCCCAAGAAGGTATTCACATAGACCCAGAAAGGATTAAAGCCATAGCTCAACTCCCGTTGCCCCATAATAGGAAAGCTATGCAATCCTTTTTTAGGCAAATCAATTTTGTGAGGAAATTCACTCCCGATTTCGCGGAAATCATCAAACCCTTACAAAGGATGATTCACAAAAATGTCGAATTTAAGTGGGATGATGAACAAAAGGATGCTTTCAAAAATATTAAAACTTCCATATCCCGGGCCCCTATGCTACGAAGTCCCAATTTCAATAGGGATTTCTTCCTTTATACTTTCATCTCCGACCAATTGTTAGCTACAGTATTGAATCAGAAGGATGATGACAACAATGAAGCTCCTGTGTCGTTCATGAGCACTAATCTCCAGGGAGCCAAGATTAACTATCCTGATGTTGACAAACATGCCTATGCGGTATACAAGGCAGTAAAACACTCTAAGTCTTACATCCTCAAGAACCACACCAAAGTGATTGTGCCTCACCATGTAGTCCGATCCTTGTTTACTCAGCAAGAGATGGGGGAAAGAAGAGGGAACTAGATGCAAGTAGTCCAAGAATTTGATATATATATATAAATTTCCAAACTTGTCAAGGGGCAAGGGTTGTGCAAACTCGCAGCTGAAGCCCAGGACCAAGCAAATGAATATTTCAGATGGGAGAATGAAATGGAATTATGGTGCGATGAAGCTTCATACATTTCCCTTGGTCCCGAGTCTTGGTATAAGAATCTGACCTACCTCTTACACCATGGGGACTGCCCAGAAAATCTCACTAGGGAAAGGAGAGCTCTTAGATTAAAATCTTCACAATACCGCCTCATAAATTCGGTACTCTTCCAGATTAATTATGATGGAGTACTCTTAAGATGTCTCGAATGTGAAGATGCAGACAAAGTCCTGAGGGAACTCCATGATGGCCTTGTCGATGGGAATTTCACAGGAAACACCACCGCTCATAATATATTGAGAGCTAGTTATTATTGGCCCACCTTGTTCAAAGATTCCCATACCTATGCCAGAAACTGTAAAACTTGTCAAGTAAGCGCCGAGAGGGAGAAGAGAGCGGGAATCCCACTCTAGCCAGTGATTATCTCTAGGCCTTTTGAGAAATGGGTGTTAGATATAATAGGAGAAATCACACCAAGCTCTTCAAAACAACACAAGTACTTTTTGACTGCCACCGATTACTTCACAAAATGGGCAGAGGCTATCCCTTTAACTCATGTAAACGAAAAAGTGGTGATCCAATTCACAGAGCAACAACTAATCACGAGGTTTGGTGTCCCTTCTGTCATGGTTTTTGGTAATGCAACTTACTTCTCTTCCACCCGACTGACGAAGTTTTATTTGGACAAAGGAATCATAATTTGGTACTCTGTAAATTATTATCCACACGGAAACGGGGTGGCAGAATCGACCAATAAGAACCTAGTAAGAATATTAAATAAGATAGTTGCAAATAACCAAAGGAATTGGCATAATCTACTCCATAATGCTTTGTGGGTCGATAGGGTCACACCAAAATAAGCCATTGGGAATTCCCCATACTTCCTAGTTTACAGATAAGAAGCCATTCTCCCAAATGGGCTTTATCTTCCATCTCTTCAACTAGCCCAAGATTCCAACGGGGATCCCTCCTCGGTCATACAACAAAAAAATGATACTCTGGTCATGCTATAAGAAGAGAGAGAAAATGATAAGTTGAAATTCATAGCTCACCAGTAGATAGTGAAAAGGTGGTTTGAAAAGCATAAGGCCAAAGACAAGGATTTTGAAATAGGGACTTAGTACTGAAATGGGACAGGGCAAATGAGCCGAAAGGGAAACATTCAAAGTTTCAGAATCTGTGGCTTGGACCTTTCCAGATGGCTGAGAATATTGGGGCGGGCACTTATCGGTTACAGAATATGAGGGGGGAACCTGATTCCCTCCCAGTAAATGGCCAAGCCCTTAAACAATATTTCCAATAAAAAAAAAATATAAAAGAAGGGAGGCATCTTGTTTTAATGTTTTCAGGATTTCAAAATACTTTTCTTTTTAGTTTTCTGGATTTCTGCGCTTTTGAAAGTTGTGTTTAGTGGGACAATGGTTGACCTTAAGTCATGTGACATAGCGAACTCTTTTCTGAACTCATCGCTCACATACAACACAAGAAGCATCAAGGAACTTGCGGTTGCTTTGAGGAGCCCTCCATCTAACTCGCGCAAACAAACAACTTCGAAGAAATGCTAGAAGTGTCTGCCTAGTGGTTTGGTAAGACCTTAAGGGTAAGAAGGAAATCCAGAAAGGAATCCATGAACCCAAACACAAAACGAGCAAAGGGTCCACCTAACCATCTCACTTTGCAAAATAAATAGACGTCATCCTCTCTCACTCGCTCAGGGTATCATGCCAAAATAAAATGGACATTATCAAAAGAGTGATCAGTAGGGGAGGGTATGCAGATATCTCCGTCGGGGCTATAGACTCTCGCTGGCAGCGGAGCAAGGCCTGTGATGTTTGGGTGACTCCACATGGGCTATGGATGCTCGCTGGCAGCGGAGTAACACCAAATAAAATGAGTAAAGGTAACTAAGGGCTTCATGCTAGTGAATGCTTTGGTAGTCTTTTGTAAAAGGGGACGTAAGTTAGGGTTACAAGAAATGAAGGAGGAATAAAGGTCGAAACCCCACAGGCAGACCCGAAAGCATCAACCGAAGGATTTCAAATTTCCACAGGTAAAAGAGGCTCTGATTTAAAACCAGGAAAGTTTCTCCACCAACTTTTGTACCAGCCGAGCATGAAGGAAGAACAAAGATTCTGCGTTCTCCCAGTGAATCGCCATTTGTTGAGTACTCAACACACCCTAAAATTCTACGTAAAATCTCTCTTTTTGGGTACCACTTGATCTTTTAGCATCGTATGATATGAAAAATGTGTCCTTCACGTATCTCTTTTGTTTCTCTTTAAGTCTTTAAAAGCTTTCTTGGACATGTGAAAATCATTAACTTAAAAGACAAATATCTAAATTAGAGAAATGACAGTCAAAGTTTTCCTAGATGCGCTTAAGGACTTCACATCGTGAAGGATTAGGCGTGAAAGAAAATGCTAGAGAGAATCAAAGTTGCCGAGCCACGATCTTCGTCAGCGTCGGCATACACGGAATTTCTTTTGCGACATGCACCACCAAGAATATCGCCGATGACCGATTAATTCAACATCGACAAAAGGTTAGAGAATAAGCATTGAACGAAAGATGAAATAATAATCGCCAACCTTCGGGACGTTTTCGACATCGAGAGTTTCAAAGGACGATAACCCCAAAGAAACTACGCGTTGATTTTTGAACGCCGATCCCCGATACTCACCCAACATCGACAGTCACAATATCTAACTCAATTTATTGCGATCGACGTAAACGAAGTTCTGAGTGCAACCCTTACCCACAAGCTGAGTTCTAGGTTTTATTTTAATAAGCCCCGAGTTAGTAATGCCACGTCGACATCATTCAACATCAGAAGTTTCTAAAGGAAAATATCAATAAACTTACAAAATAACTCAGAACAACGGTAATTACAAAATCACATAATTACGAGAAGCTTGAATAAGAACATGGTAGATTTACGCGCAAAGAGGAAACACTATGCTTTCAACTACTATGACTAGAATCTGTTCACGAAAAATATTTTCGAAATTTCATATATTAAGGTTCTCGTCGAGCTTAGGTTACATACAATAAACACTACCAACACCTTGGCCAACCAACCCGGTTACATCGAGAACGTGAAAATTCTCACAATAAACAGGGAAAACTATCAAAACATACGTCACTTCCGAGAATAAAAAACAAGGGTCTGCCCATCATGTATCTCCTACACACAGACCTTCCCTCGGACTGCTCCATGCACCTTGCAATGTTCTTATGTTCTCCTCCTGCATCATCCTTTATGCTTCGCGCAACTGCACAAGCGTATATTGTGCTTCCCAAAGATGGCTCTTGAGCCAATTTGTGCTTCCTTCGTGACCTGGTGGTGCTGATACCTCCTGGTTTTGTGCCGCCAATTTTCTATGCAATTCTCTATTTTCTTGATAAAGTTTGGCTATGGCAAGTTGTGCTTGCTCTAGCTGCTGATTGGGATTTTCAACGTTAGAACATGATACCCCTGTCCTTCGCATTCGACTCCTGCTTCCTCGATTGGTAGTCCTGACAGGCTCTAGCCGAGTAGCATGCATCATGAACTCCTCAGCGGCCAGGTGTGCACTCAACTCAGTCAAGATGTGGCTTCCTCCTACTTCCTTATTTTTTCTGGGCCTTCCCCTCCTCTGCGGTGTCGGCTTTTGAGAGGGCGTGGCTTCCAACCTGTGTCCTTCAGACAAAATTTTCTCCACGTTGACCTCTACTTGAGGTGCTGACATCGTTTCAGAGAAAAGTTATGGACCTCCTTTTGAAATCTCAGAGACACTCGATGCCAATAAGAAAGAGTCCCAGGCATGTTGGGGTTCAAACCTGACACTTTGGTTGCCTCGCAAACCCCATCTTCTGTTTTGAGGGGATCCCATGGAGCGACAACGTGTGTGCTTAGATGTACGCAACTGGATGAAAGGCCATGACACACAGTCTAATAGAATTGGACTCACAAGACCAGTCCCTACTTGTATACAAACTCAGATGATGTGTAGAACCCGCACAAAACATCTAAGATTTATAGTAGAGCGGGGAAGTGAGACGGAACGTGCCAAGGAATACTCATACATTGCGAAGAGATGTTTTGAAGAATTAACGTGTCATATCTTCACGGAGGATATGATTTAGGATGTATGAAACACAACTAAGAGGAGCTGCAGAGAATATACAGTACAATAATTTCAAATCTCTTTAATCTTCCCAGCCTCCACTATTAGCGAATGATGGTTGACACACTTGGTGATACGACTTCTGGGGTAACAACTTACCTTGACCTGGGGCATTTAATGACTTCCTTTATTGCAACATCCGACCTTTTGGGAGATGACACACACTTTCGGCACATGTTCAGCTCTGACATGCTTTCCAGACCCCGAGGGTCAATTGGCCTCTGGAATGGCTTCAACGCTCATATCTGTCGTACCTAATCTTCCACGCTATGGTGCACGGATGTAACTCATCTAAACCAAAGAGGAGCGACGACACGGGCAAAGACGCTACAAGTCATTGAAAAGGTTACTGGGATCACATAAGTATTTAAAAATCAAGACTAGCAAGCTCTACAGGTACGCATCAATTTGTTTTTTCCTTTTACATCTTCCTATGTTTTGTCTGATAAGTAATTTCTAAAACGATGTCAATATCGATTGCAGGAAAGATCCCTCTGACTATTGAAAAAATTTCGCTCCATAACCTCGCCAAGGAACTCGAAGGAAACATTGGGGTAAGATCAACGAAGCAATAAAGGATATAAGACTCCCTGAGTTCGACGACCCCGACAACTTCATCGACTTATGCAACATAATCGGATCACATGCCAAGCAGGATTCACTATGGGCCGAAGATCTAGCCAAGGTGACCGATACGTCACCAAGACAAGTGCAAAGATTTATGGAACATCTGATGAATGCTAAACCGTGCTACAACAGTTAAACACCAGTCTAGTGAAGTATCGAGCACATGCGGTGGAGATTAGAGGATTCTATGCAGCTCTAAGGGAGCAACACAAGTTCCGATCGACCCAAACCTACGAAGAGATGTTTATCGATTGGTCTGAGTATAAGAAAAGTCATCCTTTCAGAGAACTATCTTGAGTTGACTGATAAAGAAACTGTTAGAAGATGATGCCACGTGGCGTATTTTGCTTTGCTTAAACTGCACTTAGTCGTTGTTTTCAGTTGAACTTTAGGTTATAAATAAAGACATCTACCAATTAGTAAGTGGTCGATGGTTGTGGCAAGAACTCTTTCTTTCTGGTTGTTAAGAATTATTTTGAAGCTTCTTTGAATTGATAAGTCCTTCTGGACCAAAGACAAGTTATTTTCATCAACTGCATGTGTGATTAGACGTGGAGAAGAACTATTTCCTATCATGTTTAATGAATGATGCTGTAATGAGTAAGAGCAATTAATTATGTTGTCAAGTTATCTAGTGCAAAGTTTTGTTGTTCTTTTCTTTAATGATGAAGATGAATTGTTGTGTTATTATGTGATGAATGGTTCTAGTAGATGAATTATTTTCCTTGCCATTATATCATTGCATATGTGTTTTCTTTCTGGTAGTTAGTATCTCATACAGTAATTGGATGCTCACATGGTTAATGTATTAGTATTAGGCCCGTGGTATAAAATTTTCGTCTGTATGCATGAGCAGCGGGTTATCCCAAGTTCAACCTCTTCCCCTTTGTTAAGCTTAATTCCATTTTTGTTGCCAAGTTGGTTTATACCGGCTTACATCTCATATAGGTCCCATCCAAGAGAAAATATACAAAAAAAGAATGGTCCAAACTGAAGGAAGAACCTTCACAAGAAAACGTAAAGCCCATCAATGATTTGGCCGGATCGCAAGATCTGGAGAACCATTCCACTATTAAACGCTGCAAAGTCTAATTGGGCCTCGGTGGCGGGTTTGGTTCCTACTGTTGAATCAAGGGATTTAAATCCCATCAACAAGTCCTTGGAGAGGTTGAAATAAAATCTCAGAAAGGAGGAGCACTACAAAGGAAGCTCAATCGAGATCGAAATTCCCACATAACTAGTGAAATTTTTTGTTCATATACAGTGAAGAGATCCTCATTAAAGTCCAAAGCATTGAAGCTGTTAGATCCATATCGGGAGAAAACTCAACTGTTAGATCGGGGTATAGGTGGAGGAAAGGGTCAAAAAATTAGAATCTTCAGATTGAACTAATCATCATCAACCATTGATCGAAGTCAAGTAGGAGATAACACAATATTCAGAACTTTAGAACTTCACCACTTTGACGATTATTGGAGACAAGGTAGAGGCATAAAATCTTGAAATCGTGAAATCACGAAATCATGCTAATCATTTGATCTGATAGGTAGATCCGTAGAAATCCTAGCTATCGATCATGGTCATCCGACGTTGAGCTTCTGGGGCAGTTGAACAACTTTAAGTTGTAATATTGTAGAGTCCTAGAGTGTCGAAGTCTTGAAATCCCACCAACCGTTAGATCAAGGGAATAACTTCAGGGGTAATGCTAGCCGTTGGATCCAACATTAGTGGAAGGATAGAGTAAGCGGAGGTGTTAACCAACAATAAGTGATCATCGTCACTTTATGACCAGTTCGACAGGTATAACTCTGAGGGAGTTGAACAACTTAAGAGTCGTAATATCCCGGAGTCCCGGAGTGATGAAGCCTTGAAAATCCCACCAATCATTAGATCGAAGGAAGAATTCGGGAGCAATGCGAGTCGTCATATCAAGCAACCTAGAGTCATGATCCAGGAGGGAGACATGTGACATAAAACAAAGATGACATGAGGCCCAATCAACTGGTGACAAGTGTCAAGGCCCATTTGGCACATAAGGTTCGTGAAAGCCAAGAATCAGGGTGACACGTGCCACACATACCATGGGTCAACATCAACCTAGGTGACATCAGCATGCCACATCACTTCGAGATTACAACTTCCAGGGATGTCCAACTTCTCCTACTAGAAAAAATGCTCGAAGTTCCAAAGGTCAAAATCATGAAATAATGTTGGCCATTGATATAAGCTCCTTTGGAATCTTTCTTGATCGTCCAATTGAGTACAATGGAAGGATAACATGAGGAGTACTATCTACTGACAAAAACCAGTCACCTACACTTTATGACCACTTTGACATGTCAAAATATGGGAGTAAAAGAGTTTGAATCGACTGGAAATCCTGAAGGTTGAACTACTAGAGGACTTGGTTCTAGCACCGGTCGCGTGATAAGGTAAAGGAGTTAATAAGGAGTGCAAAGGGTCTAGAAGTAAATAAACCCATGGAAAATTTCAATTGAGGTCCTATGTGGAAGAACAAGGGAAAGGCGCTAGGAGCAACAATTAAGTGGATAATCCTGTTGTTTTGAGCCTGCGGTCTTTTGGAAAAGTGGGTTGAAGAAAGCGCCCTTGTAGAATTCGATTTCCGTAACAGTTGAAATCACATGTAGAGTAATTCAACAAGATTGACACCAAACCATTCGATTGCTTCTACAAGATTGTTTGCACATGAAAGGATAAATAACTTAGAAAGGAACTGTAGTATTTTAATTTAAAATCAAACTACTAAATGAAAACATTATTGTTAAAATTAAATGAAGAGGTGCAATGGTTCATTGTCAAAAGACACAATGGTTCAATATTATACCTATTGAAATACTTTATAAACCATAAATTGTGGTGGAAAGAAAGTGTCTCTGTAGTCTACATCAAAAGATCAAAATTAGGAGCAGAGTCCAAGAAAGAAACTGTAAATATTTTTATGCAGTGAGGGTGGTAGGGAGGAGCTCGAGAGGATTTTAGTCCTATGCTGGTTAAAACCTGTTTCATGACGGATTGGTACTTCCTAGAGTTGGTGCTTCCTCAAGTTGGTGCTTGAAAACAAGGGAGTTGGTGCTTCCCCAAGTTGGTGCTTGAAAACATGGAGTTGGTGCTTCCTAGAGTTGGTGCTCTGAAACAGGGGATTGGTGTCTCCTTGAGTTGGTGCTCAAAAAGAGAGAGATTGGTGTCTCCTTGAGTTGGTGCTCAAAAAAAGAGAGATTGGTGTCTCTCACATAATTGTAACTTGTACTTTTTATAATTGTTATATTTAATTTTTGTATTCAGTACATTCTTGTTGATCAATTGTTGTGATTAATAATTAATTATTATTAAAAATATTTAAAAAGAAGCAATACTGATTCACCCCCCTCTCAGTATTGGCCAACATTCCAACATCCTTCGTTAAGAAGGATACATTGTCCATAAGAAATGTGTTAATCTGATTATTTGATAACTTATAACACAATTATTTGATAGCTTATGAATTTTTATCAACCATTTTCACATATTATATTTATCATCAAAGAGCTTGCAAATATTTAGCAGTGATCAATTGCATGTGATAATCGTTTTTTTCCCTGCCTTTTTTCGTTGATAACTTTGAGAGCAAGTTCTAGAAGTTTTTCACTATTATTTCAAAACTTGCATCTTTATCATATTTTTCTCAACATTCCATCGCATTACTTGAGATGTTATTGAACAAGTTCCATGCAAGAAGATCAATAATCATAGTAGTTATCTGAAAGGCTAATTTGAATTTTGCACTGTTTCACCCCATTTTATCTCAAGTCACTATAGAACAAAACATTATGATATTTTTTTCATTAGATCAAGATGGTTTCTATTCTTTATATAAAATATACTTATGGTTATCTGTTAACTCTTTCACCAGTGTCTAGTATGTGTGAGTGTTTCAATGTTGTTTCCTTTGTCACAAATGTTTGTAAAGAATTTTCTTGTGAAATAATTGTTCGGCTTCCATAAAGAAAAATACTTTTTTTTTTATAAAGAAAAATCAAGAACTCACCATTCACTTGCATTCTGCCTTAAGATAAGTATATTGTTTTGTTTTGTATTTGTGTTAGAGGGTACATATAAAAATAATTTATTAGAAATCCTTAAGTAATATTGGAATCACAAGGCTTAATGAGGTTTTGACAATAGAACAACTAATCAAAATCACAGGGTTACAAAAATACCTGAAAATACAAAAGTAAGTTGCTTGATGGCATTGTACCTCCACTGAAGAAGTATCTCACAATCCATTCATCTTCATGAACATCCTGCCATGTATGAGAATTTGTGAACCCAATTCAGATCTATTTTAAAAGATGCTTATCTTATTACAACTTATCTTATACCCTCGAAACAATGAAATGCTACAATTTTCCCACAAACACTCTTTCTTATGTAGTTGAATCGTCAGTCTTGCAAGTCCTTTTGTACCGGCACATCTACTCAAATTTATGTTATGGATTCTTTGGTTTATAAAGTTATAGATAAGCTTTCCACCAAAGGAAAAACTATTTTGGTAACGATATGATTTTTACTTTTTTAAAAGATGCTTATCTTATTACAACTTGTCTTATACCCTCAAAACAATGAAATGCTACGATTTTCCCACATGCATTTTTTCTCATGTTGTTGACTCAACACCTTTTCAAGTCCATTTGTACTGGAACATCTACTCAATTATGTTATGACTTCTTTAGTTTATAAAGCTATAAATAAGCCTTCCACCAAAAGAAAAAACTATTTTAGTAACAACATGATCGTTTGATTTTTTGGAGGAAATGAGACTTCTTGATGTAATGGACCCACCTGGACATTAGTTGCATTAGTTAGTAACATATTTTCAATTACTTTCCATTGATGCAACTAATATCTAAGTCAAGCTGATATAAATAGAGTCTGCAATGGCTTGTAGCCCAGTTATCGCACTTGCCAATTGAATATTATGCACACCATATACATCCTAAATTGGTGTTCTTGAAAGAGCAATTTTTTATCAGAAAATTCTTATCTCAGAAGTTGAGAAATTTAAGGGTGTATTTATTTGTTTTTTAACATTTAAGCTCGTCTTTATGATGTTTATATCAATTGTCTCTTCGTTACATTTTATATTTTCCATGATATACTCAGATATATTTAATGTGATGTAGGGAAACATTTAAATGGTTATATAAGTCCTCGCCAAGCCCTCAAACATATATCCTTTTGAATAAGTGGCTAACTTCTACATTTGGTATCCACATTCATATATTTCTTACAATCTTGCTAGTTGAAATAATTTTTCTGTAAACGTAAAATTTATATTATTGAAGAAAATCATTACAATGCATCTTATCTCGACCAACCATGTTGGCCAACTTATTGTGTAATTTCCATCGGTGATAGGCACATGATTACAAAATGAAACATCAATTACAATGGTTTTTCTTTATAGATTTAATTTTTTAGTGCGAAGTGTTAGGTATATAAAAATAAACATAATCTATTAATATATACTTAAACAAAGAACATAGGATATTAATATAATTATTAAAATATGCATCACATAAAGACATAGCTTTACATAAAATGTCACCTCGAGATGTATAAAATGCCAATGCCACACATCGTTGTAATTCATATCATTCATTATATCTTATTCATCAGTTTATATATTATTTGTCCCATATGGATTTATGCCTATTGTTCTTCTTATGTTGGATATTTCTTAGTAAATGAACTTTGTTCATTTCACAAAGCTTTAATTAGAGACCCTTAAACTATAATCTGCTAAGGAAGATTCCCACTGATAGTTTCTCCCATTTAGATCTCGATTCTTCAGACTATGTCGTCTCCCTTGTTTACAAGCACTTAACTCCTTTGGTTGAGGATTTTATGATTTTTCATGTGCCTATACCTCTATCACAAGTAGGTATAGATGTCCAATAGAATTTGTATTGGAGGATCCCCTACTGCCACCATTATTTTCAATGAGCTTTCTAACTCTACAGTCATAACAAGCTAGAAACCAATAGATTGCTAAGGGTGGGATATCTTCCAGTGGCTTATAGTCAAAGATTGAAAAGCATCAGAGCACCCCAAGTCTGAATACTTGGCAATTTTCAACCCCAAGTTATTGAAATTCTATTGTCTTTCAGTTTCAACTTGGGCCTCGCCACAAACAAGTTGATTAATTCCAATTCTAGCTCAATCCAAAATCATAAGAAGTACTTGACTAGGATATTTTCCATATATGGAAAACTCTATGTATTCCCATAATGCAAATGGAATTAGGCCTTGTTTTACATTTTTCTACAAATTCCTAAATTCAAGCCGAGATCTTGCATCTAAGTCCAATAATTCATTTCCTCATGGGAAAGAATTGGTATTGGTCACTCAACAACCTTCTAATCCAAGTGAAATTAATTTCCACAAGTAGAGGCAAAGCGATACAATTTTATTTTTAAATTATGTGCATTAGTCTTGCTTTACTAGGGAAAATCTACCAAAACTAACTCATCAAGCTATTAATTGTATTCATCCACGTTCTTAAGAGTTGTCCACCATGTAGTGCAGAAGATTTCATTTCCATCAATGACACAACACTTTCAAAAATAAATTTAATTATCCATGCAATTATTTTGGCAAAAATATACCACCCCCAACCCCTAGGTTGCATGATTGCAATCTGAATTTAGACTCATGTCCTCACTCCCACATTGTGGAGAGGGATATTGAAGAGCTAAGACAACTTGAAGGAAAGTTACAACCAACATGTATTGTTACCCCCCTCTCACCTAGGGGTAAACATAAGAGATCATGTCTCATGGTACACAATGAAGAAAATGATCCTAGAGATGACCATCAGTATTCTCTACAGACAACAACCCCTCAAATGCCTCCTCCCTCATCATTACACAACTCAATCCACTTCACTTGATCAACATGGCTAATCCAATGATGGTGGTCCATCACACATGAGATACACTAGTCATTGTTTCATATAAAGTGTAACATTTAATGCATTAGGAATTTAGGTGAGGATCATTGGTTTGAAGTCAGATAATGGATCATGATTGCTGAGAAGTTATGATTTTTTCCTTGTTTCACCTTGGTGGTTATCGTAGGTGTCCTAGTCCAATGTTGTCACTCTTGGGAATAGGGGTACTACTGGGAAGCCTCGATAGGGGTAACATACTTCTCCCTTTCATGCTTAACACTTTCCATATATGTTCCTTCTGTTGTCATATCTTCTAGTAATGGTTGTTTGATGTACCCCAAAAATGCTCGTGGGTTCACTCTCATATGAGAAGAAGGGATCTAATGTTGATGTTGATGTAATTGATAAAGAATAAAAAGAAAGCATGTTATGAAATAAAGAGGAAAGGATGGAATAAGAAATAACCAAGTCAACATCCAAATGTCAGCTTGAGCTCTACCCCCTTGCTACGAGGCTATCGCCCCTAGTCCTAGTGCACTGAATGCATATCAATTAAAAGGACTTAATCCCAGTAAGAAAGATATTGAATTCTTGAAACCTGAAAAGGAGAATTGCAAAGAAATAAAATAATATCAAAGGGAAAGAAGGGATTTGGAATACACACATTGCCAAGGAAAGGGTATACCATGCAACAAACATTCCCTCTACAAAGGCACTCATGGAAATGGATGGAGCTCAGTTAGCTTGCATGTCAATGAATCCATGACCATGAAATAAACCCCATACCACCTTGTTCACTTACACTTACACTTTGAAGGGTTTCTTAGGAATTACTCCTCTACTTGGGTACTGACACACCTAATAGGATCCCGTGATGACCCTCCCATACCTAAACTTAGGAAATTGCATAAACTCTTGAGTTAATGTGAAGTTTGAATAAGATACCTAATCTAAATTGCTTACTTGGAACCTTTATTAAGTTATGGATTACTTTATGTGATTCTAATGGCTTTTGTATCTTGTAGTTGTTGTTCTTAGTTGATTTTATGGACCTTTCTTGGTCATGATGCACTTTGACATGGTCCTTTGGAGGACGTTTTTATGATGATACCCAAGACATTGTGCACTATTCAGAGGATGTTGCACATTTGATGTAGAGTGTGGGGCCATATGATGACTGGACATGTCCTAGGATACCTCCCCACACCTTCTGGACCTTGGACATTGGACAAGTGAGCTTGGACATTGCCATTGTGAAGGCTTAGAAAGCCCCACAGTTTGGATAGTGCACCCTTGATCATATTAGGTTTTGATTGGATGATGTTGCACTTGGAGATGATGTCACATCTCTTTGGAGACGTTATGGAGCTCTCTTCACCTATGACATCACCCCTTAGCCCTTGGACGTTGCATTTGTGATGATGACATCATGATTTGATGTTTGGTGGGATGGCCTAACATGTGGGCATCCTTAATTTTGATGATGGATTGGAACGTGATGGTGACGAGACATGACTTTTGGGGTGAGAAATGTGACCATTGACGATGCTTACACCCTTTGATGGAGAGACATGGCCTTTGGAGGAACCTTTACCCTTCTAGAGCATGATATCATAGCCTTTAAAGGATCTCACATCCACATGTGTTATTTTTGAGGGGACATTTTGATGTATTTTCATTTTATCTTTATGTTGGAGGCTATTATGGGGATCGACCTTGACCTATCCACCTTATATCATGGATATTTTATATTTTAGGGTTTTTTGAGGGCTAAACTGCTAAGGTTTCCTCATATAAGAAGGTTAACACTCCCTCATTATAAAATCATAACTTACACATGTGGAGTATCAATTCTATAGTCTTATTTTCTTATTTTCTCATCATGGAGTACTTGTGCACACCTTTTGGAGGGTGATCTCATGGATGTTTCTCTTGTTTTGGTGGATGATTCTTGAATTAGGGTTTCTTCATGCATAGCAACTTGGTATAGTAAGTGCTCTTTCCAAGTATTTATGTTTATTCATGGTATTTTAAGTGGATGCTCTAGTGAATTATTGACAAGTTTCATGTTATTTTGTCTCCCTTGGATAATTTTGTTTTGAAGCCTTAAGAAAGATTGTAATTGGGCATCCCCTTCCTTGTTTTTATCCATATTAAGCTTGTTGAAGCATATAAGGTCAAGTTTAGGGATTGTGATTATACATACCCCTAAAGTTTTTTTTATTGGTTAAATTATAGGGCTTGTGATTGTACATCCCCCTAGGGTTTACGCATTTTCCACTTGATCTCTTGCTAGAAGCCTTAGAAGACAAAGGAAGACACCTAGGGTTTGATATTGTTCAACCTTAGTGTTTGTTTTCCTAAAGGGTTAAGCCTAGGTTTGTGATTGTACAACCCTAGGGTTTTAATCTTTAAGTCTTCTATTGCTTCTAGTCTCCTTGAGGTTGTTGCATTGGATCCATATGCCCAAGTATTTAAGACGACACTAGTCTTTCTCTTATTATAAGTGACCTAAAAACCTAGTTTTATCTCTCTCTTCTCCCAATGATTTGTTTTAACTTACGACTAATTACATTGCATCTTTGTTTTCATCCATTCCTATCATAATGCCTTGCATATTAGCTTAGAATCATCATATAACATCATTATTGTTGCATTGATTGCATTTTCAGCCATTAGAGTTTATCATCTTGCATCTATTTAACATAGTTTCATGCTATTTAATTTGAACAATAATTAGTGATCCAGATTTATGAGCGGAACGAAATGAATAATAGACTGAATACAATAAAATAGAGATATGAAGAACAACAACAAATATCCAGTGAACAATAACTTATATTGAATAAATAAAATCGGTTAAAAGTGTAAAACTGCAGAACCGAAAACAACTTGCTCGAATCGTGGTAGCTATCTTTGAGAAGAGATGTGGCTGCTACGCACATCCGTATAAGCATAATGATTACAATGAGGCTCCAGAGGCATTTTTAACATTACTCATGAATGCCAAAACCCTACACATCCAAAAACCTAACCCTAGGAGATGAAACACCAAAAGCTATGTGGGCCTCAATGGGTAAGTTAGTACCTCAACTTCCGAGGGTCGTAACTTTTTCATTTGTAGGCATGTGATAGCCCGTTGGAAACATATTTTCGAGAAATAAACATTATGCCATCAAAATCTAGCTCCGTCTATAATTTGACTATGTAAAACAAAAAACAAACACTGTTTAGGGCCCCAAAACGACCCTAGAAGTACATAAAGATGCACTGACATGAAAACTTCCAAAATAAGCCAATTGGAATAGGTGGGTGGCCACCAATATCCACATGGATGTTGTGTAGGGCTTCAAGATAGCCTCGAAAGTGTAGAACCCACAATTATAAAGAAATGTCATTATTACAGAGAAACATGTTGAAGTAAAAACGGTCAAGAGGAGCTAGTTGGAATAGGTGGGTGGCCACCAATATCCACATGGATCAATCCTCCTCCCTTAGGAAGTAATTGTCTCCATTGCATTGAGTGCCCCCATCAGGTGAGAAAATTTTTGCTGAATTTGGCCTCGAGTGAGCCACTTGCCTTGGTGCATGAGTTAACTCTCCTTGACAACCTGATAAAGATGGATCCTCTATTGGTGAGTTCCCTTGACCTGTGTGTCCATTATCTGATCAGTGGATGATTCTTCCATGCAGTCAGGGTTGAGCTCTGTTGGTGTCAACTATTCTGCGATCTCCGAGGTGTCCAATAATGGTGAAAAATATGGTCAGAGGAGGTCCACATTGAAAACTGGGTGCAAGCCAAGGAAGGGGGGAGTGTTGAGCTCAAAAGCATTGTCACCCACAACCTTGGTGATAGTGTAAGGCCCATAGCGAAGTGGACATATATTTCGATGGGGACCTGTAAGGAGTTCTTTCTACAAATGTAACTAGACTTTTTCTCCGACGTAAAACGTCCGTGGTAACCGATGTTGATCATGGTGCTGCTTGTACTTAGCATTGGCTTTCTGCAAAATCTCATGGACATGTTGGCGGATGTGCTAAATCCACTCAATTAATCAGGTGGATTTTTCAACCTCAAACTTAACATGGGAATATTCTTTCAGTGTGGTTGCAAGAGGTAGTGCAACATCAATGGGACGTAGGGGTTGGAATCCTAGCCCCACCTGAAATGGGATATGGCTAGTGGAGCTATGGAGAGCCCTGTTGTAGCTGTTTTGAACATAGGGAAGAATATCATCCCATGTATGTAGATGCTTATGGTTATACATGCACATGATGTGCTCAATCATCTGATTGACGACCTCTGTTTGGCCATCGGTTTGAGGGTGGAAGTTAGTGGATTTAGTGAGCTTGGTCTCCAATAATGACTAGAGACTCAACCAAAATATGTTGAGGAACCTGCTATCTTGATCAAAGATGATGGTCTATGGTATCCCAAAATGGACCCACACTCATTTGAAGAAGAGCTTGGTAGTATCTGTTGTTGTGATGCTCTTCTTGTAGGCTATGAGAATGACCATCTTCAAAAACTGATCAACCAACACAAATACATAATCATTGCCTTGCTTGGTGGACGAAAGGCCAAACATGTAATCCATTGAGATGGATGTCCAAGGCCTATCGGGAGTAGGAAGAGGGTTGTATAATCATTTATTCTTGATGGATGTCTTGGAAATGGCACAGACAATGCAAGATCTGATATACTTTTTGACGTCCTGTAGAAGTTTTGGCCAATAAAAATGTTTCTATAGAACGACCAAAATTTTCTCCACGCCAAAATGTCCTGCCATTCGATTGTAGTGAGCCTCCCAAATAATATTTTCACACTCACTTGTAGGAACACAAAGGTGTCCCAGATGGCATAGCAGTCCATCTTGAATGTGAAAATTGGTGACATTCATGCCTGTAACCAAAAGATGATAGGTGGTGGCAAAGTCAGGATGACGGTGGTGAGTGCAGCCACGGGAGGTCAACTGAGGCAGTCAACAACACTATTTGTGCTCTTTGTCTTATACTTGATGTTGATATGGAACTATTTCTTGTATGCGGAACACTTTTGATGGTGGTCATTCTGCAGCTTTCCCTGTGTCTGTATGAATTGCAGAGGCTTGTGATGAGTGTGGATGATTTTCTCCTTTCCCAGAATGTAATGTTTCCATTGACGACATGCTTGCATAATGTAATGAATTTCCTTGTCATAGGTGGGGTATTTCCAGACGATATCTGAGAGTGTCTCACTATGGTATGCTATTGGATGACCATGCTGAGTGAGAAATGCACCTACAACATAATCAGATGCATCAATCTCAATCTCGAACGATTGTTGTAGATCGGGTAAGGAGAGTACTGGAGCTGAGCAAAGGTAATGCTTCAGATCATCAAATGATCATTGTTGTGCCTTCCCCCATGTGAATGTTTACTTTCCACATCCCTTGATCACTTGGCTGAGGGCCCATGCAATATGGGAGAATCCCAACATGAACCATTGGTAGAAGTTGGCCATTCCTAAGAGGCTATGAAGCTCGGTTAGTGCGGTCGGGGTTGGCCAGTCACGAATGACTTGGATCTTAGTTGGATCCACATGTACCCTATGCTTATCAACAATTTATCCCAAGTATTGGACCTTGTTCATGCCAAAGGAGAATTTTTCCAAGTTGGCATATAGCTTGTGTTGCCGCAGAGTGCTCAAAACCTGTTGAATTTGCTGCATGTGCTCCTCCCAAGTTTTTTTGAAGATGAGGATGTCATCCAAATATACCACCACAAAAGAGTTGGTGAAGGGTCTCAATACATCATCCATCAACCTCATGAAATTTTTTGGTGCATTTGTTAAGCCAATGGGCATGACCAACCATTTGAAGAGACCTTCTTCAGATTTGAAAGTTGTCTTCCATACATCAATCGGTTCGATGGGAACCTGGTGGCAGCTAGACTTTAGGTCAATATTGTTGAAGAACATTGCCCCTTTGAATTGATCAAGAAGGTCATCAATTTGGGGAATTGGGTACCATTTCCTGACTATGATTATGTTTAGTGCTCTATAATCAATGCAGAGCCACCAAGTCCTGTCTTTCTTTTGCACCATTACAATCGAGCTTCCACAAGGGGAGGAGTTGGGTCTGATGTGCCCCTTTTGAAGCAACTCTTGGATCTGATGCTTGATTTCGTCATTTTCCATCAGCAAGTGACAATAGAATGGTCCATTAAGCAGAGGTGCATCGGGGGTTAGATCAATTGGATGCTTGACTTGGCAGTGCGTCGGTACCCTGGTGGGCGAGGAGAAGATGTCTTTATACTCTTCCACAATCCCTTCCACTTGCTTCTGTTGCAAAGAGAATTTCTATGTAGAGGTCATGGATGTGGCTTGAACCTTATTCTTACTGTGAGGACATATCATAAAGAAGATGAACTTCCTGGTCTGTGAAATGAACTTCTGCATTTCTTAGCAGAGATTAAAGAAATAGCGGTAGGCGGTGCTACCTCTGGTATCCTGTACAATTGTCTACCCAAAGTAATAATAACATAGTGAGGTCTAGACTCATACACAACATGTCGCTTCTACAAATATGGTTGTCCTAAAAGAACATCAAAAACTTCAAGGGGAGAAAGATCACACAATACCTCATCTTTGAGGGGCTTGATGCCATAGGACATATGACACTGTTGGTTGATGCAAAGATCTCTTCCTTGGTAAAGTCAGCTGATGGTGTAGGGATATGGGTACGGTGTCATTGATAGGTCTAGCCACTTAATGACCTCTACTGAGATTAGGTTCTTCTGACTACCACTATCGACAATGAAATGAAGCGGAGCCCCCTTTACTCACATTTGTGAGTGAAATAGGTGTTCCCCTTCCTCTGGTTCTTCTAGTTCGCTTGGATGGACTATGGTGGTAGCGATAGTGGCGTTGGGTTCGAAATTGATAATCCCCTTCCCTCCTTCTAGATTTGATTCAGAGTTAGAATCTTCCTCTGACTCGGAAGCTTTCATCTCGGCCACTAGTGACTACTTAGAGCGACATTCTTTGGTGTTGTGCCAAGGGATTTTATGGTATTCACACCACTTTCTTGTGTCCTTCTTCGAATTCTCATTGCCCTTCTTGTGTTGTAGCTTGGACTAGTTGTCCTGAGAGTGGTAATATTTTCTTTGTCCCTTATTTTGTGGGTTGGGGCCACCTTTTCCCTACTTCAGGTGTGAGGAGTTTGTAGATCAAAACTGTCACCTCTTCTCCTTAAATTTCTGCTCGATCTTGACAACATATCTATAAGACACACCTAATGATGCAATGTACAAAAAATCTATTTCTGTTTGAATGTATCTATGTAGAAAACCATGGTATTTGAGAACCAGATGTCGTTCAAAGTCTTTGATACCCAATTTGGTGTGCAGGGTATGGAAAATATTGATGAAATCTGGAACTGTCCGGTCCCTTTCCTAATGTAGTGTGGTCCATCTTGTGTACTGGTCCTTGTAGCTTCCAACACGATAGTACTGTTCTTTAATGACATTCCTGAAGGAATCCCATGTAGGGGTGACCGCAAATATTACATATTCCTCTATGGCCCTTTGCTTAGAGTAAGTATACCACCAATCCTTAAAATGGGGGACAACCTTAAGGAGTGCAAAAGTAATATTTTCCCCATCGAAAAAATTGTGGACCGAAAAATACCCTTTGAGAAGATTCAACCATTTATCTACAACATCTGCATCTATTAGTCCTTCAAATAATGGAATATCAAAATTTTCTTGTACCTTGAAGCGGGTTTCATGGCCACTTGATGAAGATGCATTTCCTGTGGGAAACTATCGAAGGATTTGTGCAAAGTTGTCCATCATTTTGTTCCTTTGTCGTGCAAGGGCTCCCTCAAGCAAAAATTTAAAAGGATATTATGCTCCATCATCTTGCTTCCCATCTCCCATGAGTTGTTGTCAGGCTCGACATGACTGATCTTGCAAAGGCTCGACTGGTTCGAGTCCCAACTTCTTGTACCCAGATCTTGTCGGGGACATGCACGAAGAAAAATAAATGAAGAGTAGACCACTCTGATACCACTGATATGGATTCATGAGCAAAAAAAAATGAATAAGAGACTGAATACAATAACATAGAGATATGTAGAACAACAACAGATATCCTGTGAACAATAACTTCTATTGAATAAATAAAATAGGCTAAAACTGTAAAAATGTAGAATTGAAAACAACTTGCTCGAATGGTGGTAGCTATCTCTGAGAAGAGATGTGGCTTCTATGCACATCTATCTGATCAAAATGATTACAATGAGGCCCCATAGGCATTTTTAATATTACTAATGAATTCCAAAACCCTAGACATCCAAAAACCTAACCCTAGGAGATGAAACACTAAAAACTATGTGGGCCCCAATGGGTAAGTTGGTACCTCTACTTTCCAGGGTCATAACTTTTGCATACGACCTCCGTTTTAGGAGTGTGATATCCCGTTGGAAAGTTATTTTTAATAAATACACATTATGCCATCAAACTCTGACTCAGTCTATAGTTTGAATGTGACAAGCCAAAAAAACACTGTTTAGGGCCCCAAAACAACCATGGAAGTACAAAAAGATGTATTGACATGAAAAGTTCCAAAATAATCCAGTTGGAATAGGTGGGTGGCCACCAATATCCACCTGGATGCTGTGTAGGGCTTCAGGATAGCCCCAGAAGTGCAGAACACACAATTACAAAGAAATGTCATCATTACAGAGAAATGCGTTGAAGTAAAAACTGTCAAGAGGATCCAGTTGGAATAGGTGGGTGGCCACCAATATCCACCTGGATCAATTAGTTAATGGTTTATTAGTGTTTTGTCTTGCATTCAACATATTTTCCTCATTCCCTATTACTTATTTAGAATTGATTTATTGCTGATGTTATAAACTTGTTAGATGCTCAAGTATCTTATCTTTCTTTCAAGTTTTATTACAACCTTTCCTTTTCTTTTGATATTTAGTATTTCAAGGCATATGATTTACTCTTCTTTCTTAATAAACATCATTTATTTCCTTAATAACACCCATCACACACAAACAATTGATTTGCTTTGTCTAATTCATTTTGACCTTTCCTTCAACCTTGACCTAGCTAGCAAGCAAGATAAGGGGCCGTAGACTTGCCTTATCTTGCTATAGGATCCTTTAAGGTTTCCACAGAATCCTCTCTTGTGTTGGATCTCTATCCATCACTAAAACAAGGCAAGTAATTGCTTATGTGACAGTGGCAATTACTTCCACATGTTACACTAGTTAAACACCTTGTAAAGGCTTTGCACAAGTGCTAGATTTTGTGATAACATTTTGGCGTCGTTGTCGTGGAGAATCAAGTCATTCTTCATGTGATCCTAAAGTCTATGCTTCATTGCTCTTGGGTAAGAATACATCAAATCCTTCATTTAGATAGCTTACCTAGCGGCTCCACTCATATGTTTTGGTAGAATGTGTTATCATATTTTCAATTAATGGAAATATGGCACCATGGGAACTTCATGAAATATTTCCTTCTCTCAATATTAAAGACATCATAGGGTACCCAAATCAACTTCCACCTTATTATGAGAAATGTATCATAGATTTCCAAGGAGATGTTTACTCCACTATCCCACATGTTGAGATGTTCATGAAATATATCTCAACACTAAAATAAAGACATGATGAAATTTTATTAAGACTGTTTTTATTATCTTTGGGACATGTTACCCCCCCATGTCTAGGGGTAACTAAAGGAGATCATGTCTCATGGCCCACAATGGAGAACATGATCCCAATCATGATGATGATCAACATTTACACAAGTGGCATCCCAATAAGCCCCCTCATTCACCTTTATAGTTACAGGTCAACCAAGACTCATCACATCCAAGCAACCCATAGTATGGGAGATTGTAAGCCCATCACCATGAGGTATGTTAGTCCTTATTTTATGTAAAAAGTTGTGCTTAATTTGTTATGCATGTGGATGAATATCTTTGGTTGAATTTGGATAATGGATCATTGGTTTTGGAAATTGTGTCAGTTTCCCTATTTCACCTTGGTGGTAAGCATCTATCCCCTAGTCCCGTGTTGTCACCTCCTAGGGAAAAGGGGTAATATTGGGGGGCCCTCACAAGGGTAACATTTCGTTCCCCACCATACTTAACAATTTCCATCCTGGAGCCTCTCATAGTTTACTAAACTTCGACAATGGGTCATGGTCCATTCTCTCATGAGAAGAGGGGATGAAGGCCCAAAGTTTGATTGCAACTGCTAGTAAAAGAATAAGAAACTGATGCTAAAGAGAGAAACAAATGATAGCAAGAAAGGACTGATAAAATCTTGTCGAAACTTGAGCTCTACTCTTTCAGTGCTCGCTCCGGTCCCAAATAGAAATGATAAATATTGAAACCTTATAAAAGGGGACTTGCAAATATGATAAAGTGGACTAGAAACATGGATGATAAAGGGGTTTGGAAAAAATAGTGCGTAAATATGGGGTAACCCAAGAGAAAGCACAACCTCCACAAAGCGACTCATAGAAATGGATTCAATGACACCATGAGCCATGGAGTAAGCCCTAAAACCATATCCCTATCACACTTACTCTTGAGGGGTTTTTCCTTTCCCTGTCACTCTCGGGACCTATCCTTATACCTGGGTTATTTTATTTCCTGTCTAGGTGGAAAACCTAAGAGGATCGGATGAAGGACCTCCCATACTTAAAATTTTCAACTCACATGGGGTCTTGGGCTAGTGTGATGCTTGAAGGGGATACTGATGTGAATTAAGTTTCAACTTACTTTGCATGTTATAAGGACTAATGTTTATTATGAACTTTGGATAACCATGCTTTATAGTTTGGTTTGTTTTGGATGGCCCTGGCATGTTTCTTTGAGGGTTGTACTAGGCTTGTACCCAGGACGTTGTGCCTTTATTGCAGGACCATGACATGTGTGATGGAGAGAAGTGGGTCATCCAGTGACTCACCACCCTCATACATTATCTCTCACATCCTCAGAACCCTAAACAATGGACAAATGGGCTTGGTAGGAGCAGATTTAGTCATATTGGCACATAGATGGGTTGGAAGCCCGATAAGTTGGACAGAGTACCATAAGAATTATTTTGCACCAGGATCAAGCATGTTGCATCAACAAACAATTAGAGACAGTGCATAGATGAGGTGCAACTCCTTGAGGCCTGGACGCAATACCTGGATCCTAGACTCTGGCCCTATTATGGTGATGACATCACCTTCTAGGGTATGATGTAGCTATGGTTTTATGCACATATGGGGTACTAATGACACATGGCATGATTTTCAGTGAGGAGAGACATCACTTTCTCCCACATTTCTCTAAATTTATTCCACATGCTCTTTGGAGGCCTCCTTCTTTCCCTAAATACCTTGACATCTCACACGTGTGGGCTATTTTGATTGTATTTTTCATTTATTGCACTTGTAAAGGATAAATGAGGGGTCAAACACACTTAAATTGAATGTAATGTTATGTTTGTGGAAAAAAGTGAGACACTAGGCCTCATATATAAAGGCTAGCTCTCCTTTCATTTTTGTATCATCATTCCCTCACCTTTGTGAGACACACTTTTGAAACTTCAACCCTTTTGGGGTAACTAGCTCTTCTCTATCATGCATTATGCTTGGAAGGACTTTTATGGACGGTTTTCCTGATTTTGGATGGATATCTCTGTAATTATCCTCAAGATATAAGACCTAAGGCCCAAATGTGCTTTCACCTTAGGGTTTAGATCCTATCTCTTAGTTTCAAGTAGTCCAACCTTTAAGCTTGGTTGCATTGAAATACTACATACCATAGAAAGTCACTAATATTGAAGCAACTCTCTTGGTTAATTGATTGACAAAATATCTCTCTCAAAACTCTCAAACATCTTTGTAATTGTACTAACACTAACCTTAGAAAACTCACTATATAATTTTCTGCTGTTATAAAATGTTTTCTAGGACCATCTAAATCACATTAATTTGATGCATACACTAATATGAAGGTGGCTTAAGTCACTCATAAATAACATCTAACAATTAGATAATATTCTCTTGGATGTATGCTTAATTTTCATGGTCAATTGTTGTATTTCTGAGCATGTGTTATTGTCACTATTGCAAATTACTTATTTCTGTTTTAAGGTTGGTTATTTGCTGCAATTTTCCATAGCCATAGCAATTTAACGTTCCTAGTGTCTAAAAGAGGTGTTTATTGCATAGTTTGGCTTGGAAATTGCTATATATATATGCTGTAAAGTGTTCTTGTTCTGGGAAAGTACCAAATCATCTTCAAACCTCTTCTTTTCCTTGACCTCAAGCAAGGGTTTTAAAATACTTTGATCGAGAGATTTAAAATCCCTTGATCAAGGTATTTTAAAATTCTCATTCAAGGAAGTTTTGACATAAATAGTTCAATTTTGGTTTAAAATTCTTGATTTTAAGCCCTCTATCAAGGGCTTGAAGCCTCGATCAAGTAAAATCTTGATCGAGGGTCCACATAGGCCCTCTTTGCATGCTTAGCTTGCCAAAAAGAGTGACTAAGATTCATGAATTCACCCTTGTATATACAACCCAAATAATTAATTGTTTCAATACACATAGGCCTACAACATGCCTACAAGCACCCTTGAATGTAGTTATTTCATTCACAAATTCGGACTTGATTTGTTAAAAAAAGACAAGCTAATAGTCACAACAAAAAAAATCATAGAAAACCTCTTCACAATAGGTTTGATGAGACTAGTCCATAGTAACAATATTCCCTTAAATAAATATATAGTTAAAATACATAAAAAACATATCCATGTCAAGGCTTAAAAAACAAAACAAGAAGTAACCTTGATACCTTGTCGACATCATTTTTGATAAGACCGATCCATAACAACATTCTTTCCATATGGAAATAAATAGTTAAAAGACATAAAACCATAACCCGTGTCAAGAACACAAATTGAACTAAATAGGTAACTCAATCACCAAAGGCTGTCAAATCCCTTTCTATAGTTTGAACTCCATCCATTAACTCTATCAACAACCCTACATTAATTGCACAAAGCAAGACTTCTTTGGATAGTGTATTTGTAATGGAGTTCATTTTTTTATAAACATGAAAACATGATATTTTGGTAAAAACAAACTCCATTCTTTTTACTTATTCCAGTATAGGCTAAAGGGACAAATTTTGTAGCATGTATCTACCTTTATCCAATTTATAACCACTACTAAGTTTCCAAATACATGTAGCTTACTAACTCCTTAATTTGCAGTTGGTTTTAGTAGAAAAGTCAATTCAATTAGCTTAGTAAAATTCTTGGTACCCTACTAGACCTGCAATGAATGTAAAAATATGCAACTCATTTAAAAATAATGAATCAGTAGCTATGCTAATAATTTTAAGAAAATGAATATCCCTATAAGAAAACCCCAGTCCTCGGCCATATCAATCCATAGTTGATTTAGAGTGTTAGGTTTTTTTTTATTTTTTCGAGACATTTATAGTCTTGAAAATATAGATCTAATTTTTGAGGCACATTGAAATGGTGGCATTAATCTAGATTGAAAAATATCCACATTGTGGGCTAGCCAAATACCCCATGAGACCACTAAGGGAAGAGCATAATAGGGTTTTTGGTCTATGTTCTGAAACCGATATTGCATATGTTCTTTTACAATGAACTTGTGCCATAATATCTTACATGTAGTCATTAGATCCATTTCTTCCCAAACCAATCCAATGGAAGGAAAACTAACTAATATATGGTCTATTGTTTCCAATGCCTATTTATATAAAGTAAATCTCCCCAGACCCAATTTTCTTTATCTTTAAAGAATCTCCCAAGTTAAATATTTATTTCTCATCATAAACCACATATATACCTTAAGTTTAAGGGGAATTAATAGTTTCCATAGAGCCTTCCACCACCATTCTTCATCTTCTTCATATGCCTATACAAATATAGCTTTTTATCCCAATCTCATAATGTATTCACCTTGTAAAGGATTATTGCATGAAACCATAGTGTTGTTCCTGAGATTGATTCTAAGGCTCAAATAATAATGTCAGTCATCCAAGGTTTTAAATGAAGTGTTTTGTGAGTGCTTTTTTCTACCTTCAGTTTCTTGAGAAATATTTTTTGAATGAAATTAATGATAAGAAAGTACAGAGGTTGTATCTCGTTATTTGAGTCACAATTATAATGTCAAATGATGTAGAAAGATTTACAAAGCTGTTAAAACAAAGTTAGGTATAAATTATAGATAAGTCTCACCTTGTTTACAGTAGAAGAACAATAGAAGATGCACCCTTGAACATGATATAAAAATGCAGTAATTCACACAGATCACAAGTCTTGTTTTACTCACAGTAATAACATAGGAAAATTTGTTTACTGAATGAAATCCTGGTATAATATGATCACAATATATGCAGTACTAAATTGCAATCAATCACTCTTCAATAATTACAGAAAGAAATTCAGAGAAATGGAAACACAGAGGGAACACATAACTCAAATTGAACGAAACTTAGAATCTTTGTTTGCACTTGTATTAATACTCAAAAAGAGTTTCTCTTTTACATTCGACAAGAAGCCGCCTCAAATAGATCTAAAATCTATGTATTTATACAAAATTTGTCACAACTGAAAATCGTTGGACTTCTCACAATATTTGACTAAAAATAGAATAAAACAACAACATGCAAATATTGTTGAGTTTTGCTGGCGCTTCCTCTATTTCTTCGTCTATTGGTAGATGCGCTCATTTTCCTTTGATCTTTGAGCTGAGTACACATGTCCATTAGGGCCACCACAATCATTCAACTTACTATATTTTCCTTTTGATCTCGTTGCCATCTGTCCCTTTAGATCTGTTCACTGGGATAAGGAATTGTAGTTGAAGACATGGGGGGGATAGTTAGATGAATAACTCAACGTTGGTTCGTTAAGGGATGTATAACGGTTACAGGGAAGAGTAACTGTTCACAAAAAGAATTATGGGGGGACAAGTGTCCAATAAGGAGGTGGGATGAGTGGATGCAAGAATGCGGGTGGTAGGGATAGACGGGGTAAGTGACTGTTGGAGGGTGAAAGGTAGAGTGGGTGGATAAAGTGGGCACTGTGCATGCTTTTTCATTTGGTCCCAACTACACTCACTTTTCCTTGTTCAATGCATTGGGTGCACCTGTCCATTAATGCTACCATGAATCTTGAAGGCTCAATCCTTTCATTTAGTTCAAAATCAAACATCTTCTTCTGTATTTGTGGCATCTTCTCCTAGATCTTGTTCACCTCTTGGACTGTGACCTAAAACTGTGAACTTGGATTAACCAACCATTCATTAATTTTAAGTAGATCAATCTGGCTCATCTCTTGGATGGCTGCCTGAGTATCTTCCTTGTTCTTTCTGGAGCTTTGCTGGTTCATTTCTATTTCGATCTTCCCCAATACCTCTAAGATACTATTTCCTTCGAACTCAATCAACTGTTTATTTATTGAATATAATGCCTCTAGACAATCCTCTTTTACATCCTTGGCAAGTTTCTTGCCTTCTTCTAGATTTGTTTCCCATGCTTTTAGGGCCACTTCGCCTCTTACTTGTTCAGAATGAGAGAGAAGGGGAAGACTAGGGGAATTAACTCTCTGCTTCCATATGAGAACTTCTTGAAACTTAGACCGGGCTGAGTAGGCCTCTTTTTCCTTGACATAAATATCTTTTAGGGAAAGGTCTACTACCCGATAACATTTTTGGATAACATCTAATTTTAGATAGAGTTCCTACTGGGCAACTTCTAGCCTCTCATTGACCTCTTGTGTTTTGAAGGCCAAAATGTCTATCATTGTTTTCTCTGTTAGGGTCAATCTAGCCTGCAACTGCTCAATCAAGTTGTCATGCTGAGTGATCAGTCCTTTTCTTGTCTGTGAACTCTGGTAGATAAACTGAAGGTTATCCTGTAACTACTTAATTTGCTACTGATGACTAGCCCTGATTTGCTCAAAGTCCCGATTCATCCCACTTCTGACAGTTCACTCTGTACTCTATATATCATTTTGAAATTGTTCTACCAAGAGTAATTTCTGTTGCAGTTGTTCGATTAAATTGTCCGCTGACCATTGATTGGCAATGGAAAAAGCTCCTAACAAACCTGCAACTTTTTTGCAAACTCTGGACCATCATGGTCTTTCTCATCATAAACCAATCTTTACCTTTTAGTGATAACTCCATACTTTTGGTGAGATTCTCTCTTCACGATGGATTTTTGTTTCTTTCTAAAAAAGAAATCTGAGGGAGGAATCTCTTCGAGAAAGATAGGAGTAATATCACCTACGAAAGTGAGTTCGGAACTAGGATTTCCGAAGCTGGTTTATAGAGGGGTTAGTAATGTGATAGGAGAACTAATTTTGGTGGAAGGTTTTTGTCCTGTTGTATCCGAGGTGCCAACAGGAGTGGCTCATGTCGAATGAGGGACAACTTGTCCCAGATTCATGAAGGCTTTGATCTAAGCTAACACTTGTGGATCATTCAGTCTTGACAGTGACACTCTTATTTCATGAAATAACACTTCTGGGCCTTTTGGGAATTCCTCAGCTTTGTGCTTAGCGGAGCAACTTGGCTCAGATCCTATAGGCCTGGCTTCCTCTGAGGGAGGCGTGGGTATTGACTCTCCTTGCAATATCTTTGGTAAACTGTTTCGTTTGTGTTTCTGAAAGCTGAGGAAACCGACTTTTTGGTAGCAGAGTCTGAAATTTTCTTCAGACTTCCTCATAAGATCTAACTCCCCTGAAAATTTCATCATAAGGACAATTATCATGGATTTATCGTTTCATGTTAAACTGAGCCAGATAAATTTCCACTATCTTATGTGGATCATGCTTCTTGAATTCAATGTCAACCAATTTGACATCCTCTAGGGTTGCGACCTCGACTTTAGAGTGACCGAAATCTAATAATGTGAACATTCCAACTTGAATGGGGAAAGTTGTCCAAACCTTTTTCTGAGATGCTTTCAACTCCTTGCTGATACCCCCTGCTACTGTCTGGTACGCTGCACACCGACCTGTCAGGTAAAAAATGTGGGAGGTCAGGAGGAGGAACATAACAACCAAATACTATGATATAGGAGAAATTCTCCTCAATGAACCAGTTTGCAAGTTTGCCTAAGTTCCCCATAATCCTTTCTAAAATCCGGGGCGGCGGGTGACCATAAATAACTATATGAACAATAACTACAACGTTGTGATAGATTTCGTAAAATAAATATTTGGCGTTCTCCTCCCATAATTTGGAGTGATAAAATGAATTGGCTCAGAACTGGTCGGGGTCCAACTCCAGTTCATAAGGGGAAAAGGGGTCATGAAACAAATGGCATCCATAATATATGACGACATGTAAAAAGGGGTAGGTTTCCCTTTTGATTTTGCTTATTTATATTCATCAATTTCCTTGGCCAAATTATTAGATAACATTTTTGCCCAATTGAAGGTATAACCCTCAGCTACCTCATTCATGATTGCTACCCACTCAACTGAGAAATGTGTAGGGTTCTTCTTCCCGAACAAGCAACAAATCATTATGGCTAAAGATGCCATGGCATACATACCATGAGTGTCGGCTCCGAATTTTTCCAGATGTCCCCACTAGGTCTTGACTATATCATGACCATTTCTAGCGTATTGGGTACATTTATTTCTCTAAAACTCTAGAAGAAATGCAACATTGTAAGTGTATTTAGGGGTAGGTGAAAGCTTGTACATTACTTGTAGGTGCTCTGGTAAGAAAGAGCCGACGACGACATGCTGTTGGTTGACGATGCTCCTCGTTTGGATGTCGACATGTTCCAAAGCCCAACTTATCATATTGTTATAAGGTATGATTCTTGTCCATGCTATGATCTTATGTAGTTCAGACTACACTACATGTCTAAGGTTAAATGTAAAGGACTTGTCTTCTTCTTCAGTGGAGTCGTCTGGACAGTTAATGATCTCGTGCTCTAAGACATCAAAAACTTGCTTCCAAGTTTTGGTGGCATCCACAACTCACGGAGTTATGTCTGATAGAACATTTGCATTTGGATTTGAATCGTCACCCGATGCATCAAGCTTCTTTGTAGCTTTTCGTGGAGCCCTAATCCTCAAGAAAACATAATTAGCTTACATGTGAAAAGAGACGTCTGTAAGCTCTACACTGAATAAAAAACTGCTAATTACAAATGGTAAAAACGATTTTGAAATTCGAAGTGCTTTATTCAAAAGTGCATCGATCTTCATATAGGTCTACCGACGAAGAATTTATTAAACTTAAATGGAATTCATTACCCGATGATTCACAATCTTCATTTGAAATCACAATCATAAATGTCATTAATACTTCGACGATTCACGTTCAGAAGTTTTGGATGTGATAGGGTGGAAATCTCCTGAAGTCTGAATTTGTGGAAGAGTTAATCTCCAAGTAATCACTTTTATGTCTTAATCAATCATGTTTAAAAAGTTGTATTAAATTTAAGTATTTCGAAAGTTCGGAATTCAGAAGTTTTGAATATAGCACAAGGGAAACTTTCCGAAATCTGAAACTGCGAAGTGATTAATTAACATTCAATCTTGACTAATTAAAGCCATTTAACTGTTTTATCAATTCCTTGAAACCCTTTTTAAATTTTTGTAATTACTTAACTTCGACGCTTTGATAATCCGGGGATTGTGTAATAAAAAACTCCTGCAGAGAAATCTCTCGCAGTGACGTGACAGAGGTGATGTCATTCTGATGATGTGTCAAGAAAAGAGAGGTGCCATGTGTCACTTGAAAACGTGTGAATCATCTGACGTAAACGTCAAAAATAAGTGCCACGTGTCAACCCAAGAAAATATTTAAATTACATGTGTCCTATGACATGTCTGTAAGTCCTTTATGAATTATCACGAGTGACTATCTTCGGGACTTCAAAATTTCGGAGTTATTGTTGTTTAGACTTGTTGGAACATCTGAAGCGCGGAGCTCCGAAGCGACCGTTAGAGACTTTCTCTTTAAAACTCAGGCAACTTCTAAAATTCAGAGATCATTAGGATCATTTGATCAAATTAAGGAAACTCATCGATGGTAGATAATGTAAGTGCCTTATTGATAAATAACAATCAATGGATTTGATTTTAAAATTAAAAGGCAGCTTTGTAAGTTTTTTGCTCTTTTGGGTAAAATTTTATTTCTAAGAGGTAAAATATAAAGTTCAACAACTCAAAATTATACGTGTTCTAACACATAGCATCCTCTTCATCATTAATACAAAAATGGATCATTCTTAGTTGGTGCACATAACCTTTTCATTAAGAAAGCTCTTCCTCTATAAGTCTCATCATCTCACCATCCATATATTATTGTTTCCATATTGAGGTATTCACAACATCAACTGTTTGATCAAGATGAAATATATCGTGACTCTATAGATTAGAAATTAGACCCTAAGATAATCCATAGACTTCTCCACATATGACCGATGGGTTTTCTCCATTCCTAACTTTCCCCATTGCCAACCTTCCATTTCCCCACCAAAGGTAAAGATAAAACAAGAGCCTTCCATAAGATTGATACATTATGTATGGATCTGTTCTCCATCCTTATCTATTCTTCAATTGTAATGGATCAAATATATTTATGAAGAATTACATTCCTCTGTAATAATTCCTTTCAGGTTATCCATGATAAACTTTTGGTAGCCAAAGCATGTCCAAAATAATGTATATTTTTAGGTCCCCAAACACCTACTTCCTTAGTTTTAGCCAATGATTTCGATTTTACCAAAGGAATACAATCTATTTCTCTCTTCCCTATCCATAGAAACTTAAAAAATTTGTTCCTTATCATTTCAAACACCCCTTTTGGAATGAAATCCATGGGATGTTAATACACCATGATTGTCTCCAAAAACTTAACTAATGTCAATCTACCTTCCAAAGAAAACAATCTATTCCACCACACTTTGATTATTTTTTCAATCTTATCTATCATCTATTTCCATTCCTTCTTCCTATAGTCATTTGATTTCAAAAGGAAACCCAAATACTTAAACCCTCCTTGAAAATCCACTTCCTAAACTAGAAAGACCTGTAAAGTTGTTCTTACATGATCATACTCAAACCCATTAAAGGTAATGGTATATTTATGCATATTAAGTTCCATGCTAGAAGAAACATTGTATAGATCCAATATTTATTTCAACTTATTAACATATCTTTTGGAGCCATCACAAAAGAGTAATACATAATCAATAAATGATATGTGAGTCAAACAAAATGTACTTCCTTTTTTTAAACCCCTTTGAGTTTTTGTTATTTTAGCCTCTAGAATTGACTTACTTAATCCTTAGGCTATAATTAAAAAAAGTAATGGAGACAATTTCCTTAATCCTCTAGATGGGATAAGAACCTTAATGTTGAGTCATTTATACAATTTGGAAATGAAACAAATGATAAATATCTCATTATCCAATTTATCACTTGCACAAAAAAGTCAATATGGATCAATATAAGTCTCAAGTATAGCGGGTTAGATCCATCATAAGCTTTAGATAAATCCAATTTCATAACCATTGTATTAAGTCTCTAGGTTTTAATAGAGTAGAGACCCTCTTGGGCCACCCCAACAACTTCATGGATTTGTCTCCCATGGAGGACCCCAATATATCTTTAGAAATGGACTCTCATAAGATATTCTTCACTTAAATAAATTTATCTTAATAATTATCTTGTAAATACAATTGTAGAGGGGTATAGGCCTAAAACCATCAAAAGAGTATGAGATTTATTTCTTTGGGATTAAGGCTCTAAAGGTTAAATTATAATCCCCTAAGATTTTACTTGTTCTCCAAGGTTCCTCCATCACCGTCAATCAATATTCTTCCATCAGATCACAAACCCTATAAAAAACTCTATTGTCCATCCATCTAGTCTTAAACTCTCATCCTTTTGGAAATATGCCAACACCCATTTAAATCTTCCTTTGATACTTCCTCTATCACAAAGTCATTTTCCTCATCTCCTAAAAAGCCGAGGAAATAAGAAGTGATCTTCACCACTGATGCTATATTTTCTCTCTATTTTTCTTTATAAAAATCATTGAAGTGGGAAACCCCCATATATGATATCTCCTTGATGACCTAGCTATGCACCCATCCTCCTTTTGCGTTACCCATATAGTATTTATATTTTTCCTATGATTTGCATAATTATATATATATATATATATATATATATATATATATATATATAT
>ML786278.1:259835-272257 GCA_009831015.1 Picea engelmannii
ATATAGAATAACATACCTTTCAACATGTGAACAACATGGTGCATGGGATATTAGATATTTGTACCTTCCTCAACTTCAACATCAAGAAGAGTACCTTCCTAAAAAATTTCTTCATCCTCATGGGACTGAACCGAGAAATATTTGGGGCCTAACATGACGATACCAAGACAACCTAAAGGGTCCTCATGGGACACCCTATTCTTGACCCGTGGCAGGCCAATTTAGATAGAGTTTCCTAGAAACCCTTCACACATATGAAACTCTGAGAACTCCCTCCTTTGCACTGCTTTTCCACTTCACTTGCACTGAGGGATCATACCCTTTCTTGATAAAAATGGAAGTCTCTTGATAGGTATTTATACTTTTTGAAGTAACTCCTTTACTTGACTTTAGGGCCAACTTATAAATTCTTTTTGCAATTGTTTTTCTCCTTTTACTTGATTTTGGGGACGACTTGTAATTTCTTGTCCTTAGATATGGAGCTTCATATTTAAGAGGTCATATATCCTTAATCATGAGGAACCACATGGCATGCCACCTACCATTGGAAACGAATTCAAGAGGACTATCAATCCATAGAGGTTTTGCATTCATTTTCAATGTCCTTCATACTCTTTTTCTTCAATTATCTTCAGGCTTCACAACCACACCCCTGGGGCTTCCTAACCATATTTCCATGGTTTCTTGACCATACATTATAACTTATTTCTTAATGGATAAGGATTCTTGTAGTCTTATTCAAAGCATCTTCCCTTGATGGATATGCTTAGAGCTATGCCATAAGGGGACCACTTTGGATACTCCTTCAAATAAATCTATCACTTCTAGGGGATTTTGGATTTCTTCTAGGGTTGACATCAATGACAACCAATTTTCCAACAATCTTCCCCTTTGGCATTGATGGAAACACTCATACCGCCTTGTGACCATTTCCCCCCCTATCTTCATTCTCTCCCCCTAACTTCATGTGCGCCCCCTATCTTCACGATTTTTTTCTTTCTCTTCCCCTTAAAAAAATTTCTCCCCCTGTCTTCTTTGCAGAAAGACGTGTAGATCACTGTGGGGCATAAACTACTCCCAGTTTCTGTTGAAGATAATCAAAGGTCTCCCTTGGGAGAGGTTTGGTGAAGATATATGCAATCTGTTCTTTTGTCCTAATGTACTCCAACTTGATATTCTTTTATGTGACTTGTTCCCGTAGAAATTGAAACTTGATAGGAATATGCTTGGCCTCAGAATGCATCACTTGATTTTTGGAGATACTTATAACACTTGTATTATCACATAATATTGAGACATGCTCATCATATTTTAATTGTATGTATTTCAGGGTTTGCTTCATCTAGAGGACCTGAGTACAACATGCTACTACTACAATACATTCTACTTTTGTCGTAGACAAGGATGCCAAGGACTGCTTCTTACTTAACCAGGACACCAGCCAATCACCCAAGTAGAAGGCTACTCCACTAGTACTTCTTCTATAATTAATGCTTCCTGCCCAATATACATTTCTATAGGCAACCATAGTCGGCTCATTCCCTTTCGGATACCACAATCCAAACTATGTTGTTCCTTTGAGATATTTGAAGATCCTCTTTACTGCCATAACATGAGTTTCCTTCAATGCTACTTGAAATATTTCAACCTTTCCAACTGCTTGCATCACATTTGGTCTTGAGGATGTCACATAGAGTAGGCTACCAATCATTGATAAATAGAGTCTCTAATATACTTAGATTCATCATCTTTGCTCAACTTGCAACTAATCACCATAGGAGTACTTACGTGTTTGTAATCTTCCATTCCAAACTTCTTTAGCATTTCTATGATATACTTGGTTGGGAAATGAAAATACCTTCATCTAGCCAAGATATTTGGAGCCCCAAGAAGAAATTCAACTCACCAAGTAGGGACATTTCGAACTCACTCTGCATGTTTGTGGTAAACTTCTGACTCAACCTATCATCATCATTGCCAAATATGATCTCATCCATGTATACTTCAATGGTCAATATGTTGTCTTGATCCACTTTTATGTAGATATTGATATCTACATTTCCCTTTTTGAATCCTTGTTGTTGTAAGTATTTGTCTAGTCTTGAATACCAGGCTCTAGGGGCTTGCTTGAGTCCATATACATGGCTTTATTCAATATGCAAACA
This sequence comes from Picea engelmannii, assembly GCA_009831015.1. NCBI lineage: Eukaryota > Viridiplantae > Streptophyta > Pinopsida > Pinales > Pinaceae > Picea > Picea engelmannii. The sequence goes on from ML786278.1 coordinate 262,001, forward strand.
TAGTCTTCCCTTTCTGATAGCGAGAACCCATATGGATGTTCGATGCAGACTTATTCTTCTAATTCTCCATTTAGAAATGTTGATTTTACGTCCATCTGATAGACTGTGATCCTTTTGGAACATGCATAGGCCAAGATCATTATGATTGCTTCCTTACGGAAACATGAGCAAAGGTTTCTTCAAAATCTATTCCTTCAACTTGAGCATATCCCTTGCATACTAACCTTTCTTTATTTTTGGTTACTTGCTCATCTTCAATTAGTTTGTTTCTAAACACCCATTTTTTACCAATCATGTTTTTATCCTTAGGTCTTGGAACCAATTCCCAATTCCCATGTCTCATTCTTCTCTATTTGATTTAGTTCTTCTTCCATGGCCTTGATCCAATGTTCATCATTGTTGGCTTTATTAAAGATGCTTGGTACAACTGTAGATAATAATGTTAGATGTCTCTTTTTTGGTGCATGTTTGCTTCTTCAGGTTTCTATTCCTGCATTTTTATCTCCAATAATTTGTCCTAGTGGATGATTGTTCTAACACCAATGTTTAGGTGTCTTAGAAGATGTTTGGATATATTACTGATTGTCTTCTGTTTTGTCTTGCTCTGCCTCTAGTTTCTTTTCTTCTGGTTCTTCTTCTTCTGCTTCCTGCTCTTTTGAATTTCTTCTTTCTTCTTTGGTGTTCAACACATTTGTTTAATCAATCTTTACATTGACGCTTTCCACTATTTTTTTGAGTCTTAGGTTGTAGCGTTTGTATGCCTTGCTTTTGCTTGAGTATGCAACCAATATGCCTTCATCAACCCGAGAGTCCAATTTTCCAATCTTGTTATCTTCTCTTTTTGTGTAACATTTTCTTCCAAACACTCTAAAGTGCTTGATGTTCACCAGTCTTCCCTTCCACAGTTCATATGGAGTCTTATCATTGTTACTTCTAAGCATTCCTCTATTCAATATATGAATGACTGTATGTACTGCTTGTACCCAAAAGACATCACCCAAATTGGAATCTTTCAACATGGTTATGGACATTTATTGTACAATTATGTTCTTCCTTTCAACGACTCCATTTTGTTGAGGTGTCCTAGCTACTGAGAATTTCCTTTTTATTCCATGTTCTTCACAAAAATCCGTTAATTATTTTGATGTGAACTCACCTCCATTGTATGATATCAAGCACTTGATTTTCAAATCATTCTCGTTTTCAACCATCTCTTTGAATATCCTGAAACATTTGAATGCCCTTGACTTTTTATTGAGAAAAAAACTTCGATCATTCTTGTATAATCATCAATGAGTAGCACAAATAAATGTTCACCATTCATCCTTTTCTCATCGGTTCGCATAGATCGATGTGTACAATCTCTAATGGTTTTGTTGTAGAGTATTCCTTTGTCCTGAACTTAGTTCTTGTTTATTTTCCATGTTGACAGTGCTTGCACATAGTGTTTGCTGGTTTTGAAATTTCAGGAATTTCTCTCACTGCTTCCTTTCTGTTGATTTTGACAAGATTGTCAAAGTGCATATGACCCATTCTTATGTGCCAAATCCAACTTTGATTTTTCTTTCCCAAGCAACATATTTCCTTTTCGATCTCATTTAAAATGTATATGTTGTTTGGAGTCCTTATTGTCGTCGCCACCAATCTACTTGATCCTTATTTCCTTATCTCACACTTTTTTGAGTTGAATAGAAGTGTGTGTCCATGGTCACACATTTGACTCACACTTAGCATATTATGCTTCATAGTTTCAACAAGTAGGACATTTTCTGCCATGGCATCTTTGCTTCCAAGCTTGATTGTGCCTTTTTATATAATTTTTGTTGAGTTATCATTGCCAAATGAAACCGATCCATCTATTTCTTTCTTTAGTGTTACAAACTTGTACTTGTCACCTGTCACGTGATTTGAAAAACCATTGTCAACGTACCAATCACTTTTTCTTCTTTGGGATTGTAGAGAAATCAAACATTCTTCAATGTTCAGTTGGTCCTGCTTCCTTTTCCATATCCTTGATGGTTCTTTTACATAACTGTTAAAATCCTGCTTCAGTTCCCTTGGAGGAACAATCAACTTGCAATATTTGGCTATGTGTCCAAATTGTTGCATTTGTAGCATTCCACTTCATTATTTGATGAGCCAAAACTGTTATAGTTTATATTATGAGCTTCACGAGGTTTTATGAGATAATTATTCCCAGAGTAGCCTCCATAGTTGCTTATGTTATTAGCATAGGATTTACAATTTATAACCTTGTGCCCAAAATTATTGCAGGAATAACATAATCCAAGAAATATAGTTTGATACCTGAGTGTGGGAGATATTCTAGATGGTGCAACTCTTCTATAATTTTCTTCTTGAGTCTTCTCCCTTGCTAGTTTCCAATTCCACACTCCTCTCATTAGTTGATCTTCTTCTTGAATGATCTTCATTTCCTAAATTTTCTCCTTTGAAGGATTGCATTCTTCCATTTTGATGGGACCTCTGACGATTTCTGCATAACTTTTTTGTTCTACTTCTTTTTCTATTGTTCTGGAGCTTGAACCCTTTTCAGTATGAGTTTGTTTGTATCCTAGTCTAGACTTATCATCGCATGGCCTTTGACTGTTGATGATTTCATTGAATATTTTGGTGTTGTTCCCAAAGTTCTACCGGACAACCTTCTTCTGAAGTTACTTTCTTAGTGATACTATTTAAACTTCCAAAGACTCATTTATTTTATGCTTTTCTTCCAACTGTTTTTTGAGTGTTTCTTCAATCACTCTAGATTCTTCCAGCTGAACCTTTATATTTATGATGATATGCTGGACTTATTCATAATTTTTGTTAGGATTTTGAGAACTTTCCTTTAGCTTGATCAATTCTTCCTTGAGGGACTTGTTTCTCCTCCTTCCCCTTTTTAGATCACTCAAAGCGCTGAGTAGTTCTACCTCAAGATCCAGTTCACCTTCTTCATAATCTTCTTCTTCATTTTTAAGGGTTCATTTCTGATTTTCCATTGCCATAAAAAGAACTCTTTTTGAATCACTGTCACTATCATTATCCTCATCAGATGAGGAACTATATTCTCTTGAGTGGAGGCTTTTCATGAAGACTTTTCTTTTATTTTCCTTTTGATATTTCTTTTCTTTCTTGGGAACTTCTTCTTCATCACTTTCTAAATTCTTAGGATAAGGACATTTAGAAGCAAAATAACCAATTTTAGCACAATTAAATCATTTTATAGGAAGCTTGCCTTTGTACTTTCCAATTCCTTTCTTCAACTTCCTCAAGAGGTTGACTGTTTCTTCATCTTCATCTAAATCATCGCTGCAACTTGACTTTGAATTTTGCTTATTCTTTCTTGTCTTCTTGGATGCTTTGAAAACTGCTTCCTTCTTGGATGGATTATCCTGTTCTGTTCTCATTTCATAAGTTGTAAGTATTCCATGTATCTCATCCATGTTCAATGTAGCAATATATTCTCTTTCTTCTAGGGATGAAATATTAGGATCAAATCTTATTGGAAGAGACCTTAGTACCTTTTGAACAATTAATGATTCTTTAATTTCTAAAGTGGAACTTGATAGGAATATGCTTGGTCTTGGAATGAATCACTGGATTTTTGGAGATACTTATAACACATGTATTGTTAGAGAATATTGAGACAAGATCATCATATTTTACTTGTATGTCTTACAGGGTTTGATTAATCTAGAGGACCTGAGTACAACATGTTGCTACTACAATATATTCTACTTCTGTCGTAGACAAGGATACCGAGGACTGCTTCTTACTTAACTAGGACACCATACAATCACCCAAGTAGAAGGCTACTCCACTAGTAATTCTTTTATCATCAATGCTTTGTTCCCAATCTACATTTGTGTAGGCGACCATAGTCATCTCATTCCCTTTTGGATACCACAATACAAACTCTGTTGTTCCTTTGAGATATGTGAAGATCCTCTTTACTGCCATAACATGAGTTTCCTTCGATGTTGCTTGAAATATTTCAACCTTTCCAACTGCTTGCATCACATTTGTTCTTAAGGATTTCACATAGAGTAGGCTGCCAATCATTGATCTATAGAGTATCTGATCTACTTCCTTAGATTCATCATCTTTTCTCAAGTTGCAACCAATCACCATAGGAGTACTTACAGGTTTGTAATCTTCCATTCCAAACTTCTTTAGCATTTCTATGATATACTTGGTTTGGGAAATGAAAATTACCTTCATTTAGCTGAGATATTTGGAGTCCCAAGAAGAAAGTCAAATCATCAATTAGGGACATTTCAAACTCACTCTGCATGTTCTTGGCAAGCTTCTGACTCAACCTATCATCATCATTGTGAAATATGATGTCGTCCACGCATACTTCAATGATAAGTATGTTGTCTTGATCCACTTTTATGTAGATATTTCTATCTACAGTTCCCTTTCTGAATCCTTGTTGTTGTAAGTACTTGTATATTCTTGAATACCAAGCTCTAAGGGATTTCTTGAGTCCAAATACATAGATTTATTCAATTTTCAAACATAATCTTCCCTTTATGATAGTGGGAACTCCTCTGGTTGTTCGATGTAGACTTCTTCTTCTAATTCTCCACTTAGAAATGTTGATTTTACGTCCATCTGATAGATTGTGATCCTTTTGGAACATGCATAGGCCAAGATCATTATGATTGCTTCCTTATGGAAATAGGAACAAAGGTTTCTTCAAAATATATTCCTTAAACTTGAGCATATGCCTTGTATACTAACCTTGCTTTATTTCTGGTTACTTATCCATTTTCGTTTAGTTTGTTGCTAAACACCCATTTTGCACCAATCATGTTTTTATCCTTAGGTCTTGGAAATAGTTCCCATGTCTCATTTTTCTTTGGAAACAGGAACAAAGGTTTCTTCAAAATATATTCCTTAAACTTGAGCATATTCCTTAAACTTGATCCGTCAGGATTTTTTGAATGACTTATGGTTGAGTTTTTATTTGCATGTGTTAATTAACCATTGAGAAACTTAACGAAAGAAGGAGAAAAGAAAAGGAATTATACAGCCATATACATATAGGCAGATCTAAAATGAAATGGAAGACAACAATTCATAATACATAGGTTGATAACGAAGTTCGACACAACTTTGCCTACGTCTCCGGGCCTTTTCTCTGTGGGGGAGGCTTCTTTATTTCTTTTCGAAAGCTCAATGGTACATCATTACAATGCCAAATGGCTTCAAGACTGATCTGGTCATGTTCGCCCAGATCTCTAGAACCATGCACAAAAAACGACACACGAAACGGACGTCCGGAGCTCTCAGAAATGGTCCGACAACATCTCCTCCTCAACGGCTTCCCTGCCTCAAACTGGCTTTGACTTGGCTTCTCCTCAGCATCTCTGCTCTCAAAAGCTATCCCCATGGCCTCAAACAAGCCTTGGTTATATAGTAGGGAAGTTAGTTGTCCATATCCAACTTCCTCCACGAATTTAGGCTTCAAAACTGCCCAATAACCCCCAAAAATGGATTAATTACATTAAAAATGGGCTAACAATAGTTAAAAACCCAAAATTGGTTAAAATACCCACTTTATAGTTATAAATTGGTTAAAATTGGGCATAAGCCCCCTTTTCTGAGCGCGCGCCCCCTTCTAAGGTCATATGCATTTACACGACCATGCGCTGGGGCTTAGCCCCCAGCTCCCACCTTTATGCGCCATAATACTATGTAATATGTTTTATATTGTGGGTTTTAATAACATAAAAATTAATGTGGCACATTGGTAAAGGACTATTGTGAAGGCACTTAGGCTTAGTGGTTGGTCATGGGTTCAAAACCCATGGACCCCAAAACTTTTGAAACCTGCCACTTTGATTGATGATTGGGTGCCACCTGGCTGCCCATGACTAGGCCACGTGGCACTTTCCCATTCGACAAACAAATGCCACTTGTCAACCATTGACTGGTCCAGTTGCCTGCCACATGTCTGCCCTGTCAGCAAACTTGCCCAATCACCATCATCCAGAGAGTGCCACGTCATCTACTGCACAGTAAGCATGTTGATGTCATCAGTGTTGACTTTTTGACCAGTTGACCTTTGACTTTTCACTTGTTTGGGCTTCCGATCAGAATGCGATAACTTTCGTGTACGGAACCCGTTTGACAAAGTAAATATACCACCGGAATCGGGAAGACGAGACAGACGCAATGGAATTGATTTCGTCGGATTCTGAGCACTTTCATTTTGAGCATTTTTCAAGCCCTATCAGGCTTCTGGATCCGATTTCGGATCACTTGAGTCCAAATACATAGATTTATTCAATTTGCAAATATAATCTTCCCTTTATGATAGTGGGAACCCCTCTGGTTGTTCGATGTAGATTTCTTCTTCTAATTCTCCACTTAGAAATGTTGATTTTACGTCCATCTGATAGATTGTGATCCTTTTGGAACATGCATAGGCCAAGATCATTATGATTGCTTCCTTCTGGAAATAGGAACAAAGGTTTCTTCAAAATATATTCTTTAAACTTGAGCATATGCCTTGTATACTAACCTTGCTTTATTTCTGGTTACTTATCCATCTTCGTTTAGTTTGTTTCTAAACACCCATTTTGCACCAATCATGTTTTTATCCTTAGGTCTTGGAATTAGTTCCCATGTCTCATTTTTCTCTATTTGATTCATTTCTTCTTCCATGGACTTGATCTAATTTTCATCATTGTTGGCTTCCTCAAAGACACTTGGTTCAACTGTAGATAATAATGCTAGATGTATTTGTTTTGCTACTTGTTTGCTTCTTAGGGTTTCTATTCTTGCATTTTTATCTCCAATAATTTGTTCTGGTGGATGATTCTTATGACACTAGCATTTAGGTGTCTTATAATATGTTTGGATATATTATAGATTGTCTTATGTTTCATCTTTCTCTTACTCTAGTTTCTTTTCTTTTGGTTCTTCTTCTTCTTCTACTTCTTTTTGTTTTGGTTCTTCTCCTGCTTCCTGCTCTTTTGAATTTCTGATTTCTTCTCTGATATTCAACACATTTGTTTCATCAATCTTTACATTGATGCTTTCCACTATTTTTTTGATTATTAGGTTGTAGCATTTGTATGCCTTTCTTTTGCTTGAGTATGCAACCAATATTCCTTCATCAACTCGAGAGTCAAATTTTCCAATCTCGTTATCTTCTCTTTTTATGTAACATTTTCTTCCAAACACTCTAAAGTGTTTGATGTTCATCGATCTTCCCTTCCACAGTTCATATGGAGTCTTATTATTGTTACTTCTAAGCATTCCTCTGTTCAATATATGAATGATTGTATGTACTGCTTGTAACCAAAATATATCACCCAAATTGGAATCTTTCAACATGGTTCTAGCCATTTTATGTACAATTATCTTCTTCCTTTCAACAACTCCATTTTGTTGAGGTGTCCTAGCTACTGAGAATTGCCTTTTTATTCCATGTTCTTCACAAAAATCCATTAATTATTTTGACGTGAACTCACCTCCATTGTATGATCTCAAGAACTTGATTTTCAAATCAGTCTTGTTTTCAACCATCTCTTTGAGTATCCTAAAAAATTCGAACACCTTTGAATTTTTCGTGAGAAAATAGACTCTGGTCATTCTTGTATAATCATCCATGAGTAGCATGAAGAAATGTTCACCATTCATCCCTTTTTCTTTCTCATCGGTCCACATAGATCGATGTGTACAATCTCTAATGGTTTTTTTGTAGAGTATTTCTTTGTCCCGAACTTGGTTCTTGTTTGCTTTCCACGTTGATAGTGCTTGCACATAGTGTTTGCTGGTGTTGAAATTTCATGCATTTCTCTTACTGATTCATTTCTTCTGATTTTGACAATATTGTCAAAGTGCATATGACCCATTCTTATGTGCGAAATCCAACTTTAATTTTCCTTTCCCAAGCAACATATTTCCTTTTGAATGTCACTTAAGATGTATATTTTGATTGGATTCATTATTGTTGTCACCACCAATCTTCTTGATCCTTCTTTCCTTATCTCACACTTCTTTGAGTTGAATAGAAGTGTGTGTCCCTGGTCACACATTTGACTCACACTTAGTATATTATGCTTCATATTTTCGACAAGTAGGACATTTTTTGCCATGGCATATTTGCTTCCAAGCTTGATTGTGCCTTTTTATACAATTTTGGTTGAGTTATCATTGCCAAATGAAACCAATCCATGTATTTATTTATTTAGAGTTACAAACCTGTCCTTGTCACCTGTCATGTGATTTGAACAACCACTATCAACATACCAATCAATTTTTCTTCTTTGGGCTTGTAGAGAAATTGAACATTCTTGAATGTTCAGTTTGTCTTGCTTCCTTTTCCATATCCTTGATGGTTTTTTTACATGATTGTTAAAATGTTGCTTCGGTTTCCTTGGAGGAACAATCAACCTGCAATATTTGGCTATCTATCCAAAATTGTTTCATTTGTAGCATTCCACTTCATTATTTAATGAGCCAAAATTGTTATAGTTTCTATTATGAGGTTCACGAGGTTTTTTGAGATAATTATTCTTATAGTATCCTCCATAGTTGCTTCTATTGTTAGCACAGGCTTTAAAATTTATAGCCTTGTGCCCAAAATTATTGCAGGAATAACATAATCAAAGAAAGATAGTTTGATACCTTAGTGTGGGAGATCTTCTAGATGGTGGAACTCTTCTGTAATTTTCTTCTTGAGTCTTCTCCATTGCTAGTTGTCACGCTCCTCCAATTAGCTGATATTATTTTTGAATGATCTTCATTGCCTGAATGTTATCCTTTGAAGGCTTGCATTCTTCCCTTTTGATGGGACCTTTGATGATTTCTGCATAATATTTTTGTTCTTCTTCGTTTTCTGTTGTTCTAGAGCTTGAACCCTTCTCAGTATGAGTTTTTTTGTATCCTATTCTAGACTTGTCATTGCCTAGCCATTGACTATTGATCATTTCATCCAATATTTTGGTGTTGTTCCCAAAGTTATACCAAACATCCTTCTTCTAAAGTTACTTTCTTAGTGATAATATTTCAACTTCCAAAGACTCGTTTATTTTCTACTTTTCTTCCAATCGTTTTTGAGTGTTTCTCCAATCACTATGGATTCTTCTAGCTAAACCTTTATATTTATGATGATCTGTTGGACCTCTTCAGAATTTTTGTTAGGATTTTGAGAAATTTCCTTTGGGTTGATCAATTCTTCCTCGAGGGACTTGTTTTTCCTCCTTTCCCTTTTTAGATCACTCAAAGCGCTAATTAGTTCTGCCTCAAGATCCACTTCGCCTTCTTCAAAATCTTCTTCGTCATTTTCAAGGGTTCATTTTTGAGTTTCCATTTCCATAAAGAGAACTCTTTTTGAATAATTGTCAGTATCATTATCCTCATCAAATGAGGAACTATCTTCTCTTGAGTAGAGGCTTTTCTTGAAGACTTTTCTTTTATTTCCCTTTTGATATTTCTTTTCTTTCTTGGGAGGTTCTTCTTCATCACTTTATGAATTCTTAGCATCAAGACATTTAGAAGCAAAATGACCAATTTTATCACAATTTTTTTTTAAAGGAATCTTATCTTTGTACTTTCCATTTCCTTTCTTCAACTTCCTCACGAGGTTGACTATTTCTTCATCTTCATCTGAATCATCACTGCAACATGAATTTGACTTTTGGTTTTTCTTTCTTGTCTTCTTGGATGCTTTGAAAGTTGTTTCCTTTTTGGATTGATTATCTTGTTTTGTTCTCATTTCATAAGTTGTAAGTATTCCATGTAGCTCATCAATGCTCAATGTAGAAAGATCTTCTCTTTCTTATAGGGATGAAATATTAGGATCAACTCTTATTAGTACCTTTTGAAAAATGATTGATTCTTTAATTTCTTCTCCTAATCCTTTAATAAAATTCACTATTTCATCAACTCGTAGAAAATAAGCTGCAATATCTTCATCTTCCCTCATTTTCAGTTTCTCAAATTTACCTCTATAAGTTTGAAGCTTGGAACCTTTGACTTTGGAATCTCCTTCGTAAAATTTTTGAAGTTTGTCCAAATATCCTTTGGAGAGTCGCACAGACACTAAATCCCTGTGCTTGCAAAAATGTTTTAATCCTTCTTCTTTAGAAGGCATAGTTTTTATCATCAAACACTGGCATTCCATTCTTGGTGCACTCCACGATCTACCTTCTAGTGATTAAATTGTTTTTGAAGGACCGTCTCTTATACCAATTGTTGGAATACTAAGAAGGGGGCGGGGGGGGGGGGGGGGGGGGG
>ML786278.1:282320-300985 GCA_009831015.1 Picea engelmannii
GTGTGGCCATAATTTGTGTTAAGGTTTAATTAACATGTTAAGTCAAGTGAGTTAAGTGGACAAACATTCAAAAAGTCATTAAAGACTACAAAGACACAAATTAAGGAGTACTTAATCCATCATGTCGATTGTTGGGACAAGGCAAAATTTTAAACCCGAATTTCGGGCATAACTTAGAGTAAAGGGGAAATTGGAGCACCATTTCGAATTGTAAGAGAAGGAGGGTGATTTTGAGTTGTTCCAAGAAGGAGAGACGAATTTGCAAGATAGAGAGATTAGAAAAAATTTCATCTAGGGAGTAAGAAATCATTCCAGGAGCAGTGTCGCTACATGTAGCCATTAAACCCTCCTTGCCAAAGGAATCATTCTCTACTGTATATAATATTCTCAATTGTTGTTATAATTTCTATGTTTTACAAAGAACTGGTCAAAAACCACCATTGCCAGGGTTTGTATGAGTTTTTGAGCAAGAAACCATGTTCCCGTAGAAACTATATTTACAAATTCCAATAGAAATATGTTTGCACAGTTCCTGTAGGAACGACTATGGAAAGACCATCTTTCCCTTCATTTGTTGGATACCATGAAAATCCCTCATATTTTTCCAAACAAATTTTTGCTGCACTATCATAGCTACCTAAATCAAGCCTCGAGCTACCATTTTCTTTGAACAGTGCCTCTACAGAAAAATAATAAACATTTTTTTTTCAAATACCTTTCTCCCTGAAGAAATCCTTGAGAATCTTACTCATAAGCATTAAACAAGGGATCATGATTTAAAAAAATGGAGCCAAATAAACCCTCTAGGATCTATGATAACCCAAAAATATAGGACATTTTTCAGAAAGGCAACTGGTTGGGGTATTTTGAAATTTTTAGGGGGTATGATGAAGAAGTGACCATGCAATTTGCTCTAAAATTTTAGAATATCTAGGAGTAGGAGTATGTATCCATAGAGGATTGATGATCAGATTCAACGAATAATCCATCAACAAGGTGTCTAGTTTTCCCATGGGTCTTCCTTGGGATAAGGAGGAAAGACAAGAAGCTATCAATGCCAAAAAGACATTATTCCACCCAAATGAAAAACCTCATGAAGAAAAAAATGGTATTAAGAGGGAAAGTGTTCCTCATCCTTGGCTAGACATAGCCTACATCATCATCAAATATATCACATGTGAAGGTCGGATGAGTGTGGTATATGTCTATCACTTCAGGCTTCTGCACCAACTCAGACATCACTCAAATCAATAACCACACAAGATATTGAGCCTACCTTACTTCTTCCTCAAATCATTGTTTCAGGAAATGCGCCTAAAAGTGAAGAAAGGGAAATAAGAATTCTTAGCACATCATGGGATTATCAAATTGATAGTCTTAGATGCCCTAAAGAGTTTGAAACATACAATTTTGTGGGAAGATTTTATAAATATGGATCAACAAGCATTTGGAGAATCACAGGTAGAGATGAGTGATGAAGATAAAAAGAAGGGTGAAGAACCTAAAATAATAACTAGACCCAAACTATCAAAACAACAAAAGAAGGAGAAAAACCAGAAAGTAGATGAAAAGGACAAAGAGGTGGTTGATTCTCTAAATACACTAAAGACCTCCGTTGTTAGTCCCCTAAAAATCACAACTGTTGAATGGGTTCAGCCTAGAAGAAAAATATCTAATAGGATTAAGAAAAACAAGATGTTGGATAACAACATCAAGGAACAGAGTAGCCACCTAGCAGTGGACAAGAAACTATTGGATAACAGAAACAACAGTAAGAACAAATGGACCAAGTTTTGTTGCACAAAGGGTGTGAAAAGTTTCAATTGGGGGGTGATGATGACCCCAATTATTTTCTATCTCAAAGGCTCATCATAAGCACATTTTCCCACCATAATATGACTTAATGCTTGTCTTTTACCATAGTTAATAGAAAGTCATGAATATTATTGCATATTGCTTAGGGAATGAATTTTGAGGTGGGATTTTATGTATATCTTACATTTTCCCTCTAATATCTATGTCAAAGGATGTGTGTAGCATCAAGTGGATCGAAATATATGAATCAATGGATCCAAAGGGTATTGACTCCTAGAACCAATGGATTTTGTCTCCCTAAGAGCGTTGCCAACCAAGAATCAAGGGACCTTTTCCCCACCTACCTCTAGAAAGATCTATGTTTATTAATATCCACTCCTTTCCAACAACAATTCAAGTTTAGATGAGATTGATTGAGATCTATTGTTTCCCCATTTCTCTCCTCAATCTAAACAAATAGGTCGAGCTCTCAAGACTACATATAGACCTCTAGCCTAGGCGAGAAAAGATAGATTTTTGATGCTATTGTATTAAGATTTTTCTCTTAAGACTTTTGTTGGAGACTTAGAGCCATGTTTCTCTTGATGTACTGTTGATGTTGATGGAATAAAAATGGTCACGTTTTCAAATTATTAGAGTTTTCTCAAGGTTCCTTGTGATTCTTGGGTAGGGCCCACTCAAGAGGGATCAAGGACCATGTTGCAATTTCTTTAGTTTTTTGCATGTTAAATAGTGGTTAGTTATAATTTCATTCTCTTTTTAACATTGATATAGTTTTGCATGATTAATTATGGTTTATGTCAATTTTTCATTAACTTGTTAGTTTCAACAGGTATCTTATAGAAAGGTTCAAACGTCCTATTGGAACACTCTTGGGTGTATTTTGAAGGTCAAGTACCTCAGATCTATTCCATTTTATTTTAGTCTAGCTTTGTTGATGCTTCATAAGACTCATACTATATTTTTAGGCTTATTTTTGGCTTCCTGTAGGAGTATTATAGTTATGTTGGACATATTGTCATTGATATGTTGTCATTGATGTCAACAATTGATGTCATTGTGATGTGATGATAAGTTGTTATGGTGAATTGTCATTGATGAGTTATCATTGATGAATTGTCATTGATGTCAACAGTATAATAGTTAGCAAAGAATGAAAATGTCAAACAATATGCAGAGTATCAAAGCTCAGAAGGAAGAGTGCATTGTAGAAATGCCATTGGGATCGAAATCCCCACAGGAAGAATCCAGTTCCTTAAGACAATTTTAAGGAGTAGTCGCACAGAAGACATAACATGAGGTGCATAGGAATTCAATCTAAAGCTCAAGAGAGGTAGCATGCAAAGAATCCTGTCTGTTGATGTAGATCTCGGACAAATATGGAACTGTCAGATTGAGGGGAAGTCAGAGTTTGGAATAATTATATCTCGACCATCAGATCTATCAAATTACAAGAGAAGGATCGTTGAAGGACTGGTCAATGATCAAATCAAGTCATGACCATTATTTACACAAGCACCAGATCAAGGGCAGGGATTTATTGAATATCTCAAAGGGAGAATTAAACAACGCGTTATTTCCAATCCCGCAATTTGACTAGACCGTAATATCTCATTGATTCAAAGATCGACAACTGTGGTTGATCCACCAACAATCCCACAAATTCAAATTGTGGAGTTTGGGAAACGAGTTAAACCATGTGCAAGTTATGGTTCCACAATCCACACCGACCATCGATGGTCACCTGCCAATCGATCTACGGTTGGCATTAGTTCCAGTACCAACAAACAGTTTCCATTGTGGAACTTGATGATAGTTTTAAATGTCATGCTAGATGGGACCCCTCAATAATCCTCGATAGTTGATCTGCTTTGAGATCATTCTCAACCATTGGATCAAGTTGAGTGGAAGGATAGAGTAAGTCATAAAGTAGGACGTGTGCCACATTAGGATATCCATGTCAGCAAGGACACATGGCACAATCAAATGATGACAAGTGTCAAAGTGCAATTGGCATTTCAGGTATGCGTAAGTCATGAATCTAAGTGACATGTGGCAGATACTCAGTCAATGCCATGTCAAAAAGTGATGTCAGCAAGATAAGTCGCTCCGAGAGTTTTAACTTTGAGAGTTTCACCACCAACAAAATACCCAAAGTCACGAAGTTTCGAATTCTCGAAGTAAACAAGAACCGTTCACTCACTTGTAGATTAAGTCATGGTCGTTGATTTGTTAGAAACCTCTGGACAATCCATGATCGTCCGACTAACGGAAGAATGAATAATGACCGTCCGATCTGTTTTGGGGAAATATACTCCGGAAGGTTTAATGATTGCAAATAATGGAAGTTGCGAAAGCCGAAGTTTCAAAGTAAATGGGTGCCATCCATCTCAACTGTAGATTAAGTCATAACTGCTGAATTAAGCAGTAAAAGAATGAGTAAGGATTGGATATAAACCATTGATTTGGTTCTGGGAATCATGCTAGCCATCGGCTCAACTCGTGTGAGAGGTAACCATTTCGAGAAATTGAAAACTCTGGAATATTAGACGATTGTCAAAGAAAAATAGCCAAACGCTGAAGTTTCGAAGTGAACGAGAACTGTTTATTGCTCAAATAAAATATCAATTGTTTGATCTACTACGACGAAATATGATTTGAGAGATTTGAAATATTACAGAGGCTGGAAGTCGTGAAGGATGAAGTCCCAAAGTAACGACATTCGTCCATCTCATCGTGCGATTAAAATGTGATCGTCGATCTTGACAAGTGATCAGGCACTTATTTAGCCTAGCACTTGGTCACCACATGCAGTCGTATGAAATAAAGAAATAAGGTTAAAAGAAGAGGCAATGCTTAAATAAATAAGCCTATGATTTTGTGCATATGGTCATATGTAAATGGTTTGAAGGAAGCGCCTCATACTGATTTAATTCGACAGAGAGTTAACACCAGAATAATACAAAGAATCAATAAAATGTCAAATATGATCTACTGGTGAACTGAATACACAGCAGAAGCAAGAATAAGATATAATGAGTCGATCAATGTCTGTGATCAACTCATGAAGACAAAAGAACCGACACACAGTCATGATTAAGAGAGTTAAATCATGAGCATTATGAATAAAGGATAAAAGGAAAAATGATATTATTTAAAGTTTAATATTATCATTTAAATGAAAAGGTACAATGGTTCAAATATCAAAAGACACAATGATTCAAATTCACACCAGTTGGAAGACTATATAAACAAGAAAGAATGGTGAAAAGAGAGTGTAGTTGAATTTGTTGAACTATATACATTTATATATAATGGATTGAATGAAGGTTCATTCTATTAGGCTGGTTCCTGTTTACAAGCTGGGTCTTGTATGAGGATTGGATTCCTCACATCTCAGTTGGATCTGAGATCAACAAGCCGAGACTCATTATGAGGATTGGATTCCTCATTTCTTAGTTGGATCTGAGAACTACAAGCTAGGTCTTGTAACAGAGAGCTGGGTCTCTCATAATTGTTTGAATATGAAATTCAAAGATTGATCTTATGTATTCAAGGCATTGATCTCAGTTAACAATGAGATATGACCTCATCAAGGAATTGAGGCATACCTCAGTAATCACTAAAGAAAAAATACATAATCTTAAGTTTGATGTTACAGTTGCAATAGATGAGATTCATATGGAACCAAGAAATTATATGCATATTAAAGTTCCTATGAATATTCTTGACCATATTGAATACATAGTTATGTGCACTTTTGAAGAGTTGGAGAAACTTCAACAGTTAGATCAATATAACCATGAAGAGCATGAACAAAAGTTTCAGCTAGAAAACAAAGAAGAGATCAAAAGATTGAAAACTGAGGTTATTAATCTAACATAAGAGATGGAAGAATTAAAGACACATGACAATAAAAGAAAAGAAGTACTAAAAGAATCAGAAGAATCAATTAACAGTCTAAACACTCAACTTGAGGAAATTAAAGAAAGTGAAGAAGACCTAAAGATCCAATTAACAAGGAAAGAGAATTCTTACCACATGTTGGAATTGGAAATCATCAATTTCAAAAAGATAAATGAATGTACTAATGCATATATAATGACTCAAATTGAGGAAGCTAAGAAAAGGGAAGAAGCCCAGAATATCCAAATAGCTAAAAAGGAAGAATCATTCCAAATGTTTGAATTATAAGTCATCAAACTCAAAAGGATTTAGCTAGAATACGAGGAAGAAATCAAAATATTGAAAACTAAAGTTTTTGATCTAACAAAAGATATGGAATAATTGAAGACATATGACAAAACTATTAAATGCAAATAAGTCTTGGAYGAGATAAAATAAATAGTTATCATTCTAAAGACTCATCTTRAACATGCTAAAGAAATGGAAGAATCCYTGAAGATTCARTTGACTAAAAAGGAAGAATTATGTCAAATATTGAAGTTAGAAATAATCAATCTCAAAAAGATGAATGAAAATACAAATAAGATTGTCAATTTCCAGAATAGCTCAGTTATCCTAGATAAGATTTGGAAGAGCCAAAGATCAGCTGATGACAAAACTGGTCTTGGGTACAATAAGAAAGAAGACAATGACAAATGGAGCACCATTTACAAACATGAGAAAGGATCATCCTTCTCCAAAAGGAAAAGGTGCAATTACAAAGCAATTACAAGTCATGAACTTTTTTAAGGAAGGAAGCTATAGAAGTAAAAAGGAAGAAGAAAATCAAATGACAGATTTCTCAAGCCAAAATAAAATCAAGAATGGAAACACCTTCAATGGAAATTTCTTTTTCTGTCATAGCTTTGGCCATAAAGCAATGGACTAGAAGAAACTAGAGAAATGATATACAAGAAAATCCAAAAACTCAATTAGATGTTGGAGATGCAATTTTGTTGGGCACACAACAAAATTTTGTCATACAATGAGATGTTACAACTGTGATAGGTTTGGCCACAAATCCCAAAACTGCAGGAGTTCAAAAAGTCAATCCTTAAATAATCCATTCAAGTCAATGAAAAAACCTAATAAATTTGGAAGAAGAAAGGAGATGAAAAATCTCCAAAAACAAAACTAGAAAGAGAAGATACAAAAAACAAAATATCTCATAGAAAGATATGGAGAAGAAAATCTGAAGGAGAAAGCAAGAAAGATGATATTACACTTGAAAATGAAGAAAATAATAATAAGAACATGATGGCTGAAGGTCCTAATAAATAATATGAAATTCAATATGAAATAAAGCAAGCCTAAGAAAAGGAAGTGCCTATAGAAGAATATGGGACAATATCAAATTCTAATGAAGTCATAATTTGTTAGCCAAAGAGAGAAAATACAAAAATAAGTTTAAATTGGTTTCTATAAAATCAAAGGATCATGCCAAGAGTTTTTAAAAATAATATGGAAAATCTTGACTATCTATAAATTAGTGGTCAAAAGAAAAATCATTGGTAGGGTTAGTTGTAGAATACGAGAAGAGGAAAAAAAAGGTAGCAGAGAAGTTCAAGGAGTGTCATTCAACAAAGATCATTTGATAACAAAATTGCTATTAAATCAATTGGTATCAATCCTCAATTGACATTCTTGAGAAATATCAAAGAAGAATAAAAAGAAGATCAAAAAGATCAGTAAGATTCATATTCTTGTTCTATTTGACAAAGATAAACAATTAAGTAAATTGACAGGGGAATAAGTCTTGTCAGGAAGAACTACCTTTTTAGAAACAAAGGGGGAAAGTAGTTAGTAGAAGAGAGAACATATTGACAGGGGGAGTCATTTAGTTATGGAAGGCATAGAATGATTGCATGGGGAGTTACCCAAGTTCATGTTTTGGTCAACAACACGCAGATAGACATAGGTTGATCATAGGGGGAGTAACCCTTTGCCATTGATGTCAGAGGGGGAGAGTAACTTCATGGGATAAAGACGCATAATCACAGGGGGGGTTTGTGTATGAAGTTAGTGTGTTGCCCTCAATGACAAAGGGGGATATTGTTGGACATATTGTCATTTAGATGTTGTCATTGATGTCAACAATCGATGTCATTGTGATGTGATGATAATTTGTTGTGGTGAATTGTCATTGATGAGTTATAATTGATGAATTTCCATTGATGTCAATAGTATAACAGTTAACAGAGAATGAAAATGTCAAACAATATGCAAAGAATCAAATCTCAGAAGGAAGAGCGCATTGTAGAAATGCCATCGGGATCGAAATCCCCACAGAAAGAATCATGTTCATTAAGACAATTTTAAGGAGTAGTCACGAGAAAGACATAACGCGAGGTGCAGAGGAATTCACTCTAAATCTCAAGAGAGGTAGCATGCAAAGAATCCTGCCCATTGATGTATATCTCAAACAAATCAAGAATCGTCAGATTGAGGGGAAGTCAGAGTTTGGAAGAATTATATCTCGACCATCGGATTTATCAGTTACAAGAGAAGGACCGTTGAAGGACTGGTCAATGATCAGATCAAGTCATGACCGTTGGATGCGAAAACACCAGATCAAGGGCATTGATTGATTGAAAAGCACAAAAGGAGAATAAAAAAATGCGTTATTTCCAATCCTGCAATTTGTCTAGACCGTAAGATCTCATTGATTCAAAGATCAACAATTGTGGTTGATCCACCAACAATCGCACAACTTCAAATTATGGAGTTTGGGCGATGGATTAAACCATGCACAAGTTATGGTTCCGCAATCCACACTGACTGTCAATGGTCACCCGCCAATAGGTCTACGTTTGACATTAGTTCCACTACCAATGAGCAGTTTCCATTGCGGAACTCGACAATAGTTTTAAATGTCATGCTAGTTGGGACCCCTCAATAATCCTTGATAGTTGATCTACTCTGAGATCATTCTCAACCATTGGATCAAGTTGAGTGGAAGGATAGAGTAATTCATAAAGAAGGACATGTGCCACATCAGGAGATCCACGTCAGCAAGGACACATGGCACAATCAAATGATGACAAGTGTCAAAGTGCAGTTGGCATTTCAGGTATGCGTAATTCACAAATGTAAGTGACATGTGGCAACCACTCAGTCAATTCTATGTCAACAAGTGATGTTAGCAAGATAAGTCACTCCGAGAGTTTGTAATTCAATAGTTTCATCACCAGAAAAATACCCAAAGTCACGAAGTTTCGAATTCTCGAAGTAAACAAGAACCGTTCACTCACCTGTAGATTAAGTCATGGTCATCGATTTGCTCGAAACTTATGGACAAGCCAGGATAGTCCTACTAATGAAAGAACGAATAATGACCATCCGATCTGTTTCGGGGAAATATACTCCGGGAGGTTTAATGATTGGAAATACTAGAAGTCGCGAAAGCCGAAGTTTCGAAGTCAATGGGAGCAATCCATCTCAACCGTAGATTAAGTCATAACTGTTGTATTAAGTAGTAATAGAATGAGTAAGGATTGGATCCAGACCATTGATTTGGTTCTGGGAATCATGCTAGCCATTAGATCAACTCGTGTGAGAGGTAACCATTTCAGGAAATTGAAAACTTCGGAAGATTAGATGATTATCAAAGAAAAATAGGTGAACATTGAAGTTTCGAAGTGAACGAGAACTGTTCATCGTGAAAATAAAATATCGATCATTCGATCTACTATGATGAAATCTGCTTTAGGAGATTTGAAATATTACAGAGGCTGGAAGTCACGAAGGATGAAGTCCCAAAGTAATTGATCAATGGTCACGATTCAACCCTCATGTGGGAATAACAAGACCCGAAAAACTGTGGTGACCACTGCATGCATGGAATATGTCCAACTCCTTCCTAACATGAGGTTGTAGTCGAGAGGTGCATTGACCACTTCAACTTTGACACACACGGTCTTCCCTCCTAACTGCATGGGGAAAGAAGGAATGATTCCATGTGGCCTGAAAGAACGACCATCGAAAGCTGTAAGAAGAGTAGGTGAAGGAGACATAACTGGTTGGCTAATGGCCTTCCAACACGCCAACGATATCACACATGTCGAGGTGCCCTCATCAACCACCGTACGAAAAATATTCTGGGTGAGCCACTACTATCTGGAATGCAACGTGGTATGGGAGATGAGGCTTCAAGTCGGTTGTATAAAGCATGATAGTTCTTGGATTACATGTCTTAGCGGATTCTAAGGCAGCTAGCAGAGCCTTTCTCTGTGAAGGGCATCTCTGGAGGACCTCCAAAGCAGACATCATGCAAGGGGTTTGTGACAAATCCTCCACCACAGAGTAGTTCTGGGCACCCCTTGCATTTGGATTATGTGAAGCCTTTTTGAACACCCCTTTCGGGATGCGTGTCATTGTTTCACCCATCGTTATCTTGATATGGAGAGGAACAGATGGGTTTTCGAATTCTTTACCCTTTTCGAAAGTACTTGGTGTTCCATAATCATGTTCCCTAGTAGCTATTTGAGCTTAACCTTTCAACATATAGACATTTGAAGTCGAGGGATTGCTAGATGACGAAGGGGTTCCCTGACTACCCCCATCCACGTTCACAGAGGCTTGAGTTAAATTTTTCCCATGAGGAAATGGGTTTGTTAACACTGCAGGTTGTTGCTGTGCCAATAAATTTTGGGCCTCCGCCAGTCGAGGGAACAGGTGAGTCGGGTGGTATTCCGCGCAAAGGTTGCACGAATACTTCGACTTCTTTCTCTCTGTGTTGCCCCTGCCAACATTATTGGTCAGTTTCTTATCCCCCTTACCCTTCTTTCACTGTTTTTTCTTCCCTTTCCATTATTGAATCAACAATGCCATCAACATGTGGTCCAGATTTGTGTCTGGTCTTATCAAGAATAGACTGTGGCGAATATGGAAAAAATTCATAAAGCAAACCAGACTGAGAGTAAATAAGCTCTAGCTGTTGAACTCTCATTATCACTTCTTCCTCTGAAAAGACCCCCAACGTTGCTACGTCCTTGGATAGCTGGGGTACCAAAGACTTAAGGAACCATTACAATAGGAATGTTGTTGGAACTAGTACTTTAATCAAACTCTTACGACGTTGCCATTCTCGGATGTGATCAGAGATATGGTCAGCTTTTGTCTGCTCAAAGTTTTCCAGTAGTTCTATGCTGGCATCATATCTCATAGGTATTTGAAAATGGTTTAAGAAAACCATTGCCAATTCACCGAAAGTAGAGTATCTTGAGAGGTCGAGCTCGATGTACCATTTCGAGACACTCCCGATAAGAGTGCGTTGAAACAAATGCAACTGGACGAAGTTGTCTCTCAAAGAGTTGGATGAGCACCATAGGTGAAATGTGGTCACATGATTTCCTAGATCTTTGTTAGGATTTTCTTTGAACTTTGGAATGTCCGAGGGCAACTTGGTTGGCATAGAAGGCCAACATGGATCGTGACAGATTGGGTCATTCAATAATATTGACAAGTTTGGCAAATGCAAAGTTGTCAGAAATGGTAGCTTAGGTTGTTGAGTATGTACAGGAGGATAGGAGCTTGGGATTTGGCTGGCACCAGGTTTCCAGGAAAAGTTAGGTTGCTGGCGTGGGTTCTTATAAAAACTATGGCCTAGACTGACATTCGGATGCTGCACTTGTTGAGATGTCATCGACTGACTCTCGTAGTAGGACATTGAGGGCTGAGAAGGAATTTCTCTCGACGTAGTGTTCTAAAGGTTCTAGAAAGGTTTCCCCTACTGATCTGATGGGAATAGGTCCTAAGCCTTGCCCGAGGTTCCATTGACCATGGAAGGGGTTTCCCCCGGTCGACATCACCGACAAGGGAACTGATCCCTGCCACATATCTAAGGTCCTTGAGAAGTGTGTGCCCCTTGTGCAAGATTTTGTGATCCAAATCCAGGGTTTCCCTCGACTGAGATGGTAGCTGACGAGAATGCGTTGTTACCAAATGCATCGAACAAAGACAATGACAAAGAACCCATAGGTGTGGTACTAGAAGAAGGTCCTTGACTACTTGCTCCAGACAGGTTGTAGTTCATGGTCGGCCAAACGGGTTGCTGAGGAGCGCTGCTGAGCGAGGGAGACGATGGAGGTATATGACCTCTACCATAAGGGAAAGAATTATAAGGGGCTGAGGTGCCCCCCATGGACCCTTGCAAAGGAGCGTTTGAGCTCCCTGTCCCTAGACCCAAAGTCTGTAGGGTGGAGTAGGGAGTGACTGAGTTCGTGTCAAAGTTGGGCATATCATATGAAAACGAAGGGCTCGTCGTACTCAGCGTAAATGGTGCAGTGATCGCCACCATGGACGGAATCGGACCACTGCCCGAGGTAGAGGTGGTCGAGACCATATTGGCCCGGACCTGCGAAGGTGAGTTAGGAGGTAGAACACGCCCAGTTGTGGCAGCCGTAGAGTGAGTATGAGCACTCCTTGATTAAGTAGCAACATTTTCTTCCATCATTGCTTGCAGGATTATTTGACGCTCATTATGTGTTACCCTTGGAGGGGCAATCTGTATTAGAAGTGGTGTCGACAATTCAGTGATCGAAGAGTTATACGGACCAAGATCTTCCACTCCAAGGTAAAAAATAGTTGGTCCCCCCGGAAACAAATGTTCTCCTCTCAGAGATGGCTTGAGTACAACTTCCTGTGGCCCGATCACCACAAATGACCCTTCTTGGTCAAGTCTTCACCTTCGTGGTGGCGGCGGTGGCTCCAAGTTAACCGACGGTAGGCTCAAAAGCCTTCGCGACTGGCAGAGCTCTTTATCTTCCACTGTGTGAGAATATCAATGACACACTAAGGATTTCTAATGTTGAAGACCAAAACACACACTAGAAAAAGTTCCTATGAGATGCAACAAGCAAACTACTATTACTAGTTGGAAGAACAATTACAACAACCAACACTAGAGAAACTTACCGATGCAAGTGAAACTCGAACACGGAAGCACCTTCTGGGTATACTCTGCAAAGCATGGCCCAATGTCTGCCCTAGGTACCACGGTATACCTCCGCAGTCACCTGTGTAAGTCCCTAAAATCAAAGGCAACTAAGTTGCCAACTCGTGAACAACTACCGGGCGGGTACAGTCGATAGTCGGGTGCACCGCAATGAGCAGGGTATCAAGCCCGAAACCTATCGAGGGTATCGAAAGCAAGTGTTCCAGAAGATGACCGAGGACCTCTAATGGATTCGATACCCATGAAGCTCCATGGCAAATGCGATCAATGTAATCCCAAGATAAGTCCTCTATATGCGTTCCTCCGCTACGATTGGTTTGGCTTTGGAGGGGTTATCTCTTCTACCTTTCTGCACACGACCTCGTGTTTAGCCCATGTGTTAGAGGGGGGTCCCAGATAGTTTCCACGTTACTGGACTTTTTCACTCCCTAGCACAGACTCCTATGTTTATTTTATAGTCTTGAAGAGTTTCCTCTCCAACCTAAATCAAGGCTCTAGCTTAATCTAGTTAATGGAATCTACAAACACAACGTCTGATTAATTTTAATTCAGTGTTAATTTTAAGTGGTTTATCTTAAGTTAAAGGAACATAAATGAAACTGATGGTGTTTGGAAAGAGACGAAAGAGAAGAACAAATGTTGGAAACAAAATTATTTCTTTTTCAACAAACAAAGATTTGCAAATTGAACACTCTTTAACCAACTTTTCTAAATAACTTTTCTCTCTAAGATATTTTAAAAGAAAAACTCAAAACTAAATTTCGCTTGACTGCAAGCTACTTAGAGTCCTAAGTATTCAGTAAAGAACTTAAGAAAACACTATTCTTCCTGAAAAAACAACTAACCTAACTACTTAACCAAACAAGAAACTGAAAACTTTTTTTTTTATGCTCCAAAATAAGAAATTTGAAAATGAATTCTTTTCTTTTCTTCTAAATCAAATAAAAAAGGGAAAAGTGAAGACAAGACGATACCAAAAACCAACTTCTGGTCTACTGAGACTCGCAGAGAGTTATTGACAATACTAAACAAGTTAATCAGAAAAAACTCACAAAACTTGTCTCAAACCCTAATCAAGAAAAAAAGAAATCTTGATAAAGAAAAATCTAACTGCTATGAGACCTAGGCCAAAGATTGCAAGAAACAGAGACCAAGGCTAAATCAAGAAAACCCCTGAGAAATATGGCTTCATTCAGGGAAGAGGATGACTACCTCTTCTTTAAAAAATATTTTCCTTACATAGGCACACAACTGATGCTTCAACAACTTGCGTATGTACGTGGGCTATCCAAAGATAGGGTGCGTATGTATGCGTGCATACCTACTGCAGGTCGCGTACACCTCTGTGACTCCTCTAAAAAGAAAAATTAACAGTCAAGCAAACTAGGCAGGGAGTACTGGTATGGAAGACTAGAATCCCTTAAAGACACATAAACTTACAAAAACTCAAGAAACATTAAATAAACCAATTAAAGACACCCAAAAACAAAAATCCCCTAAAAACCCTAGATGTTCCCCAGTATGGTCGCCAATTTTGCTCTAGTGGGAAAACCCCCCTATGGACTACACTAGGGTTCTAAAGTGTAGGTAGAGCTAACTGTCAAAAGTCTCCTACTTTTAACAACTATCCCGACAATACCCCACATTCATGTATAAAGTACAAAGTATAGGGATCTGGTAGTCCTACCTTAAATTCCGCGTCTGGTGTCGATCCCAATGTGTTCGATCGCTTCTCGACTGCAAATCTCCTCCCAAGGTTGACCTGCATTCACCAAAATACAAACAAGAAACTACGAACGTGCATTCTATATATGGATTAGTGGGTTAGATGTCATAACAAAATGTAAATCAAACATAAATATTAAACACATCATATGGCAGGACGACAAAAGTACTTCTTTATATTAATCTCACAAAGTCACTTACAAAACGATATCGACGACTGCTCCTCGAACCCAGTCCTAGGCTCCTCTTCAGCAAGCTCCAAATGCTTCCACATATCCTTCTTCTCTCACACTTCTTTGTAGAGAATATGCATTGGATTATGGATGAGGAAAAAGGGCAAGAATAGGGAACTCTGGCTCAAAACTCACAATGTGGTTGCAAATTCTTGGGGCAAGGGGGGATTATGAAATGGTAGAGTTTCACTGCTTTCATTCTTTTCTTTGGAATGGGACCCCAACACCTTCTTTTATATGCCAAAAAGATAGTTATTTGGTTGGGTGACGAGCTATGGGCGGTCAAATGGTTAGGAAACTACCCAAAAGCCCGTATTCACTGGCAACTTTTTATTTTTTGCAACTTTTGTGGGTATACGCTGGCTGTAATGGTGCAATTAGCGTACGTACGTGGGCAATAGTGATGCAACTAGTGTACATACGTGGGTAGTAGTGGTGCAGGGCACGTACATCTTCAAAAATTTGGTTTTTAAGAAGAGCTATTCAGTATTGGCTTGGCAAAAAAAAGTAAGTAAGATGGCTTGCTGCTAGGTATGCATGTCTAGTGCAAATTAGGGTTATAACATTTTCTCAAGCCAAAATAAAATCAAGAATGGAAACACCTTCAATGGCAATTTCTTTTTCTGTCATAGCTTTGGCCATAAAGCAATGGACTGTAAGAAACTAGAGAAAGGATATACAAGAAAATCCAAAAACTCAATTAGATGTTGGAGATGCAATTTTGTTGGGCACACAACAAAATTTTGTCATACAATGAGATGTTACAATTGTGATAGGTTTGGGCAAAAATCCCAAAACTGCAGGAGTTAAAAAATTCAATCCTTAAATAATTCATTCAAGTCAGTGACAAAACCTAATAAAAGTTGGAAGAAGAAAGGAGATGACAAATCTCCAAAAACACAATTAGAAAGAGAAGATACAAAAAGCAAAATATCTCATAGAAAGATATGGAGAAGAAAATTTGAAGGAGAAAGAAAGAAATATGAAATTACTCCTGAAAATGAAGAAAATAATAATAAGAACATGATGGGTGAAGGTCCTAATAAAGAATGTGAAATTCAATATGAAATAAATCAAGCCCAAGAAAAAGTAAACGCCTATAGAAGAATATGGGACAATATCAAATTCTGATGAAGTCATAATTTGTTAGACAAAGAGAGAAAATAAAAAAGAAGTTTAAATTGGTTTCTATAAAATCAAAGGATCATGCCAAGAGTTTTTAAAAATAACATATGGAAAATATTGACTATCTATAAATTAGTGGTCAAAAGAAAAGTCATTGGTGGGGTTAGTTGTAGAATACGAGAAGAGGAAAATAAAGGTTGCAGAGAAGTTCAAGGAGTATCATTCAACAAAGATCAATTGATAACAAAATTGGTATTAAATCAATTGGTATCAATCCTCAATTGATATTCCTAAGAAATATCAAAGAATAATAAAAGGTAGATCAAAAAGATTTATACTCTTGTTCTATTTGACAAAGATACGCAATTAAGTAAATTGACAGGGGAAGAAGTCTTGTCAGAAAGAACCACCTTTTAAGAAACAAAGGGGGATAATAGTTAGAGGCAGAGAGAACATATTGATAGGGGGAGTCATTCAGTTATGGTAGGCAGAGCATGATTGCAGGGGGAGTTACCCAAGTTTATATTTTGGTCAACAACATGTAGGCAAACAAAGGTTGATCATAGGGGGAGCAACCCTTTGCCATTGATGTCAAAGGGGGAGAGTAAATTCATAGGAGAAATAAGCATCATCACAAGGGGAGTTTGTGTATGAAGTTACTGTGTTTCCCTCAATGACAAAGGGGGATATTGTTGAACATATTGTCATTGATATGTTGTCATTGATGTCAACAGTCGGTGTCATTGTGATGTGATGATAAGTTGTTACGATGAATTGTCATTGATGAGTTATCATCAATGAATTGTCATTGATGTCAATAGTATAACAATGAGTAGAGAATGAAAATGTCAAGCAGTATGTAGAGAATCAAAGCTCATAAGGAAGAGTGCATTGTAGAAAAGCCATCGGGATCGAAATCCCCACATGAAGAATCATGTTCATTAAGAAAATTTTAAGGAGTAGTCGCGCAAAAGACATAACGTGAGGTGCAACAAAATTCACTCTAAATATTAGGAGAGGTAGCATGCAAAGAATCCTATCTGTTGATGTAGATCTCGGGAAAATTAGGAATCGTCAGATTGAGGGGAAGTTAGAGTTTGGAAGAATTATATCTCGACCGTAAGATCTGTCAGATTACAAGAGAAGGACTGTTGAAGGACTGGTCAATGATCAGATCAATTCATGACCATTGGATATGAAAGCACTAGATCAAGGGTAGGGATTGATTGTGAAGCACAGAGGGAGAATTAAACAACTCACTATTTCTAATCCCGCAATTTGTCTAGACTGTAAGATCTCACCGATTCAAATATCGATGACCGTGGTTGATCCACCAACAATTGCACAACTTCAAATTGCGAAGTTTGAGCGACGAGTTAAACCACGTGCAAGTTACGGTTCCAAAATCCACACCAACCGTTAATGGTCACATGCCAATATATCTACAGTTGGCATTAGTTCCACTACCAATGAGCATTTTCCATTACAGAACTCGACGATAGTTTTAAATGTCGTGCTAGTTGGGACCCCTCAATAATCCCTGATAGTTGATATGCTCCGAGAGCATTCTCAACCATTGGATCAATTTGAGTGGAAGGAAAAAGTAAGTCATAAAGGAGTACATGTGCCACATCAAGAGATCCACGTCAGTAGACCACTTCAGCAAGGACACATGACACAATCAAATGATGACAAGTGTCAAAGTGCAGTTGGCATTTCAGGTATGCGTAATTCATGAATCTAAGTGACACGTGGTAGCCACTCAGTTAGTGCCACATCAACAAGTGACGTCAGCAATATAAGTCACTCAGGGAGTTTGTACTTCAGGAGTTTCACCACCAGCAAAATACCCGAAGTCATGAAGTTCCGAATTCTCGAAGTAAACAAGAACCGTTCACTCACCTATAGATTAAGTCATGGTTGTCGATTTGTTCTAAACCTATGGACAAGCCAGGATCGTCCAAATAACGAAAGAATGGATAATGGCCATCCAATCTATTTCGGGGAAATATACTCCGGGAGGTTTAATGATTGCAAATACTGGAAGTTGTGAAAGGCGAAGTTTCGAAGTAAATGGGAGAAATCCATCTCAACCATAGATTAAGTCATAACCACTGGATTAAGCAGTAAAAGAATGAGTAAGGATTGGATCCAGACCATTGATTTGGTTCTGGTAATCATTCCAAGCATCATATCAACTCGTGTGAGAGGTAACCATTTTAGGAGATTGAAAAATCTGGAAGATTAGATGATTGTCAAAGAAAAATAATTGAACGCCAAAGTTGCAAAGTGAATGAGAACCGTTCATCATGCAAATAAAATATCGACCATCTGATATACTGCGAAGAAATTGGCTTCGGGAGATTTGAAAGATTACAGAGGCTGGAAGTCGCGAAGGATAAAGTCCTGAAGTAACAACATTCATCCATCTCATCATGCGATTAAAATGTGACCGTCGATCTTGACAAGTGATCAAGCACTTATTTAGCCTAGCGCTTGGTCACCACCCGCGATCGTATGGAATAGAGAAATAAGGGTAAAATAATAGGCAACTCTTAAATAAATAAGCCTGTGGATTTTTGCATATGGTCATATGTAAATGGTTTGAAGGAAGCACCTCATACATATTTAATTTGACAGAGAATTAACACTACAACAATACAAAGAATCGATAAAAGATCAAATATGATCTGTTGGTGAATTGAGAACACAACAGAAGCATGGGTACGATATAATGAGTCGATCCATGTCTGTGATCAACTCATGAAGACAAAAGAACCGACACACAGTCATGATTAAGAGAGTTAAATCATGAGCATTATGAATAAAGGATAAAAGGAAAAATGATATTATTTAAAGTTTAATAT
>ML786278.1:301035-319971 GCA_009831015.1 Picea engelmannii
AAAGAATGGTGAGAAGAGAGTGTAGTTGAATTTGTTGAAGTATATATATTTATATATAATGGATTGAATGAAGGTTCATTCTACCAGGTTGGTGCCTGTTTACAAGCTGGGTCTTGTATGAGGATTGGATTCCTCACATATCAATTGGATCTAAGATCAACAACTTGGGACTTGTTAAGAGGATTGGATTCCTCATTTCTCAGTTGGATCTGAGAACTACAAGCTGGGTCTTGTAACAGAGAGCTGGGTCTCTCATAATTGTTTGAAGATGAAATTCAAAGAATGATCTTATGTATTCATTCAATTTAAATAAATAAATAAAGTATTTATTTCTTTATATATATTGATTGAGAAAATGAAATAAATATTTGTTGTTCAGTTAATTTGTGAAAAGTGGAAAATTGTCCAAAGTTTTGTGACACTGATTCACCCCCCCGCCCCTCTCAGTGTCAAGTATCCACTTCAACAAGTTCCTGTAGAAAATGTATAGTTCCTCTAGAAACTTCATGTAGGACTTTTTAAGCTCCAGATTTCAATTTAGCTTAATCTTTGTTGAGGAAAAGGTACAAACAACCTTACTCAAACATATTGATATCTTTTTAGGCTTAGGAAAGATAGTTGGGAATGTTACCCAGAGTTTATAGCATTAAATTCAAAATAATCACTTAATCCATAGGTAATAAGTATGAGGGACCAAGGCTTATTTTATATGTTATATGTTACTGTGAAAAAGAAAGAAAGAAAGAAAGAAAGAATATATGTAAGTGTGTACATGGATAAGAGATAAGGATGAAATAAAAATATGAAAAATATCTTTAAGATACACATGTGAGACTGAAATAAAAAATGTGATTTTTATATTAATTTCATTCTGAGATACAAAGAAAAATTCTCTTTACAAACCCCTGCGAGGGTGGGGACCAAAGTCAGATTTATAAGTCTCCGATGGGAACCATACAAAAATACTCTGACAACAAAAGAAAACTGAAGCTAAAGATCTGGATCAACTTGCCATAAAAATGTTGTCACTTGGGTTTGCAAAATATTCTTTATCAGTCATGAAATCTAATCCATAAATAAACAAGAACACATAGACAGCCAAAGATAGATCATACACCTTTAGAAACAAGCTGTTGAAAGATATGATTCAATTTTGAATCCTGTTGTCTTCAATAAGACCCTGCTGTCATCAAGATGGTTTAGCTTTCTAGTAAACTCAGAATGAATGAAGAAAACAATTATCTCACAAGTATAGAACATACCTTATATCAAAAGTTCCTATTCTATTCTCTCTCCCTTTGTCTCTTCTTTTGATTGAAATTTTATTCTTTCCCAATAAGTTATGGTAGTTCAACTACCTTTCTTTTGTTAAGCTTAATTAGCTTAACTAATTAGTTGAGGCAAATAAATAATAATACATAAATAAGGGTCTATTTAAATAATAACTAAATAGGTGGGAACCCTTGTCACTCCAATTTTCATTTCTTTAATGATCATCAAAATATGAAATATAACACCCCAAAAATTAACTCAAATGTTCGCCTTATAACTCCTATCCTCATATAAATAGTCAAATATTTTAGTATCGAAATAAAACATGACAATAGCCAAAAATAAAATCATATCCATGTTGTCCAAAACATTTTTTCTAAATTTGTCTTTGTTGTCCAAAACATTATGTCATCATACCAATAAAATCCGTCCTCAAAAGAAAATAACATTAAAAATCCTTAAAACCCATATTTTTTGTCAGAGGCATTTTGCCTCTTTTCACTGCTTCCTTCTTTTGATCCTTTTTTTGATTTTTTCTGTGCAATAGCCTCCAATTCATTGGAACCTTGTGGGTGGATTTCACTGATGACATGGGAGCAACTATATTTAAGGTGGAGATGAGAGAACACTGATTCAAAGGAGTCTTTGGAAGACTTGGAGGGATTAGCCACCCCTTTTCCTTTATCTAATTCTTGCTCAGGAATGACAATTTTTAATCTCTTGCTTGCATGAGAGGAATGTATTGGCGAAGCAACACGATCAAATCTGGAATTTGGGTTGAATGGTAGTGGAGGAGGGGCAAGGGCAATGATACTGTAAGCCAACCATGATGATGTGCAATAGGCTGATGGACAATCTCTTGCCAGCCATCATTGGCAGGCGGTTTTGGATGCATAGAAACATGAGGGGGGCCACATATACCAAAGAAATTTTGATGTGGTTGGAAAGGAGGCCTCTCAGGTCTAGGTTGCATAATTCCTTGGCCAACTAGATTAAAAAACCCAACTTGGAAAAGCTGATTTAATTCTTGCGGATCAACGTCAAAATGTATTAAAAACCATGGCCTTCTATGGCCTCTTTGACAATTATTTCCTCTACCTATGTTTGTACCTTTTCCATTGCTGCCCCTGCTCAAGAAACTCATCTTGAAGCAATACTCCAATCATAATATGGAAACTTTTAACAATCCATTAACTAATACTCTACCTAAATAAAATCAAGATGTTGGCTCTATCATACACAACAAAAGCATATGCAATCCATCCATTGACACAACCCAACAAATATCGAATTCAATAATCAATTTCAATTGAATAGGGAATGATAGGGTCATTGGGAAGATGGGGGGACTTGCAATGAATGAAAAATGGTAGCATGGACAAGAAACAACAAATGAATGCTGTTCAAGCAAAATGCATATCCTTTTCTTCATAAAAACAATGTCTCCATATCAAAATTTCCAACTGAAATCATCATCCAATCCTTTTTAATCCTTTTCCCTAAAAATGAAATTCAAGATAATAGAACAGGGGATGAATTAAATGTTACTGGGAAGGTGGTCGGAATATAATGAGCGAAAAATGAGACAATTAACGAGAATGATAGAGATTATTGTTCTGTTACAGGAAATAACATTCACTGACTTTAAAATCAACATTGCCATTATTCAACAAAAATCATTTGAATATTTATTTCCACAAAACCATTTGAATATCCACTGTTTACCATGCCCATTTATTTCCAAAAATCCCACCAAATTTTTGTTGTGCCATAACATTCTTTTTAAAATTCAATACACATAATCCATGACATTTCATTTGTGAAGACATAATTTCTCTTTAACATACAATATCCATGATATGAAAACATTTTATTTAAACCGCCCAATACCAATCTCAAGGAAAATTACAGGATTATCAAACTTGCAAGTTTTGTTCTTTTCTTTTTTTAAACCACAAATATCCTTTGAATTGGTAAAATATTCTGCATGAGATTGTCGACAAAGCAATTTGAATAATTCATAACCATAACCATAACCAGAATTCCTCAAGTCATCATGAGAGGCTAAGAGGAAAACAATCGTAAAACCTTTCAACTGTGGATCACATACAATTTACAATACAAACCCAAATAACAACTGCAAAAACAAATCAGGTTCAAAACCCCAGTGTGAACCTGGTGAGCATAAAACCCACATCAACTTCAAGTTGACATAATTCTCTCATGGGAAAAAAAAAATGAGCCATGATTTTGCGAGTCTAATCAATCTTCCCACTATTGGGTTGAGACCATAAACTAAAATTTAAACCTGGGTCTGCATTTATTTACTTGGCCATATATTTGATACATATTATTTTCGGCACGAAATGAGAGCGGAGATATAATAAATAAATGTACAGATATATCTTGGATATCCAATAATATAGCATAAATGTATCAGAGATGCAACTATAAACACATAGATACAATAATACACAATTTTCTATTAATAAGCGAAAATGTACAAAGACTGTAAAAATACAGAGTGAAAGACTCGCTAGAATGGTGGCAACTTATCTCTGAGAAGAGATGTGATGGATACTCCCATACTAAGAAGATGATTGTTACAATGAGGCTCCAAAGGCCTTTTTAACATAATTAAAATCCAAAACCCTAACCTCAGAATATGAAAATCCAAAAGGTTTGCGGGCCTTGATGGGGGTAGTTGATACGTCAACTTCCCAGGGGTGTAACTTTTGAATACAATATCCGTTTGGGGTGCTCAATACACTGTTGGAAAGGTCTAATTGAGAAGAATGATTTTCTCCTAGTCCAAGCCAGTGAATTCCATAGTCCCCTGGACCCCAAATCCCCAAATAACGTTGTTTATGGACTCAAAATGACCCCGAAAGTTTGGAACCCGAACAATTGCCAAGGTGGAAAACTGTTTTTCTAGCCAATGGAATAGGTGGGTGGCCACTGATATCCACCTAGATAAATCCTCTCTCCTTAGGAAGCAATGGTATCCATTGCGTTGAGTTCCTGGGGGAGAGGGGAAAACGATTGATGAATCTGAATCTTGGTGAGTTCCTTGCCTTGCTGGAGACGTCACGCTTCTTGGTTTGTGGAAGGCTATCACAAACCTCTTGTTGGTGGGGTTGAATCTGTTCAACTAGTTGGGCTACCTGAGATGACTGTGTGAAGAAGGATTTTTTTTGCTTTGCTGCAATCTTGTCGAGCTTCTTCTGTTGGATAGAAGGTTCTTAGTCCGAGATTGTAGTGGTTGCAGTATCCTTTTGTTCACCTTTTGAACAGATTGTGAAGAAGATGAATTTTGTTGTATGAGATACTACCTTGCGACACTGTTTAGGTGGAATAGTAGTTAGAACTACCTCTGGTATTTTGTAGAGATGACCCCCCAGAGAAACAATGACACTGCGAGGTCGATACTCATAAACATCATGGCGTTTCCACATATATGGTTATCCCAAGAGAACATTACAAACATCCAATGGGGAAACATCACATAATACCTCATACTTGAAGGGCTGGATACTGTATGACAATCAACACTGTTGGTTGACACGAAGATCTCGTCCCTGGCGAAGCCACCCAATGTTGTATGGCTGTGGGTGTGGTGTTGTCAACAATACCAACTGTTTGACGACCTCTGTTGAGATGAGGTTCTTTTGGATTCCACTATCAACAATAAAATGTAGGGGGGTCCCCTTCACCCACATCTGTGAATGAAAAAGGCACTCCCCTTCCTCGAGATCTATTGGTTCTTATGGTTGAATTGCTGTGGTCGCGACAATAGTAGTGGGGTCTGCGTCGATGATCTATCTTTTACCAGTATTTTCATAATCAGATTTTGAATTAGGGTTCAACTCCTTGTCTTTGATCTCGAACACCAATGATTGTTTTGAGAGACATTCCTCGGTGTTGTGCCAGGGGATTTTGTGGAAATTGCATCATTTTCCAGTGTCCTTCTTTGTCTTCCCGTGACCCTTTTTTTCCTATGGCTTGGACTAGTTTTTAGGAGATTGCTTGTTAGGGCCGTTTTTATCATACTTTGGTTGTTGCTGATATGCAAACCCAAACTCCTGTTTGTTCTGGTGCTTAATTTTTTGCTCAATTTTAACAACATATCGATAAGAAACACCGAGTGATGAGATGTCCAGAAAATCCATTTCAGTTTGGATGTATCTGTGTAGAGCCCCACTGTATTTCAGAACCAAATGTCATTCAGAGTCTTTGATACCTAGCTTGGTGTGTAATATATGGAAGGTATTGGTGAGATTTGGAACTTCTTGGCCCCTCTCTTGCCACAGTGTGGTCCATCTCATGTAATGGTCCTCATAGTTGCCAAAAGGGTAATACTGTTCTTTTACCGCATCCACAAAAAAATCCCAAGTGGGCTCGGCCCCATATATTCCAAACTCCTCTGTGGAAATTTTCTCCCAACAATTTTCCCACCAATGTTTGACATGGGGGAGAGCTTTAAGGAGTGCGAAGGTGATCTTTTCCCTGTCAGAAAAATTATGAACAAATAAATAACCTTCTAACAGATTTAACCATTTGTCTAGGGCATCCGCATCTATGTGACCTTCAAATATGGGAATATCAAAATTAACCTGTACCTTGAAAGGAGAGGTGCTTCCAAATTGGATGTTTGATGAATATGCGCCTGTTTCTATTAGAGGCATTGAAGGATGTGGGAAAAATTCTCCATCATTTCGTCCCTCTGTCACGTGAGAGCTTTCTCAAGCAACAGATTGATAGAATCATTTGCTCCATCGTTTTTATTGTCTTGGACATGAGAGAGCGATTGTATTCAAGAGAGAAAAGCTCGAGACTCAACTTGCTATACTTGAACCTCGTCAGGGACATGCACTGAAAAAAAATAAAAATCAATCAAGAGCAACCTGCTCTGATACCACTGATACAGATTATTTTCGGCACGAAATGAGAGCGGAGATATAATAAAGAAATGTACAGATATATCTCGGATATCCAATAATATAACATAAATGTATCAGATATGCAACCATAAACACAGAAATATAGTAATACACAATTTTCTATTAATGAGTGAAATGTACGAAGACTATAAAAATACAGAGTGAAAGACTCGCTAGAATGGTGGTAGCTTATCTATGAGAAGAGATGCGACGACTACTTGCATCCATGAGAAGATGATTGTTACAATGAGGCTCTAAAGGCCTTTTTAAAATATGTAAAATCCAAAACCCTAACCCCGAAAGATGAAAAGCCAAAAGTTTTACGGGCCCCAATGGGGGTAATTGATACGTCAACTTCCCGGGGGCATAAATTTTGCATACAATCTCTGTTTAGGGCACTCGATACACCGTTGGAAAGGTATAATCGAGAAGAACTATTTTTGACTGGTCCAAGCCAATGCTTCTGACAGTCTCCTGGACCCCAAATCCCAAAACAAACATGGTTTAGGGCCTCAAAACGGTCCCAGAAGTTTGGAACCCGAAAAACTGCCAAAGTGGAAAACTATTTTTCGAGCCAATGGAATAGGTGGGTGGCCACTGATATCCACCTGGATCAATATTGGATGGGAAAAACAAGGCCTAGAGAAGAAAAATATGCATAGGTCTTGAGGAATTGTTGCAAGCAAAGCCAAAACATTTCCTTCCCATCACAAAAACTTCTTCACAAACTTCCCAAACTGACCACAAGATAATACACAGGGCTCCATAACTTTTTAAACAATGGTAAGGATAGTACAAAAGGGCTGCAAAACTTCAAAAATGTTGATATGCAGTGAGGGTATATTACAATAATAAAAAAAATGACTGTTGTTTTTCTTTTACGGAGGAAACCCTCAAAATTAGTCATATGAAATGAGCGAAACTGAACACATTCACCCACAAACATTTTCCAACAACCATACCACAATAATACCACCTTTGGTACATGTTCCATACGACCATATACTTCAAATAAAATAGAATGTCGAATAATAATTTCAGTTGAAACACTTAAATTCCAACAGGAAGAAACCAAAATCGAAATGTATCTTACAAGACCAGAATTCCCACAAACAATACACTGTAAAATTTGGAAAACAAGCACATTCTGCATGCAAACTCGAAGAGCCAACAAAACAATTTTATTTGGAGCAGAGCTAACAATTCATGAATGAAGAGGTAAAATGCCATACCTGTAAGAAGAATGTTAAAACAATTAATAGAGAACAATTATTTTTCTGCAAAGGCTGAGCACAATGGAGGCATTACTAACCAGAGAAACCAAAACAAGTAAGAGGAGAATAGTTAAGGTGGTGGCTTCAAGATAGGGTAAGAATGATGTGCAGTAAATGCATGTTGCTTCCCCTCTTTCCACATTAAATTCCATCAAACAAAACCAACTATGGATTGCAGTTAGCCTCCAATACTCATATTAACCATACTTTAACTACTTGCCACAAACATTTTTAACACCAAAATCGGGCTCAAGGCTGATATATGGACCCAATCCATTATATGCTCGTCACACTACTTAGCATAAAAAATTGGATAATGGAGGATAACCATATCATTCAATAATCAATGTCCAATTGCCACATATCATTTCCAAGCTCAAAGTCGAATCAACCTCCCACATGGATTTCATAGTTATTATATGCCCTTCAAATACTTAGCACCCAAAATAACATGTCCCACATTCCTTGCTAGCAGAGTATTACAATTACACATAATAATCAATCATCCATATATATAACAAATATGCCATAAGTTGCATGTGGCTAATACTTGGAGTTTGAATAATATATCAAAATCTAGGTGTAGCAAGAATAAACTAAAATGCCTAATGAAATAAACACTTTCTCCTTTTAAAATCAAATTGCTAGCACACTCAGTGTCCCTTAATTGCACATAGAAACATGTAAGGATTATTTTCAAACTGTAAAATATTTCTCATAAGGTAATCATGAGCGCAAAAATGAGATCCATTTCTCTTATTATTTCTCAATAGGGGTCCCACCTATTTAGTATTATTAATAAATGCATATAAGTAATATGCATTGCAACCCATTTGTGGGTAGGACTTTTATGTTGCGCTTTTGGGCATCAACAAACTCGCGACTCCACAGGGAAATCTATTTTCAATAGATTTAGAACTCATACTGATTTGTTCCTCAAACCAATAGAAACAAGTGATTGAAACTGTTCAAAAAATAGTTATGCAACAAGGGGAAAATGATGGATTAAGGGAAATGATGAGATGGGATTTCGGGTAACAACTTATGGAAAGTGAGATGTATGAGAGGAATCGGTCCTGTATGCATAACAACCAATAAGGTTCATAATTGATAACACTTTAAAAATTGAAGTAGAATGCTTATGATATGCTCTTGAATCTCAGGATGGAGGGAAGAAAGGGATAGTAGAAAAAATGAAGAAAACAAAGCCGACTTTACTACAATTGTATCGAAAGCAAAAATCTATTCCATTAATGTTTCAAAAGGTCGTAACAATTGTGTCTATCTTATTTTTGTTGATCAACAATACTTACAGAATGACATCATTTTGGAAAAAATGATCCAGAATTTATTTCTGATGACCATGCAAAACAAACAACAGAAAATAAAACTCAATGAAACAAAGTGAAAAGAAAAATGTAATACAAAAAGAATATATACATCAACCATATTTACACAAAATAGAGTTAGTGATAAAGTTTGTTCCACATAATGTTTCAAGTGGGAACCATTGGTACTGTAAGAAAACAATCGCTCATCCATGTCTTTAAGAAGGTACAAATTTATGACAAGGATAGAAGCAATTTTGAAAAGACCTATCAATAACTTTTGGAATTTAGAATGTCTCCCTCTCTTAGCAGGGGCTGAGTCCCATAGTAAGACTATCACATCCCTTCTGTTGCGTCATATAACTACTTGTGGAACGGTAAGAGATTTCTTTTTTTTGACATCCATAGCACATCATTTGAACCAGTGAGACGGGATAGCGACATACATCAACAATACTCATTCTATTTCTCTCATTTCATTGCACTACTAGATTTAGATACCACTTAATGCATGAAGGATCTGCCACTTCACATATAATAACATACAAGCTACCCACCCAACCTATATTGCAAGGTTAGGACCTCCAAGACACATAATCAACGGTCAAGTATAGGATTCGTCCTATTGATCTTGACCATTTAAGGTCTCAATACTGGAGTCTGTTCTGAGTAACAAGGAAGTATCTAATTCCCATACCTTCAATCTATTCCGTAAATCAAATAATTTCTAGCAATCTTATGTGCAAATTTTCTTCAAAATGACACAAAAAATATGGTATCTTAGTCATCACCTCATAACACAATGTATACTATTTCAATAATTCATCATCTTACGTATTTAAAGAATAGGAAGCAATCCAATAAAATTAGGACATAAACTTAATCAGTAACAAAAACCTTCTACAGGAAACCTAATAAGATGACAGTTCCGTATTACTCTAGTTTACTGGGAAAAGTGACAACCCTACAAAGTACATCCAAGTAGAAAGCTACTGATCTATATCAAAAACTAAATGAGGAAATGAAAAATAGAGAAAATATCCCAACACAAAGTAGAAATCATAAGCTTACTTTGTACTTTTGTGAGCCAATATATACTGTGAGGAAATAAACCTGCAACCGAGTGAAAGCCTGTTCTAAGATTGAGTTAGTAAGTTTTTGTAAGGAACCTGAAATTCCTCTTCTGGGTGTCACAGTGAAACACTTCCAGATCCAACTCTAGAAGTGCGTGGACAGGCTCCTTGAAATCCTAAGTTCAGAAGGAACAATCCTTGGTGTGTGCAGAGATCCTCTCAAGTCGGGAAGAGGTCTCTAAACTTTATAACTACAAAGCTCATAAGAGACAGTGCAAAGATACACAAGGGAGGCACAAAGTACAAACTCAACAATTAGAATCCAGAGCTAAGGAGGGATGCACTATTGAACGTTGGAGTCCATTTCAAAGGAAAATCTCAAGAGGGACAGCGTGTGCAGGGTTCAAAAGAGGAAATCAAATGTTGAAATCCCTTTAAAGGAGACCAATGGACGAGATTTGATAATGAGGAAATCGAAATCCCCACAATCGTTCGATCAGAAAAAATATGCACACTCGCTAAAACCTAGAGACCTTTAGGTTTCGTCACTTCGACAGATCCGAGTTATTTATCTTAAGAGAGACCTGAAGTCCAAAGTTATGAAGTTATCTACACCGTAGATTAGTGAGTGATCTCTAACTATTGGACCTGTAGGAGTTCGACGATTTGGTGAGATTGGGTTTGTAACTGTAGAGAGTCAAGAAACCCCAAAGATATGAAGTCCTAGAGTGAAGGACAGTCGTAGATCTGGCGATTGATCGAGAGCCATTAGATCTACGAGCTTTCGTTCTTCGACGGTTTGGTTAGTCGACACTTCAACAAAAATTGAGACATGAAGCTAAATGTTAAGGAACTTCTGGAGTCCTGAAATCGAGAGTAAATCCTTACCATCCAATGCTGGGTACACGTGTCTGTAGATCCCGAGTATTGAAAATTTGACCAATCAGGAGGTGTTGAGAGAAATTTGTTTTGATGAGAAAAGTCTCGAACTCCTAGAGTTCTGAAGTTAATCCTGACCATTTTCGATGGTTAATCAAGGACCGTCAGATCTGAGGGTTTGGCCTTCGTTAGTTCGGAGGTAACATGAGTTGTAGAAGAAAAAACCTCTGAAGCCCAAAGCTCCAGAGTTACTTCTAGTCATAGTTCGAAGAAAGGTAAAGGGACCGTTGATCTTCGAGTTAATCATGATTCGACTCTCTGGGTAAGTTAAGAGGTAAAAGTTAAGGATTAAGAAAACCTCGAAGTTCCAAAATTTCAGAGTAAAGGAGATTCGTAGATCTAGCGAACAATCAAGGATCAATAGATCTTCAAGTCTTCGTCCTTCGGAGGTTCGACAGTTTGGCACTTCGGAGGAAATGGATTGATGTTTACAAAAATGAGAAACTCCTGGAATTTCAAACTTCGGAGTGGACGACAACCGTTAATTTGAGGGAGAGTGTAAATCGTCAGATCTTCGAGATCTTCGGAGGTTCAGTGATCTGGGTGGAACAATTTCATGTTGTGCAAGCGGGGAAAACTCTGAAGTCCGGAGTTCCGTAGTGGATCTCCACTGTAGAAACTCATGTAAGGAAAATATGCTCCAAATGTTAGATTAGATTACTAAAAATTATGAAGGAAGTTGGGTTAGGGTTAACCTAAGATTACCGATCAACTCAGCTCAAGACTAGATTTGGCTGGTTAGCAGTTCGGGAGAAAATGAGTGTTGTGTTTAAGAAACCTCCAGAGCATCAAAGTTGTAGAGCCCTAAATAGCGCCATTTTTTACTAGCACTAGGTTCTGGCTCCTGGTCACAAACATACCTTGTTTAGTAAAAGGGATAACTCACTACAAGTTAAAATCAAAATTCCAGAGACTTAAAAGGACTTCCCCAGTCCTGAAATTTTTGGTTTTCAAAATAAAAAACATAGATACTCCAGGTTATTATTAAATTGGGTTTATCAATCTTGACTTATTTGTCTCAATCAGTAATGGACTGATCCACTCTTCCCTTCCTTTCCTTCACGTTTACCATATTGCCAACGTGAAAACTGCCATCCACCGTTGGATCCCTTCTCACATTATATTCAGTTGATATATCACCTTTGATTGCGCGTTCACGTGATATTCTTATTATATGTTGTAGTGGTATCATTCGTCAGTTAATGTAAATGTCTGTAAAAGAAAGAAGGAGAGGAATGACTCCATGACACTTTCTTCTGTGGTTCCCGACCCACATCCTTTAAGAACAAGGACACAAGAGAGACCTTGAGGAAGCCGATTTCAACATCATATCCACATACAAATTCAAATTAATTCAATTCACCAGAGAAATTCACGATGTAAATTTGGATCCAAATCCTTAGTTTACCAACGAACTATTCACTGTTAAGTTCCTAAAATAATCTCTACAAAACTCCAATCACACAAACTTCAATATGGATGAAGATACAAATTTTAAAAGAACATATTTCATACACAATATAAATTCAACTTTACAATGAGGATCATGCCACTCAATTTAGGGTTTGGAAAACATTTGAAATTACAACGAAAGTTAAAAATATAAACACTGTAAATATTATTCATTTGAAACAATTGTAATTTAAAAATATATCTTTGAACTAATTCTCATTGACAACAAATGTAACCATTGACATTCTGGCTTTCCAGTGATGCTACAAAGATTCAATCAATTTATTATACTAATACACTCTTAATATAAATGAATTCAGAATATAAAAATAAATACTAGAACAAACGAATGTCGCATAATGAAGATGGACTTCAAGTCTTGTGATCCTTCCTCTCCCTTGCTTTCTAATCACGAATACTTCACCGGTACCTCCCAACCAACACTAGGAGTACTCTTCTCCCGAGTTCTCCACCCTTAGCCCCTCGAGCCACAAAGGGGACAAGCAAAAAAACCAAAACACAATAACTTCCAAGCTTGCCTTGCAAGGAGGAGCTTCCACTCTTTTCACAAGACTGGAGTCCCAACTCTCACAAGTAAAAACACATTCAATCAAAAATTCAGCAGCATAACAATGTTTCCCTAGAGGTCTGATCCCCTTCCCTTCTATGTCGATTGCTTTATAGAATTATTCCTCACAGACATCTATCCCTCATGCATAAATCATTAATTTTTAATAATTCAATTGAAGGATTATTCACCCACTATAGGTGTCACATTATCCCTAGGTTGCACAAGTAATTTCTCTTTTATTTTTATTTAAAAGCCACTTTTCCTCACATTTCCCCATGTGTTCCTAATGTTCCTCTTAGTTGTCTCTTAGCTCCCCAATCCCCATATTTAATGGGTGTCTCCTAACTAGATTTTAGTTAGAGTTGGATTAGGAGTCTTCTTAGTTAGGCTTGGGTTGGTCGACTCAAATTCTATTCTATGCACAACCCATTCTCTCGAGTTGTTATTTATTTCTAAATAAAGATTCCTTTTCATTAATTTCATGCACACATGTACATTTTATCAATTATTTAGGTCTTTAATTACTATTTCCTAACATTTGATTTCCTTCAAATCTTTACTCATTTCACAATTCAATTAGTCCCTTTATTTAAATTTTAGACTTTGACTTAGACTTCTGGTTGGATTTAATAATTAATAATATATTGTATAATTAATTATTTTAATCCAACAAGGTCTAATCATTCCAATGTTTTCTAGGCGACCTATGTTTATTGACTCAGGTTTCAATTGTGCGACATTCCCTTCAAGATGCATCTTCATGCTCCAAGGGTGCCACTCACATTGACTTGTTTTTGGAAAATTTTCCAACCCCTTGGAGTCAAAACTCCATTCGGTTGATCTTGTGAGAGACTAAGGGATTCTAAGGAATAAGGACTCTACCTTATTGCGTGCCAATTAGAAATATTTCCTCACGACATTGTGGACCTCTCGAACTAGGTAATCATTAACCTACCATTCGAGCCATGACAAGAGTGCTAGTAGGATGTGACAGGGAATCTTCCACACCTCTCCCTCATGTATGGTTTATGTGCAAGGCCCCTTTACTCCTTATGTGAGTTGGATTAGCAAGCATCGTCAAGCCTGCATCCACTAACAAAAACAATGTCAAAAATCCATATACATAAATCATACTAAAATCCATGATACATCATATGTGCATAGTAATGAAATAATCAAACAATATAATCCACTCACTAACTCAATCCGGAGTCTAAGGAATCCCTTTGATGCCACCGACATCCATAACCTGTCATGTGTCCTGCACACTCAGGACGACTTGTAAAAAACACCTGTCAACATATATATACATCAATATAATCAATCATACATAACACCTCAACATCATCATATATAACCCATAATATGAATGAAATCACTATGTACCATACCGATATCACTTGGAAGCAAGTGTCCTCAAAGAATAAGTCAATAATAGTATTCTTAGTAGAGAGGGATGTTACATACACTCCCTCTTGTTTTAAACTTCATCCCAAATTTTGTACAGTATATGTAAAAGCAAGTAAATAAATGTATCTGATATAGATATATATGTCTAATGTATCAAACAAGTAAGGAAACTGTTGACGCATCTCATATGCGTCCTCCCAAGTAGCTGAGTGTGGACTATAATTGTCCCACTGAACCTTGACCTGATCAATTGTTCGACGTTGTAGTTGTTGAATGCAATGGTACATAATGCGGTTTGGCTCTACCATGAGAGCACCCTCACCCGACACCTGTAAGGAACTCATTTCAATAACATGTGAAGGGTCACTAATATAATGTCTCAAAACAGATACATGAAATACGTCATGCATACGCCTCAAAGAATCAGGCAAGGCTAGTCGATAAGCCACCAATCCATTCTTTTCCACTACTTCGAAGGGGTCCATGAACCTAGGAGGGAGTTTATCATCCTTTCCAAACTTGATCAAACTCTTCTGCGGTTTTACCCGCAAGAAGACTCTGTCTCCAACTTCATAAATGTGGTCAACACGATGTACATCAACATAACTCTTATGATGATCTTGCACTTCTTTAATCCTCTATTTGATCGATGACATCTATTCTTCCATTTCTTGAATCACTTCTGTTCCTACCATAACCCTGTCCTCAAGTTGATCCCAACTTAAAGGTGTCCGACACGGTCACCCATAAGGAAACTCAAACGGTGCCATCTTAATCGTACTCTGATAGCTGTTGATGTATGAAAATTATACTAGTGGTAAGAATTCTTCCCAATGGTTCTTCTGGTCCACTACATACATACACAACATATCCTCCAAAATCTATTTTTTCCTTTCTGTTTTCCCGTCTGTCTCTGGGTGATAAGTTGTGCTAAAGTTTAGTTGTGTTCCCAAAGCCTCTTGGAAACTCGTCCAAAATCA
Source organism: Picea engelmannii (assembly GCA_009831015.1). Classification (NCBI taxonomy): domain Eukaryota; kingdom Viridiplantae; phylum Streptophyta; class Pinopsida; order Pinales; family Pinaceae; genus Picea; species Picea engelmannii. The sequence goes on from ML786278.1 coordinate 316,275, forward strand.
TCCGGTAAACATCGATCCTCGAATCCATATGATTCTTTTTGGCACCCCATGTAATCTCACAATCTTGCTGACAAATACTCTAGCTATGTCAGGTGCCTGATACGTCGTATGCATTGGAATAAAGTGTGCACTCTTCGTCAAAGTGTCAACTACCAAAAAAATTGAATCGTGTCTTCTTGTCATTAGTGGCAATACCACAGTAAATTCCATCAAAATGAATTCCCATTTCGATTCAGGAATAGCGTGTGGTTGTAACAATCCTGCTGGATGTTTACGTTCATCCTTCACTTGTTGACATTCTAGACATCTCTCCATGTAACTAACTATGTCTTCTTTCATTCCCTTCCAGAAGAATAAAGACTTAAGATCTACCTTCATCTTCGTGACTCCTGGATGAGCCATGTATACTGCTCGATGCGCTTCACTTAAGATCAAACTTCTTAGTTCATTTTTAGGAGGTATGCAAATTCTTCTATTAAATCTCAACAATCCATCGTCATCTAGTGAATAACCTTCATACTTTGGTACCATCATGTTATCTTGTCCAATATTATTCTTAACTTCTTTATACCAGTCATCATCAATTTGTAAAATTATAATCTTTTCTCAAAGATTCATCTTAAGAGGTAATATCGAAAATATGCGTGGTCTCCTACTCAACGCATCTTCCACTCAATTCACAGTTCCTTTAATGTAAGTAATTTCAAAATTGTATTTGCTAAGTAATTCTGACCAACGCCTTTGTTGCGCGTTCATGTCACTTTGTGTAAAAATATGTTGTAATCCACAATGATGTGTCTTTAATTCAAATTTTCATCCAATAAAATAATGTCTCCATACTCTCAAGGCATAAACAATAATGATCCGCAGGATCTTTTAAATGACTATGGTTGAGTTTTAAACTTGCATGTATAAATTAACCATTTGAGAATTTAATGAAAGAATGAGTAAATAAGAGGATTATATCAGTCAAATACACATATGCAGATCTGAAATGAATAATATACAGCAAACCATAAGAATGTAGGTTGATAAGGGAGTTCGTCACAACTTTTGCCTATGTCTCCAGACCTTTTTCCTTGTGGGGGAGGCTTCTTTATTTCTGCTCAAGTTCTCAAAATTACATCTCAGCAATGCCAAATGGCTACAAGACTGATCTAGTCTTGTTCTCCCAGATCTCTAGAACCCTGCAGAAAAAACGACATGCAAAACTGATGCTCCAAGATCCCAGAAACGATCCGACAACGTCTCCACCTCAAAGGCTTCCCTGCATCAAACTGACTTTGGCTTGGCTTTCCTTCAGCATAACTCTGCTCTGAATGACTGTGTTTGGCCTCAAACAGGCCTGGTTTATATAGCCTTGGAGTTGGTTTCACATCCCCAACTTCCTCCAAGAATCTGGCCTCCAAAAATGCCCAATATCCCCCAAAAATGGAAGAAATCTGCTAATATTAGGCATAATTAAATTAAAAAAACCAAATCTGTTATATAAAAAACCCACTTATATATAGTTTGTTGGGCGCAAGCCCCTTTCATTTCTTGCGCCCCCAAAACTTGGTCATATGAGGTTATTTTTGACTGAGCGCGAGCCCATAGGCTACGCGCTAGCCCCCCATATCTCGCTTCAGCCCTGGTCTCGAGTCATGTGGCGTTTTATATGGCCACGACCAAACTTTATTATAACCGCGCTGTATAATAGGGATAGACCCCAGTCTTATGGTTTATTAATAGGACCGTTGGTCCATTGAACCCGGGGCTTATCGTTCCAACCGCCCGCGCCTTCGGTCATGTAATATGGTTCCGTGGTATGTGAAAAGGGCTGGGGCTAAGCCCTGACCCTTTTTTCCGCCGGCCAAAACTCAAACAACATTTAAATACATTTACCGCCGAATCCATAACAAGTACTACCGGCGGGGCGGGTGGCTAGCCCAGCCCTGCCAGTCCTTTCGGTCACCGGAGGTCGCGGGTTCAACCCCCGGTGAAACCAAACAAACTTTTACATTGAAACCGATCAACCAATATTGGGGTGCCACGTGGCAGCCCTTGACTGGGCCACGTGGCACCCTTACCAACCAATCAGATCATGCCACGTGTCAACACGTGATTCGCCCACGTCTGCCGCCACGTCGTCTCTGCCGTACTGACACGTCAACCTGCCGTACTGCCCAGTCATATGCCGCGTCAGCCTGCCACGTCATTCGCTGACGTCAACTTGCCACGTGTCACCCTGTCAGTGGTGACACGTGTCACCTCCGTACTAGTCCAATCGTACCTCCAAACGACCAAATCCGCCTGACACGTGTCGCCTCCTGGTGATGCCATGTGTCGTCATCCCAGGATACCATGTGTCACACTCTGATATCGCCACGTCATCTGTACGGACATGCCACGTCAGCTGTACGAACGTGCCACGTGGACTGTACGGACTGTACAGTCATCCCCTTTTTTTGCCTGTTTGACTTTTCGAACATAACGCGATATCTCCTCCATACAGACTCCATTTGACGAAGTAAATATACCACCAGAATCAGGAAGACGAGACAGACGCAATGGTATAGGTTTCGTCGCATTCCGAACACTTTCATTTTTGAGCATTTTTCAAGCCCTATCAGGCTTCTGGATCCGATTTCGGATCACACCTCCCCACAAAAAGACCTTTTGGTCCCCAAAAGGTTACTGACCAGTTAACAAGCTCGAGATAGGCCACCCGGCTTGTCCTCTGTCTCTGAACTCTGTCCTGTGCACCTGTCTCATCAATATCAACTGTAACACAATCATGACAACTGACAGTATATTGTTAGTCATTGCAACCCTGTTACATTTTACTGAAGCCACTATCATCCATGTAGAAAACATTGCTAATGATATCATCAGAAAAACAACTGCAAATGAACTGATATACTTGAAGTATTTGCACGACATGAGTTTATCTTGAAGCAATTGATGATTGATTTTCCACTCAACAACCATGTCTTGTTCTTGCTTAAGATCTATTACTTCATTTGAAACAATTATTGGTTTGTCACTTATTTGTACTGCCTTCGTTAACTGTTCCATTGTTTGAAGAGTTTTACTTGTTTTAACATGATGAGCATGCACCACATAATCATGACCTTCTTTAGTGAATTGATACTGATTCTTTGTTCTGTAGAAGATTGCCTGACGATCATACAAGTACAGACTACCTAAGACCATTCCACATTCTTTTAGCGACACTACATCACAAGTTACTTCATCCACATACTTATCTGAAATTGGAAATTTGACTGTGCACTGCTTTTTTATGTGCATATGGTGTCGATTGCTCATCCATTTAAGTGTGTACGGCTTATGATGTGTTTGTGTTATTAATCCCAATTTCTTAACCAATTCTTCTGAGATTAGATTAGATTGAGATCCACTGTCGATTAGTGTGTTTATCTTAGTTATTACTCTTATATGAAATAACTTGCTTCTACAATCAATCTCTTCACCAAAGTTACCTGTCATACCAACCAATGAAATCTTAGATTCATCACCTGAATCCGATCCCAAGTCTGTAGGCTTTGTTGTCGTTGTTGCCGCTGTTTGCGTTCCCTTCTTTCCTTTGAACCACTTTGGTCTCTTTTCGGGATGCAACTGCCAACATTTGTCCTCATCATGTCCCTCTTTCTTGCAATGCTTGCAAGAGGGTTTTCCTTCCTTCTTTGTCACGGTG
>ML786278.1:329335-373006 GCA_009831015.1 Picea engelmannii
ATCTTGGACTTGAACATTTAAGTGGGGTAAAAGGAGGTTGCCCCCTCGAAGAGGCTTATTATCTGAAATTATCTCTTTTTCAAGGCGTTGAGTACTTTTCCTAAGGTTTTTCTATGCTATATTGATGTTTGGTTCTTAACAGGTAATATCCTGCCAATCCCATAAAACTGCGTACTTCTTGTACATTTGTCGGTGCTGTCCATTCCATAATAGCCTCCACCTTCATTGGATCCACAATGATACCTTCTCAAGATATGATATGTCCCAAGTAGTGAATCTTAGATTGGTAAAAAGAGCATTTTGATAGCTTCACATACAATTTGTTTTCTCTTAAGAACTGCAGGACCAACCTCAAGTGTTCATCATGCTCTTCCTTCATTTGAGAATAAATTAGTATGTCATCAATAAAAACTTGAACAAACTTGTCCAAGTATTCACGGAACATCCCATTCATCAAACTCATGAATATCCCCAGGGCGTTTGTTAATCTGAATGATAAAACTGTAAACTCATAGTGCCCAAATCTCATCTTAAAAGTGGTCTTAGGGATATATTATTCTTTAATACATAGTCGGTGATATCCTGATCTAAAGTCAATCTTCGAAAATACCGTCACCCCTTTCACCTGATTAAACAAATCATCTATTCTTGGAAACAAATACTAGTTCTTGATCGTTACTTTGTTCAATTGACGATATTTAATACAAATTCTCTGCGATCAATCCTTCTTTTTGAAAAAAATAATTGGTGCAACCAAAGGTGACACACTTGGACGAATAAGTCCCAAATCCAATAATTCCTTCAATTGCATTTTCAAATCCTGCAATTCAGGTGTTGACATTCAGTAAGGATCTCTTGCAATAGGTTCAGTTCCTAGTTTCAAGTCTATTGTAAATTCCAACTCTCTTTCGGGTAGTAGACTGGGTAATTCTTTTGGAAACACGTCTGCAAACTCTTGCAATATAGGAGGGTTTTCTAGTCCTTACGCCTCACACTTTTCATTCAGTGATAAGATTTCATATAGTCTACATCCCTTCTGCATACTCTTCTGCAATTGTAGTTAATAAATGAACCTCAAGGACACTCCCTGGTTTCTTCCTACGATCACTCTACTTTGTCCCAAATCATCCATCAAACTTAACCATTTCATCTTACAATTAAGTATCACATCATGGGATTCCAACCAATCCATACCAATCACTATGCCATAAGATCATAAGATCGTGACATACATATATTCCTTTGTTACAAAGTCTCCCAAGTTAAGGATATATCCTGTAACCTTTCCTCCAACATTCTATTTGGCACCCAATTCCATTTCTATGTACTTGAACTCGTCCTGCTTGACTTCCTTTACCTTAATTGTCTTCAGTGTTGCACTAGAGATAAATCTCTTTGTAGCACTTGGATTTGTCAATATATTGTAGTTTTGGTCTGCGATTGTACCTGAAGTCTCTATCACAGTGGAATGATGCTAAACCTCGTAGTGGTTCACTGTTTCATGTATCCTGTGGGATTTTCCCAGATCTCCAATTGTAGTGGGTCCTGGTGATCATGTTGCTATCGCCTTCTCAATCAGATAGTCTCGATAGTAATGTGGCTCACCACATGTCCAACATCCAGTCTTCGGTCCAATGCCTCTGGTCCCTAAAGTAGAAGTTGATGATCTAACAGCATGTGATCCCAGTCTATTCTGTTGAACATGCCTATACTTCTACTGTGCTTGACGTTACTGCTGTTGTGGTCCTCTGTAAGGGGTCCTCCGTTGAATATTTTTTCACTGTGGTGTCTTTAACACAAGTCCTCTAGGAATATCTCGATGCCGTACACTATGTTTGGATGGTGGATGGTGTTTTTGTGCTCTCGATGACATCTATCTAGTTTGTATAGAAGGAGTCCTTCCCTGAACCCCACCATTCAACTCTTCCTCAACTATGAGGGCCTTCTAAACTGAATCATGCAAATTATGAGGCATTAAAATCCTCACCTTTGCACATATGTTGAAGTTAAGGCCGAACAAAAACTTGTTGATGTTTAACTTCTCCGTGTTCAAATGTGGGGCATACCTAAGTAGCTCCATGAATCTGGCCTCATATTCTGGCACTGTACAACTACTCTATCATAAGTTGTTGAAATCATTAAGCTGGTACTCAATAAATTCCTCAAACAAGTACCTCTCCTGAAACCTTTCCTCAAACAAGTCCCATGACACTTCTTTGACGTCCATGTTTAGTTGAGGTAGGAGCATCTTCCACCATAGAAGATCACTCCCCTTCACTTGAAAGACCTCCATGTAGACTTTCATGTTGGAGGTGTAATCACGAAGTGCGAAGCACATCACCATGTTTTCCAACCATGCCTCATTGGCTAAGCTATCCAGGGCACCCCACAACTCGAAAAATTTCACATTCTTGAGTTCTCGGTGTATGCTACTACTACTAGCTGGGGCACATTGTGAACCCTCATTGGGTACAAACGCTCTGCCCTCATCTCTGTCTAGGTGATTGATCAACGCCTCTGACATGCTCTGGAAGGATCTCATCATACTTACTACATTTTCCACAACAATATTCTCTTGATCAACATTCTGCTCACCTTCCTCGGGGTTAGGCCTTTCATGCGTGGATTCTATCGGAGGTGTCACAGCTCTTCCTCTAGCACTAGATTGTCTACTTCCCCTGCATCCTCTAACCATGATTACCAACAAGAGAAATTTCATATTTTTATTAGCGATCTAATTCAATCATTTCATTTAACACAGCAGATGGTGTAACAGTCCAATGTCACAGGGTTGAACCCACTCTGACACCATATGTAACAACCCCTCTGTTACGTCATATAAGTACTTTTGGAATAGTAAGATATATATATATATATATATATATATATATATATATATTTTGACATCCATAGCACATCATTTGAATTAGTGAAACAAGATAACGATGTACATCAACAATACTCCTTCTATTTCTCTCATTTCATTGCATTACTAGATTTGTATACCACTTAATGCATTAAGGATCTCCCACTTCACATATAATAACATACAAGCTACCCACCCAACCTATCTTGCAAGGTTAGGACCTCCAAGACACATAATCAATGCTTAAGTCTAAGATTTGTCTGATTGATATTGACCATTTAAGGTCTCAAGACTGGCGACTATTCCGATGAACAAGGAAGTATCTAATTCCCATACCTTCAATTTATTCTGTAAATCAAATAATTTCCAGCAGTCTTATGTGCAAATTTTCTTCAAAATGACACAAAAAATCTGGTATCTTAGTCATCACCTCATAACACAATGTATACTATTTCAATAATTCATCATCTTACGTATTTAAATAATAGAAAGAAATCCAATTAAATCAGGACATAAACTTAATCAGTAACATAGACCTTTGATAGGAAACCTAATAAGATGACATTTTCGTCTTACTCTAGTTTACTGGGAAAAATGACAACCCTATAGAGTACATCTAAGTATAAATCTACCGATCTATATAAAAAATTAAATGAGGAAAGGAACAACAGAGAAAAGATCCCAACACAAAGTAGAAATCATAAGCTTACTCTATACTTTTGGGAACCAAAAGACACTGTGAAGAAATAAACATGCAATCGAGTGAACGTCTATTCTAAGATTGAGTTAATAAGTTTCTGTAAGGAACTTGAAATTCCTCTTCTGGGTTTCACAATGCAACACTTCTAGAGCCAACTCTAGAAGTGTGTGGACAGGCTCCTTGAAATCCCAAGTTCAGAAGGAACAATCCTTGGTGTGTGAAAAGATCCTCTCAATTCGGGAAGAGGTCTCTAACCTTCAGAACTACAAAGATAAGAAGAGATAGTGCAAACATACATAGGGGAGGTGCAAAGTACACACTCAACAATTAGAATCCAGAGTTCAGGAGGGATGTGCTATTGAGCACCGGGGTTCATTTCAAAGGAAAATCTCAAGAGGGACGGTGTGTGCAAGGTTCAAAATAGGAAATCGAAGGTTGAAATCCCTTTGAAGGAGACCAGTGGACGAGATTTTATCATGAGGAAATTGGAATCCCCATGATCGTCTGATCAGAAAAAAGATGCACACTCGTTAAAACCCAGATACCTTTGGGCTTCGTCACTTTGGCAGATTCAAGTTATTTATATTAAGAGAGCTCCGAAGTCCAAAGTTATGAAGTTATCTACACCATAGATCAATGAGTGATATCTAGCCATTGGATCTGTAGGAGTTCGATGATATGACTAGATTGGGTTCGTAACTATAGAGAGTCAAGAAACCCCAAAGCTTCGAAGTCCCAGAGTGAAGGACAATCCTAGATATGGTGATCGATCAAGAGTCATTAGATCTATGAGCCTTCATTCTTCGATGGTTCAGTTAATTGACACTTCGACAAAAATTGAGACATGAAGCTAAAGGTTAAGGAACTCCTGGAGTCCCAAATCCCAGAGTAAATCCTTACTGTCCTACACTGGGTACATGTGTTAGTAGATCTTGAGTATTCAGAATTCGGCCAATCGAGAGGTGGTGAGTGAAAGTTGTTTTGATGAGAAAATTCCCAAACTCTCAAATTTATGAAGTTAATCCCGACCGTTGTCGACGGTTAATCAAGGACTATCGGATATGAGGGTTCGACCTTCGTTAGTTTGGATGTAACGTGATTTGTAGAAGAAAAAACCTTTGAAGCCTGAATATCTTGAGTTACTTATAGCCGTAGATCGGAGAAAGGTAAATGGAGAGTTGATCTTCGAGTTAATTAGGATTCAACTCTCCAGCTAAGTTAAGAGGTAAAAGTTAAGGATTACAAAAAACCCAAAGTTCCGAACTTCTGGAGTAAAGGAGATCCGTAGATCTAGAGAACAATCAAGGACTGCTAGATATTCAAGTCTTAGTCCTCTAGAGGTTTGAAAGTTCGATACTCCGGAGGAAATGGGTTGATGTTTACAAAAAGGATAAAATCTCGGATTTCCAAACTTCGGAGTGGATGACAACTGTTAATTTGAGGGAGAGTGTAAACCATTAGATCTCCGAGCTCTTCGGAGGTTCGGTGATCTGGGTGGAACAATTTCAAGTTGTGCAAGCGAGGAAAACCCCAAAGTCCAGAGTTCCGTAGTGGATCCCCATTGTAGAAACTCATGTAAGGAAAAATATGCACCAGCCGTTAGATTAGATTACTAAAAAATACGAAGGAAGTTGGGGTAGGTTTAACCTATGACTACTGGTCAACTCATCTCAAGATTGGATTCGATTGGTTAGAACCTTGAGAGAAAAGGAGTGTTGAGTTTAAGAAACCTCCGGAGCACTGGAGTTCCAGAGCCCCGGATAACGCCCTTTTTGACTAGCACTAGGTTTTGGCTCTTGGTCACAAGCATACATTGTTTATTAAAAGGGCTAACACACTACAAGTTAAAATCAAAATTCCAAAGACTTTAACAGGCCTTCCCCGGTCCCAAAATTTTTGGATTTTAAAATACAAAACATAGATACTCCAGGTTATTATTAAATTGGGTTTATCGACGATTTCGACAGAAGATCCACATACAAATTCGAGTTAATTCAATTTACCAGAGAAATTCACGATGTAAATTCGGATCCAAATCCTTAGTTTACCAGCGAACTATTCACTGTTAAGTTCCTAAAATAATCTCTACAAAACTCCAATCACACAAACTTTAATATGGATGAAGATACAAATTTTAAGAGAACATAGATTATACAAAATATAAATTCAACTTTACAATGAGGATCATGCTGCTCAATTTAGTGTTCGAAAAACATCCAGAATTACAACGAAAGTTTAAAATATAAACATTGTAAATATTATTCGTTTGCAACAATTGTAATTTAAAAAAAATATCTCTAAACTAATTCTCATTGACAAAAAATGTAACCATTGGCATTCAGGATTTCCAGTGATGCTACAGAGACAATCAATCTATTATACTAATACACTCATAATATAAAAATAAATACCAGAACCAACGAATGTCGCGTAATGAAGATGGCCTTCAAGTCTTGTGCTCCTTCCTTTCCCTTGTTTTCTAATCATAGAGACTTCATCGGTACCTCCCAGCCAATGCTAGGGGTACTATTCTTCCCCCTTATCCCCCCAAGCTGCAAAGGGGCCGAGAAAAAAAATTAGAACACAATAACTTCCAATCTTGCCTCACAAGGAAGAGATTCCACTCTTTTCACAAGCATGGAGTTCCAACTCTCACAAGTAAAAACATAGTCAATCAAAAATCCGACAGCATAACCATGTTTCCCCAAAGGTCTGATACCCTTCCCTTCTACGTCAATTTATTTATCTAATTCTTCCTCACGAACATCTGTCCCTCATGCATAATTCATTAATTTTTAATAATTCAGTTAAAGGATTATTCACCAACTACAGGTGTCACATTCTCCCCAAGTTTCACATGTAATTTATCTTTTATTTTTATTTAAAAGCCACTTTTCCTCACATTTCCCCATGTGTTCCTAATTTTCCTCTTAGTTGTCTCTTAGTTCCCCAATCCCCTTAATTAATGGGTGTCTCATAACTAGGTTTTAGTTAGAGTTGGATTAGGAGTATTCTTAGTTAGGCTAGGGTTGGGTGACTCAAATTCTATTCTATGCACAACCCATTCTCTCGAGTTGTTATTTATTTCTAAATAAATATTCCTTTTTAATAATTTCATGCACACATGTGCATTTTATCAATTCTTTAGGTATTTACTTACTATTTCCTAACATTTGATTTTATTGAAATCTTTACTCATGTCACAATTCCATTAGTCCTTTTATTTAATTTTTAGACTTCGAATTAGACTTTTGGTTGGATTTAATAATTAATAATCTATTGTTTAATTAATTATTTTAATCCAACAAGGTCTAATCATTCCAATGTTTTCTAGGATACCTATGTTTATTGACTCAGGTTTCAATTGTGCGACGTGCCCTTCAAGATGCATCTTCGTGCTCCAAGGGTGCCACTCACGTTGACTTGTTTTTGGAAGTTTTTCCAACCCCTTGGAGTCAAAACTTCATTCGGCCAACCTTGTGAGAGACTAAGGGCTTCTAAGGAATAAGGACTCCGCCTTATTACGTGCCCCTTAGAAATCTTCGTGAGGGACTGTCTCAGTCTGCCCTCACGACATCATGGACTTCTCGAACTAGGTAATCATTAACCTACCATTCGAGCCACAACATGAGTGTTAGTAGGATGTGATAGGGACTCTGCCACACCTCTCCCTCATTTCTGGTTTCTATGCAAGGCCCCTCTACTCTTTATGCGATTCAGATTAGAAAGCATCGTCAAGCTTGCATCCATTGACAAAAATAGTGTCAAAAATCCATATACATAAATCATAGTAAAATCCATCATACATCATATGTGCATAGTAATGAAATACTCAAACAATACATCCACTCCCTGACTCAATCCAGATTCCAAGGAATCCCTTTGATGTCACCGACATCCATAATCTGTCATGTGTCCTACACACTCAAGGCGACTTGTAAAAAAACACCTGTCAACATATATATACATCAATATAATCAATCATCCATAACACCTCAACATCATTATATATAACCCATAATATTAATGAAATCACCGTGTACCATACCTGGATCACTTGCAAGCAAGTGTCCTCAAAGAATAAGTCAATAATAGTATGCTCAGTAGAGCGAGATGTTACAAAGAATTTTTCATCAATCTTAAATTCAACAACCTTTGCCCGTTTGTTAAAATAGTTCTTCACCGTTTTCTGCCTCCTTTTTAGATTTTCCAAGGAAAAATTACTTTTCTCTTCCAGGGATAACAATGTATATCCTTTGGGAAACATTATAATAATTTAATTCTTCAGTCTGTAACATCAAATGTAAGGAAGAAATATCTATTCAATAGGAAGAATAACCTCTTGGTCATATATGAGTTGAAAGGGAGTAAATCCTGTACTTTCTTTGATGGTTGTACAGTCTTCCCAAAGAGCATAAGTTAGAAGTGTGTGCCATTGGCGAGGTTTGTCTTCTATTATTCTCTTTATAATCATAACCAAATTCTTGTTAGTGGAATTTGATTGTCCATTTCCCTAAGGGTAATAAGCAGATGAAGTGAAATTCTTGACACCTAATTGAGCCAAAAATTGGTTCAATTTTGCAGAAATGAAGGTTGGACCATTGTCCGTAATGATTTATAATGGAAGACCAAATATGGAAAAGATATTGGACTCTAGAAATAAAATTACTTGTTCATCTTGCATGTGTCTTTGAGGGACAACCTCGGTCCACTTAGTAAAGTAATCAATGGTTGTCAAAATAAAGATATGCCTTGCAGAGGATGAATGATTGATTGGACCGATAAATTCTAGACCCCACTTAGAAAAAGGGAAATCTGGAAGGACAGGTTGCAAAGGCATGGAAGAAAGACATTCTTTACTAGTGAATATTTGGCATATATCACATGACCTTGTGAATTTATAGGAATCATGAAAGATCAAAGGTTGGTAATAACTATTTCTTATGATCTTAAAAGCAATAGATTTAGCAACAAAATGGCCACCAATATGAATGACAGATGTTGATGACCCATGTATCTCGTGTAATAATTTTTGTGCTTCATCATCATTTACACATCGGAGAAACAAACGATCAAAAGATCTTCTAAACAAGGAGTCTCCTAAAATGTTATACTTAGTAGATTCAAGGCAGAGTCTCCTTCTCCGATGAGGGTCAAACTCATGTAGACACCTTCGATACTACAAGTAATACACCGGATTTTTATACCAAGAACACTAAGATATAGAGAGATTTTGATTTTCAATATAAAATAGTGTTGAAAGAGGTTTATCTTCATCATCAAGTTATTCACTTGGTTCAGGATGTTGAGCTAAGTGAAGGGCTAAGTCTCGTCCCTTGATTTTCTTTGAAGTCATAATTGTCAAATCATGCTCCTAAATTTTGGAAATCCAATGCACAAGTTTTCTTGAAAGATAAGTTTGTGAAAGTAGAAACTTGACATCATGCAAATGGATTTTTGCCTGCATATGTTTTCCCAAAATAAAATTGTGAAATTTTTCTACAGCCTTGACAAGAGCAAAAACATGTTTCTCAATATAAGAATATTTGATCTCATCGTTTGATAGACTTTGACTCATGTAAGCTACATGTTTTTCATTTTTTTGGTCATCACATTGTAAGAGGATAGCATAAATTGTTTCCACAATGGCATTGGTATATATGATAAAGTGTTTCTCAAAATTTGGTTTCACCAAAACCGACGCAGAAATGATCGCCTTCTTAATCCTAAGGAAATAATTTTCTACATCATTTATCCAAGAAAAATAAAGATCTTTCTTTTAAATATTATGGATTAGTTTAACCATGACAACAAAATCATGAACAAATCTACGAACAAAACTAATAATGCCCATGAAAGCTTGAACTTATTTCTTGGAGGTAGGGGCAGGGAGGTTTAGAATGACAATAATCCTCTTGGGATCTATACTTATCCCTGAATCATAAAAAATGTGACTGAGAAGCTTACCCTTCATGACAATAAAAATAGATTTGGAAGGATTTAAAGAAACATCAAATTTTCTGTAGCGCATGAGAACTTTTCTAAGATGACCAAAATGATCCAACCGGTTTTTAGAATAAACAGTCAAATCATCAAGATAAAATTGGATAATCTTACAGATTAGATCACTAAAAACTATATGCATAACTCTTTGAAAGGTGGCACCTGCATTATATAAGCCAAATGACATACGTTCATAAGAAAATGTGCCCCAACGTGCAATAAATGTGGTTTTATATCTATCAATCTTTTTTACCTTGACTTGATATATCCATAAAAACTATCAAGTAAGGACATCATTTGAGACCCTGAGACCTGTTGTAAAATTGTCTCCATATTAGGAAGCAAAACAATGTTCTCTTACACTTTCCCTATTTAATGCACTGAAATCGACACATAATGTGATCTAACCGGTAGTTTTCCGAATAAGGACTAGATTTGAAACCCATTGAGAATATTTAACTGGAAATATTATATGAGATTTCAACAATTTTTCCAATTCTTTCCTAATGGTGGCTTCAAGTGTAGGATTAATAGGTCTTTTCCATTGCCTAACTGGTTTTCCCCTTCCTTGATAGTAATGGCATGTTGTATGCGAGTAGGATCAAAACCATGAAGATCCTCATATGACCAGGAAAAAACATCTTGAAACTCAAAAAGTAATTTTGGGAATTTTGCTTTCTCTTCATTAGAACATTGAACACCTAATTTAATGATCTTTGGAGATTTAGATGTCCCAATATTAAGGGAAATGGTATCACCAACTTTCCTTTTTGACTCCTCTTCCTTATGTGTTTCTTTGTTGCCTACATCACTTGAAGAAAATGAACTTTCGAGAGGAGTCAAGACTTTAGGAAAACTTTCATTCTCAACAGAGATGATTTCCTTGGGCTTAAAAGGTTCATTTTGTATGAAAGTGAAAATTCCTTTGTCACTCGGGAAAACCTGCCATGATTCTACATTGTTGGGGAGGTGAGGAAGGTATAGATATTGGAATGTACAATCAGGTCTTTGAGGTAAAATATGTCAAGTAGGATAAAACTACAAAAATAGCTAATTTATCATCCATTTAATTAATTTCCCTCTTAACATGAGTGATGTTAAATGATAACATATTTGAAATCAACATCCAAACAACTTGGGTATAACATTTAAGTAACTTATTGTTTGGTACATAAATATTCTGTACAAGATTCACAACAAGTTCAGAACCACCAAAGACTCTAAGGTGGCCACAACCAAGGTTATATGCATTTTCAATGCCCAACAATAAGGCCTCAAACTCAACAACATTGTTTATGCAAGAAAATTCCAGCCTATAAGAGAAATTGTGATTTTTTCCTATAGGAGAATATAGAATGATGCTGACTCCATTACCTTCGCTTGAACATGAGCCATCAAAATGCATGTGCCACATGCCATCATCAAAATCAATTGGTTCATGTATAATGTCACCTTCATAAGCAAAGATAGAGTACACCCCCAAATCTTCTTCGAGATAATTTACATTGGGTTGAGGAACGCTCTCTATATAGGGTGAAATTATTCCTTCCCTAAGAACTATAATGTTCTTTCCATTTTGAGGGATGAATAAATGTGTACCATCAAGTGAAAGGTATCCACCAGTTAAAGCTTGTTAGTACCTTCCCAAAATAATTGAGTAGTTACTCACCGACATATCAATTACTTGGATATTGAGAGTTGTCCTTAGCTCGAGATGCGCATACAAAACTAAGGTTACATCCTTGATTTCACTATATTTGATTGCTGAAAATTATTATAAGAGAGCATGCTTCTAGAATTTTTGTTGGTACAAAATAATCCAACCTCTTCCATGATAATTTTAGACATCACACTTGGACCTGACCCACCATCAATTAGGAAACATTGAGTTATTTTATCCATGATTTTTACTAAGATATATAAAGGGAGGTTTTGTACAGGGTTCCTAAAGTTATTTACACCTATTCTATTTACAGTTGAATATTCTTCCTTTGACTCTTCAAATAGATTGGTTATGGTATAAATCTTACCTTCCATAAAGTCCTTAAGATGCTTCTGTTTTTCTCGGATGGAAACCATGTCTAAAAGGGTAGAATCATCTTTGATACTAGCCAATTGGTTAAGGATATTGTACTTAGAAGGGGGAAGAGGAGAAACTACTCCTTGATTACTTAAAGTTATGAATGTTTGTGTATCAACACTTTGAGAAGATGAGCTTGGGGCAAAAGAAGTGAGGGGAAGATCAAATTTTCTCTTGGCGGTGTAATATTTATTCTTGGTATTGACTACCATAACAACCTCTGGTTCAACCCAATCTAAAACAATGATTGTGGTATCAGGCCTTCCTCGACTGTCGGTATATGTACCATCCACCGTTCCCCCCAAACCCACCGAAAAATCCCAACCCTCATCTCATGAGACCACACCCAAAAACAACCTCGGTCCTCCATTGCAAGACATGCCCATAAACAACCTCCGAACTTCCAAAGATCTTATCTCTAGCATTTCTTGCAATGGAGGACCAAGGTTGTTTGTGGGTGCGGTCTCATGACATGGGGGTTGGGGGTTTTCGGTGGGTTTGAGGGGAACCGTGGATGGTACATATACCGGCAGTCAAGAAAGACATGGTCCATTGCAAGACATGCCCATAAACAACCTCCGAACTTCCAAAGATCTTATCTCTAGCATTTCTTTTAACTTCATAGGTATTCTCATCATGATTTTCTTCACAAACGTCACACCAAGTGCGATTCAATGTGGAATTTGGATGAAAGGTGATTTCATAAGTATTTCTAAAAGGTGTTAGGGAAGAAGAATAATCCTCAGGGGAAGAGGAAGAAAAAATTCCTTTTCATTCGTAGGATATCATCCTATTATTCATATCTTGCATGAGCTATAGAATGGCATACATGTTTGTTTTCTTGACCAAGTATCCATTAAGAAGACTCATTCTTTCAAGTTTGATCTCTTCATATTATAGGCAAGCCTGAAGGGTAGAACCAATATTGTCGATAGCCTTTTATTTAAGTCTATGAAGGTAAGGAGAAGGTAAAGCATTATAATAATGCATGAAAGCAACTTTATTTTGAGGACGGATTAGTTTGGGGAATTGATTATATAGTTTGGTGAAACAAAGGTTAAAATATTTAATGGTTTCACCATCCTCATAGGAAATATTGTTGTATTCCCTTAACTGATTAGTTGGACTCTTGAGCTATCCATAAGTGGATTTGAACCAATAAATCGGTTCTTCCCAAGTTGAAAGGATTTTGGGCAGGAGGTAAAAAAAACATGTTGCATGTTTCCCTTCAAGAGAATGGACAAATAGATGCATGCAAGTGTCATTATCATTAGCCCCTATGCTATGAAAAGCATTATAAAATGATACCATGTGTTCATTTGTAGTAACAATGCCATTTCCGAAGAACCTAGGTAAATGATCCTTGAATTTCGGTAATGGTTGGGTGGCTGGTGTGGGATTCAAGGGAGAAGACATGTGCCAAGGAGTGGTTGTAGCATCTTCCTCAAATTGAAAAATTCCATATTTCTTAATGAACTCAGTAGGATTGGTAGTAGATTGCATATGGACTTGATGACTATAGATACTACCAATCACTAATGAAGCAGAGGGTTGTGAGGAGGAGGAACCTCCGGTGCCACTACCACTACCACTACCCATAGATGTCATATTGAAGGTGATAGGTATGGGTGATGAATATGAACTGACAAAATCATATAGGGTTTTCCTAAGAGAACTTTGTTGTGTTAATAAGAGAATTTTTCTCCTTCCTATTTCAGAAATATGGGTAACTTCACGGGAAAATCCTCTTCTTCTTCGAGAAATAAGAGAATTAAAGGACATGAAATAAAAGATTAAGTAGGTAAGAAGAAAGGTTACTATTGATTTATAGGATGTCTTTTCCTGACTTCCCAACATTCACAAATATTTATGTAACCCAATGTTCACAAGTACTAGCAGTTTCTAAAATAGTGTTGAATAAAGTCAAGGTAATGTTGGTCTGGTCATCAAGACCGTTTCCAATATTAGGTTGTCTCACAACAGGTACTGTCATGGAAAAATCAATCAAAGAGTAATCAGAAAAAATAGAAAATAAAATACAATCGTGATACAACCAACCAGAGAGATATGGAAAGATCTCCCCAGTATGGTCTCCAAATAAATGTTGAGGAAAAGGTACGGAGAACCTTACTCAAACATTTTCAGATCTTTCTATCCTTAGGAAATATAGTTGGGAATGTTACTCGGAGTTTATAGCCTTAAATTCAAAACAATCACTTAATCCACAGGTAATAAGTACGAGGGACCAAGGCTAATTTCATATATTATATGTTACTGTGAAAAAGAAAGAAAGCAAAAATATACGTAAGTGTGTACATGGATAAGAGATAAGGATAAAAGAAAAATCTGAAAAATATAATTAAGATACACATGTGAGACTGAAATCATAAATATGATTTTTATATTAAGTTCATTCTGAGATACAAAGAAAAATTCTCTTTACAAACCCCTGCGAGGATGGGGACCAAAGTCAGATTTAGAAGTCTCTGATGGGCACCATACAAAAAGACTTTGACAACAAAATAAAACTAAAGATAAATATCTAGATCAACTTGCCATAAAAATGTTGTCACTTGACTCTAAAAAATATTCTTTATCAGTCATGAAATCTAATCCATAAACAAACAAGAACACACAGACTGCCAAAGATAGATCATACACCTTTAGAAATAAGTTGCTAAACGACATGATTCCATTTTGAATCATGTTTCCTTCAATAAGACCTTGTTTTCATAAAGATGGTTTAGCTTTCTAGTAAACTTAGGATGAATGAAGAAAATAATTGTCTCACAAGTATAGAACAAACCTTATATTAGAAGTTCCTCTCCTATTCTCTCTCCCTTTGTCTCTTCTTTTGATTGAAATTTTATTCTTTCCCAATAAGTTATGGTAGTTCAACTACCTTTCTTTTTTTAAGCTTGATTAGCTTAACTAATTAATTGAGACAAATAAATAATAATACATAAATAAGGGTCTATTTAAATAATAACTAAATAAGTGGGACCCCTTGTCACTCTGATTTTCATTTATTTAATGATCATCAAGATATGAAATATAACACCCCAAAAATTAACTCAAATATTCTCCTTGTAACTCCCATCCTCATATAAATAGTCAAATATTTTAGTATCAAATAAAACATGACTATAGCCAAAAATAGAATCATATCCATGTTGTCCAAAACATTATGTCTAAATGTGTCTTTGTTGTCCAAAATATTTTGTCATGATACCAATAAAATATGTCATCAAAAGAAAATAACATTAAAAAGCATTAAAACCCATATTTGTTGTGAGAGGCATTTTGCCTCTTTTCATTGTTGCCTTCTTTTGATCCTTTTTTTGATTTGTCATGTGCAACAACATTCAATTGATTGGAATCTTGTTGGTGGATTTCATTGGTGACATGGGAGAAACTATCTTTGGGGCGGATATGAGAGGACACTGATTCATAGGAGTTTTTGGAATACCTGGAAGGATTATCCACCCCTTTTCCTTTATCTAATTCTGGCTCGAGAATGACAGTTTTTAATCTCTTTCTTGCATGAGAGGACTGTACTGGCGAAGCAACATGATCAACTTGGGAATTTGGGTTGAATGGCGGTGGAGGAGGGGGAAAGGGAAATGATACTGTAGGCCAACCATGATGATGTGCAATAGGCTGATGGATAATCTCTTGCTAGCCATAATTGTCAGGTGGTTTTGGCTGCATAGAAACATGAGGGGTGACACAGATGCCAGATAAATTTTGATGTGGTTGGAAAGGAGGCCTCTCAAGTCTAGGTTGCAGAATTCCTTGGCCAACTAGATTAAAAAACCCACCTTGGAAAAGTTTATTTAGTTCTTGTGGATCAACGTCAAAATGTATTGAAAATCATGGCCTTCTATGGCCTCTTTGCTAATTATTTCCTCTACCTTTGTTTTCACCTCTGCCATTGTTTCCCCTACTAAAGAAACTCATCCTGAAGCAATACTACAATTAGAACATGATTTTTTTTAACAATCCATTAACTAATACTCTACCTAAATAAAATTAAGATGTTGGCTCTATCATTCACAATAAAAGCATATGCAATCCATCCATTGACACAACCCACCAAATATCAAATTCAATAATTAATTTCAATTGGACATGGAATGTTAGGGTCATTGGGAAGATGGGGGGCCTTGCAATGAATGAAAAATGGTAGCATGGATGGGAACCAACAAATGAATATTGTTCAAGCAAAATGCATAGCCTTTCTTCATAAAAACAATGTCTCCATATCAAAATTTCCAACTGAAATAATCATCCAATCCTTTTTAATCCTTTTTTCCTGAAAATGAAATTCAAGATAATAGAACAAGGGACGAATTAAATGTTACGGGAAGGTGGTAGGCATATAATGCAAGAAAAATGAGACAATGAACGAGAATGATATAGATTACTGTTCTGTTACAAGAAATAACATTCATTGACTTTGAAATCAACATTGTCATTATTCAACAAAGATAATTTGAATATTTATTTCCACTAAATCATTTGAATATCCACTGTTTACCATGCCCATTTATTTCCAAAACTCCCACCAAATTCTGTTTGTGCCATAACATAATTTTTATACTTCAATGCACAGAATCCACGACATTTTGTTTGTGAAGACAACATTTCTCTTTAACATACAATATCCATGATATGGAAACATTTTCTTTAAACTGCCCAATACCAATCTCAAGGAAAATTACAGGATTATCAAACTTGCAAGTTTCGTTCTCCTTTTCTTTTTAAACTGTAGATATCCTTTAAATTGGTAAAGCATTCTGCATGAGATTGTCGACATAGCAATTTGACTCAGTCATAACCATAACGAGAATGCCTCAAGTCGACATGAGAGGCTGAGAGGAAAACAATAGTAAATCGTTTCAATTGTGCATCACATACAATTTACATTACAACCCAAAATAATAGCTGCAAAAACAAATCAGGTTCGTAACACCAGTGTGAACCTTGTGAGCATCAAAACCACATGAAATTCAAGTCGAAAAAATTCCCTCACGGGTAAACAAAAAGTGAGCCACGATTTTTCAAGTCTAATCAATCTTCCCATTGTTGGGTCGAGACCATAAAAAAAATGTAAACTTGGGTTTGCATTTATTTACTTGGCCATATATTGGATGGGAAAAACAAGGCCTGGAGCAGACAAATATGCATAGGTATTAAGGAATGGTTGCAAGAAAATTAAAAAAATTTCCTTCCCATCAAAAAGAAATTCTTTAGAAACTTCCCAAAGTGACTGCAAGACAATACACATGGATCCATAACTTTTTAAACAGTGGTAAGGATAATGTGAAAAGGCTGCAAAACTTCAAAAGTGTGGATATGCAGTGAGGTTACAATACAATAATCACAAAAACCGATTGTTGTTTTTCTTTTACGGAGGAAACCCTCAAAATTAGTCATAAAAAATGAGTGAAACCGAACACATTCACCCACAGACATTTTCCAACAACCATACCACAATAATAACACCTTTGCTACAGGCGCCATACGACCACATACTTCAAATATAATATAATGTCGAATAATAATTTCAGTTGAAACACTTAAATTCCAATAGGAAGAAACCCAAATTGAAATGTATCTTACACGGACAAAATTCCCACAAACAATCCACTGTAAACTTTAGAAAACAAACACATTTTGCATGCAAACTCTAAGATCCAACAAAACGTTTTTATCTGGATCAGAGCTAAAAATTCATGAATGAAGAGGTAAAAAACCATACCTGTAAGAAGAATGCTAAAACAATTAACAAAGCACAATTATTTTCCCGCCAAGGACAAGCACAATGGAGGCGTTACTAACTAGAGCAACCAAAACAAGTGCGAGGAGAATAATGAAGGTGGTGGCTTCGAGGTAGGGTAAGAACGACGTGTAGTAAATGCACGCCACTTCCCCTCTTTCCACATTAAATACCATCAAACAAATCCGACTATGGAGTGCACTTAGACTCCGATACACATATTAACCATACTTTGGCTACTTTCCACAAACATTTTAACACCAAAATCAGGCTCAAAGCTGATACATGGATCTAATCCATTATACACTCATCACACTAATCATAAAAAAAATGGATAATAGAGGATAACCATACCATTCAACAATCAATATCTAATTGCCACATATCATTTCCAAGCTCAAAGTCGAATCGACCTCCCACATGAATTTCATAGTTATTATATTCCCTTCAAATACTTAGCACCCAAAATAACATGTCCCACATTCCTTGCTAGTGGAGTATTACAATTACATATAGTAATCAATCATCCATATATATAACAAATATGCCATAAGTTGCATGTGGTTGATACTTGGAGTTTGAATAATATATCAAAATCTAGGTGTATCAAGAATAAATTAAAATGTCTAATGAAATAAACACTTTCTCCTTTTAAAATCGAATTGCTAGCACACTCAACATCCCTTAATTGCACATAGAAATAGGTAAGGATTTCCATCCTTATTTTCAAACTGTAAAATTTTTCTCATAAGGTAATCATGAGCGCAACAAGGAGAGACATTTCTCTTATTATTTCTCAACAGGGGTCCCACCTATTTAGTATTATTAATAAATAGATATAAGTAATATGCATTGCAACCCATTTGTAGACATGAGTTTTATGTTGCGCTTTTAGGCGCCAACAATCTTCTCTTCGTGAAAATAGCAACAAACAATAAAGATACATATGGCTCATCTTTGATCCAAGGTTAGACATAAAGTAACTCATTTATTCCATGTATTATTGTAGCTTCTTTAATTACAATTTTCTGTCATACACTAGAAAAAATTGATATTTTGCATTGAATTTGCTTTTCATGGTTTAGTATGCTTTATTTCAAGCCATTAGACTAAATTATTTTTTCTGCAATCTAGGTTACTTTCTCTTCCAATTTGGTGTGCTTTTCATGCAAACAATAGTTTAAATCTTATTTTTATCATTTCAATTTCCTACACCATTTCCTGCATTTCAACCCTTGATCAATATCAGACCTATACCATTGTCAATGCATACTACATATATATTTCACAACACCTCTCAATTTTACATGAACCCTGGGTTGGAAAAGTAAACTAAGAAGCCAAGGATGCAATAACATTATTGTTGTTATTCTAAGGCCTATCAGTCACCACATTTTTTTTTAAAATGGAAGGATAACCAACATCTCACCAAGGTGTGATACCTCGACATGTATCCTAAAATAAATTCCACACACATTCAATCCATAAAGATAAATTGGTCTTAGCGATATATTGGTCATAAAACTTCCCAGTCAAAGTTTTTTTTGTCATTTCAATCACCCTGACACATAGTCATGTCTTCTCCCATTATTAGTTTTTTTATTTTTACTTTAGTAATTTTACATAATTTCTTCCTCTCCTCACGACCCTCTCCATAGAGATTGAACTATTAAATTTTAAGCAGTTGCATAGGATATTATTTTTCCAAGCATCCCTCCTAGTTTCTCTCTTCCAAGCAACCCTCCAAGATTCCCTCCTCTATATTCCCTCTTCCTAACCTCCCTCCTGAAGCTGCCCCCTTCCTAACCTAGCCTAGGTCGGCCCTAACCTAGCTGACCTAACCTAAAACCTATCCTATCCTATCCTAGGTCGAACCTAACCTAGGGGGTGGCATAACCTATATATGGGAAGGGGATGAACCCCTCACTCACATTAGTTTTACATCAGATCACTCATGGTTCTGGGCAACAACTAGGAGGTTTATTTTTGAAGCCCGGTAACACTGTTATGGGAAACAACTACTAGTAACAATCTACTCTATTCTGAGGCAAATACTTGGAATTTTCTGTAGCAACATTTGTACTATGTTTTGAGGCTTTTCTGGACACCAACTAAGGTCTGTTCGAGATAGAAACAATAGGTTGTTCTGGAAAACAACTTAAGGGTGATTCTGGACAACAACTGAGGTGTTTTCTAGAAAGCAACAAGACATTGTTCTAGACAACAACTTAAGGGTGATTATGGACAACAAATAGGAGGACAACAATTCTATTTTGGGAAGATTGAAAGGGAAACCTTAAGGGCAGTTCAAAGTCATCCATAAAGGAAATATTTGAGTCAGCATCAACTACAACAAAAGATACAGGTTTGAGGGAAGATCAAGGTAGAGACTCAAAGAAAGTTGAATATATAGAAACAATAGTGAGTGTTATTGTCTTAGTGCTATTGTCTTATCTCTCTAAAGAAGAGAAGCTCATTGTACTTGTTTGAATGATCAATATATCAAGATAAGTTTGCTGGGTTTTCTTCCCCTTGAGGGTTTCCTAGGATAAATACTTGTCCTCTATGTGAATATAGTTCTTCTAATGAGTCTTATGCTTCAGTTAATTGTTTAAAGGTTAACATAAAACTATTGGTATCTTATATATCTATTTATGCTTGAAAATTAACATGGTATTAGAGCTCTAGGGCATGAAAGAGCTCAATTTTTCATTCTGCTAGAGCCTGCGCAGATTCTTGGGAAATTTATTCATACCACAATTCAATTTTTTTAATTAATGGTTTCTTACAACAAGATGGCATCAATTTCAGTGAGGCCTAAAGAAAAGATTGAAGGGGCTTTAAAATTTAATGTTTGGAAAGCCAAGTTTCTAAATATTATGGAATAATATGACTTGGAAAAATTTGTGATCATTATAGTAGAAGATCCCACCTCCAATGCAGGAAGGTGGAAGATATAGAAACATCTGCAGCTAAATATAGGAATGGAAGGTTTCACATGCTTTGGTCAATCCCAAGGATTCAACCAGAAGCTCATCCATCAGTATCCATGTTGAATACTTGTTTGTAGTCATCACTGAATCCCAACCATCTAGTACAACTGGAAGTAACTCCTCCAACTGTTGGTCAACCAACCTCCATCCCTCGTCTCCCATGCAACTGCTGATATGGTGAAGGTGCTCTCTCATAACCCTATGCTGCTGTAAAGGAGTGAAATCTGCATGCTCCCCTAAGTGTGTCTCCTCCTTGCAATCCAATACATCCATATGAATCTAATTGTATGTCTCTGTGAACTATCACTCATCACGGTATTCCCCTGCATACTCATTTCATCTCATGTATACTTCTGATGCATCATAGATCCTAGGCGTACTACTGGATCAACCTCTATCGGAAGGTAAACCACTCTCGAGACACAAATGGAAGTGTCCTCCATCAACTGGTGCCCCTCTGCTAGACCACCAACATCCTCTGGCAATGTGACTGACTTACATATTTGAGTATCCACAAAGATAGATGAAGTGTATCTCTGACAAATCTCCTCAGGAGGCTCCTCTGATATGGACTCTGATTCTTGAAGGGTTGTTTGTGTGCCACTCAAGAATCCTCGAGTTCTCTCCAACTCGTGAGTGAGTTTGTCCACCTTCGACTCCTTCTCCCTCAGAGCCTCATGATACATCATGCCAATCCTCAACAGGTAGTCCCTGTCTATCAACAACTGCTGGTAGTCGACCCTCGTCACAGATACTCTCTCCTTGAGAGTATGAAAGTCATCTGTGGAAAATCTCTCATCTGAACTACTATGTGCCACTGATTTCCTCCAACAGTGATCTTCCACCAGTGTATGCATGTCATCAATGCGCCTAGTGGCTTCCATGATCATATCCTCACTGACTTTCAATTGTCCGGTCAAGTGGTGTGACTCCTGATCACATTCATGTTGAGGTGCCACCTCACATCTTGCAATGCTAGTTCCATCTCTGGAATCTCCAACAATACTCTCTGTAGAAGATAAAGTGTTGAACTGCTCACTGTTTTTTGTGCCACTGTGTCCTTCTATATGAGACTGTATATCATCATCAACTGCTAGCTCTCTCCGAATCATACTGTATCTGGTGTGAGCAGCTATATCCTCCCGTGCACTCACCCTACTACTATAATCTGCACCTGGATCCCATATAGATGTGTCCAAACACATGCTATGGTCATCCTGACTACTAAAGAGTGCATCCTCATCAATGCAGGCTGATCCATGAAGTAAGTGCCCCATCAACCTGTTAGTCTCCATCATATGCTCAACTAATGGAGTCTCCAAAAGCTATGACTCCATTTCCTCATGTTGATCTGTATGTGTAAGGTCAACTGTCTATACATCCTGTATCTCCTCCTGGATCTGTGGATCTACATGTACATGGTGTGCATCCCTCATGTATGTCTCCTCTATGCTACTGCTATCCCCATGCGACGTGGATGTCATAGGTGTCTGGAAAGATGACAGATGTGTCACGGTCACCCTAGGAAGTTGGTCATTTGTAGGTGCTAATGCATGTGAGTCCTCACTAGTGTCACCACTCTGCTAAGGTGTAAGGTCATCAATGGTATGTGATATGTCTTCTGAAGCACTGGTGCTATCGTCCTGTCCACCTGACTATCCCTCCAATGTGTAAGGGTCAATATCCTCCTCAAGGGCACAAGAATCACTAGCCTCTGTGAAAGAATCACTATCATCATCAGACTACTCCAAATAAGCATCTATCACTCCATCCTCACATACATCATCATCATTGTCATAGTGCACCTCAATAATATGCTTCTTACCCTTACTCCTACACCTATGATCTAGTTCCCAAGGCACCTTGCAATTGTATCAAAGTTGCATGATCCTAATGGGTGTGGGGTTATTCTGTGCTTCCTTCCATCTAGCTGTTGTAGCCATGTATTCCATTGCCTGATTGACCCAGAATGTAATCTCATATTTGCTCCACCTAGGATTTTTCATGGATAAATATTGTTGGAATGTTACTTGAGCCCTAGTTTTCTTACTAAGGTCGTAGTAATATTCCCATCTACAATGTACAGTCTCTCTAGAAAAATCCTTAATATCGATCTCTTCTTATGGAATACCCCTCTATGGCTCTACATGCATGTGATAATTCCCATTGGTTGGCAGGAATCTAAGATCTGATACCACTGTAATGTTCCCAAACCAATTTTTTCGCTTGGGAACACTAGCTAACCACTGAATTAACTGTTTGACTGTTTGTGTATGCAGGTTGGCCTCTGATATTTCGGCCTTAGGGTTATATTTAGTTATTCAACTCAGTTTATCAAGATATATTCAATACAATGCAAGATCTTATCCTATCCTGACACTTATAATAGGCATTTTATAAGTGTTAACATCATATATTCAACAACATCATGCAATAACATCATGACTGTTAGCCTGTCCTGACACTTTAATCATAGACAACAACATGAGGAGGGATAGGCCTTGGTTGAGGACATGGGGAGTGGCTAGGCCGAGACCACCTGACATTAGTATCTTTATGACATCCAACAAGATAGAGGTGGATCGTCATACACAACCAGTTGAGACTTAGTGCGTGATGGTGACAATCATAGGCCAGGTGATAGCAGATGAACACAAAAGGCTTTTGATAGTGATCAGTATCACACAGGAGCATTTATAGGAGATTGGAAGTGATCAACTTCCAATTTTTCCATGGGCTCTGGGTGTTTGTTTAGCTAGCAGGATGTTTTACTACAGGGTGACCCAGGTTGCGCTAGAGAGCCACATATGCCACCATGGGTTGGTTTGGAGTGGGCCTGCAGGTACTTTTCCTATGGAGAGAGACATTTTATCCCTCTTGATCATCATGATCGGGCATGGAGATGGTTGGGAAGGTACTACTTCCACATAGATGTTCTTACAGATGCAACTTCTAGACAACAGGTCCAAGTGCCACAGGTACTTCATCTTGAGGATCCAGGAGTGAAGGATCCGGTATATATACAGGGAGCAGTCAGGCATGGTCAACATAGTGCAGTGTTAGCATGGTGATCTTTGACAGAGGATAGCATGGGACCCAGGGATTGCAGGATTGAGAATTTCATTGATTGACAGGAGCGATTGGATCTTTGTAGGGAAAAGTTGTTCTGACTTTCCATTGCGCATCAATGTTGAGGGGAACACATCACTTGAAGGTGTCTCATAGAGGTCCGACAATACCTCATTCCAGCATCAACATGGGCAGTTGATGGAGGCCTTGTTGATCTTGGTAGTATCTTGGAGGATGGACTCGGTCAGGGATGAGGCCATGAGTCATGAGCAAGAGTTTCACGGTGTTGATTATGCTTCCCAGGGGATTGTAGTTCATGTCTTGATATGGGACCCAGGGTGGCAGTGTGCGTGGTAGTTCATCTTTGGATGGGGTCTACTGTGCATCCCATAGGTGGAAATGAGATCCTGGTATTATACTTGAGGGGATTTGGTTATTGCTAGAGGACAAGCAATTTTCTAGCAGGGAAGACTGTAATGTCCCCACTTTGGGACATCATTACATTACAAAGGGTTATGATGACTAGAGTAGCCAGATAGAGGTTATAGAAAGTACAAATATTATGGAGAGGTATTTTGGGGTCTGGCTTGCATTGTTCATCCCATTTCATCATTATGATCCATTCCACATAGGTTGGCTTTGGTTCTGTTGCATTCCGACGATTTCCACGATTTTGAGTATTTTGAGCTATAAGTTAATTAAATTAACTGAATAGGTCATTTTGGGCACAATACTTGGAGGAACCTCTCAGTGTAATAGCTCATTGGAATTAGGAGGAACAAGAATACATGATAGGATGATGACAAGTGACTTTTAGTGGCCGGGGAAGCCACTAGGAGAGATAAGGCGCTTTTCAGAGGTAAAAAGGTTAATTAATTAATTAAAGTGATTTAATTAATTAATTAATAATTAAAAAGGAAAAGTCACTTTAGAGAGACAAGGGGATGCATGAAGTATAAATAAGAGGCAAGGGCCTCTATTCATTCATTCATGTATGTTTATCATTTTGATATCTGGCTTCTAGCTAGAGAGCCCATACCTTGGGGGTTTTGAGGGTTTTGACTTAACAAACCCTAGAGGATGATTCAGTGGTGAAATATTCCACCTAGCTTGTCCTAAGCATGGTATTGGGGATGCAATACTCCTCCACACCATTCTAGTTCAGATCTATTCAGTGCAGGAGGGTTCTACACCAGCCACATGCACAGGAAGAGAAGGAGGGCACACCATTGGGGGTTTCTAGCAAGGGGGGCACACAATTCTTTGAGGGAGGTTCATTCCAAGTTATTGGAAGGGCTTCAACAGATTCTAGCACCTGGGTTTTCATTGTAGGGTCTTGACCATTAGATCTAGTGCATTCCAAAGGAGTTTCATGAGCTAGTTGATTTATTGGATGCATTGGACGAATTGGAGAGGATGGGGCACTTACTTCCAGGATAGGCCTGCATTGATGAGGATGCACTCTTTAGTAGCTAGGATGACCATAGCATGTGTCTGGACACATCTATATGGGATCTAGGTGCATATCATAGTAGTAGGGTGAGTGCATAGGAGGATACAACTGCTCACAC
Organism: Picea engelmannii; assembly: GCA_009831015.1. Lineage (NCBI taxonomy): Eukaryota > Viridiplantae > Streptophyta > Pinopsida > Pinales > Pinaceae > Picea > Picea engelmannii. Next base: position 354,400 of record ML786278.1, read on the forward strand.
CAGATACAGTATGATTCAAAGAGAGCTAGCAATTGATGATGATATATAGTCACATATAGGAGGACACAGTGTCACAACAGACAATAAGAAGCAACATTTTATCTTTTGCACAGAGTGTTGTTGGAGATTCCAGAGATGGCACTAGCATTGAGAGACGTGAGGTGGCACCTTAGCATGACTGTGATCAGGAGTCACACCACTTCACCAGACAATTGAGAGTTAGTGAGGATATGATCATGGCAGCCACCAGGCACACTGATGACATGCATACATTGGTGGAAGATCACTGCTGGAGGGCATCAGTGGCACATAGTAGTTTAGATGAGAGATTTTCCATGGATGACTTTCATACTTTCAGGGAGAGAGTATCTGTGATGAGGGCCGACTACCAGCAATTGTTGATAGATAGGGACTACCTGTTGAGGATTGGTGTGATGTATCATGAGGCTCTGAGGGAGTAGGAGTCAGATGTGGACAGACTCACTCAGGAGTTTGAGAGAACTCGAGGATTCTTTAGTGGCACATAGACAACCCTTCAAGAATCAGAGTCCATATCAGAGGATCCTCCTGGGGAGATTTGTCATAGATCCACTTCATCTATCTTTGTGGATACTCAGATATGTCAGTCAGTCACATTTCCAGAGGATGTTGGTGGTCTAGCAGAGGGGCACCAGTTGATGGAGGACACTTCCATTTGTGTCTCGAGAGTAGCTGACATTCTGGTAGAGGTTGATCTAGTAGTACGCCCATGATCTATGATGCAACAACAGTATACATGAGTTGACATGAGTATGCAGGGGCATACCGTGATGAGTGATAGTTCACAGAGACATGCAGTCAAATTCAGATGGATGTATTGGATTGCAGGGAGGAGACACACTTATGGGAGCATGCATATTTCACTCCTTTGCAACAACACAAGGTTATGAGAGAGCACCTTCATTGTATCAACAGTTGCATGGGAGACGAGGGATGGAGGTTGGTTGATCAACAGTTGGAGGAGTTACTTTCAGTTGTACTGGATGGTTGGGATTCGGTGATGACTACAGACAAGTATTCAACATGGATACTGATGGACAAGATTATGGTTGAATCCTTGGGATTGACCAAATCATGTGACACCTTCCAGTCCTACAATCAACCACATATGTTTCTGTTAGCATGTCTTGACAATTTTATCATAGACAAAAACATGAGGAGGGATAGGTCGTGGTTGAGGACATGGGGAGTGGCTAGGCCGAGACCACCTGACATGAGTATCTTTATGGCATCCAACCAAATAGAGGTGGATCTTCATAGGAAACCAATAGAGACTTGGTGAGTGATAGTGATCATAATAGTCCAGGTGATAGAAGATGAGCACATAAGGCTTCTGATAGTGATCAGTCTCACACAGGAGCAGTTAGAGGATATTGGAAGTGATCAACTTCCAAGTTTACCATGGGATCCGGTTGTTCATTTAGATAGTAGGATGTTTTACTACAGGGTGACCCAGGTTGCGCCAGAGAGCCACATATGCCACCATGGGTTGGTTTGGAGTGGGCCTGCAAGTACTTGTCCTATGGAGCGAGACATTTTCTCCCTCTTTATCATTATGATCGAGCATGGAGATGGTTGGGCAGGTACTACTTCCATAGAGATGTTCTTACAGATGAAACTTCTGGACAACAGGTCCAAGTGCCATAGGTACTTTAGCTTGAGGATCTAGGAGTGGAGGATCCGGTATATATACAGGGAGAAGTTAGGCATGGTCAACATAGTGGAGTGTCAGCATGGAGATCTTTGACAGAGGCTAGCATGGGACCCAGGGATTGTAGGATTGAGAATTTCATTGACTAATAGGAGTGAGTGGATCTTTGCAGGGGAAAGTTGTTCTGACTTTCCATTGGGTGTCAATGTTGAGGGGAGCATATCACTTGAGGGTGTCTCATGGAGGTCCAACAGTACCTCATTTCAACATCAACATGGGCAGTTGATGGAGGCTGTGTTGATCTTGGTAGTATCTTGGAGGATGGACTCAGTCAGGTATGAGGCCATGAGTCATGAGCACGAGTTTCACGGTGTTGATTATGCTTCCCAGGGGATTGCAGTTCATGTCTTGATATGGGACCTAAGGGGTAGAGTGCGTGGTAGTTCATCTTTGGATGGGGTCTAGTGTGCATCCCACATGTGGACATGGGATCCTAGTATTATACTTGAGGTGATTTGGTTATTTCTTGAGGACAAGCAATTTTCTAGCAGGGAGGACTGTAATGTCCCCACTTTGGGACATCATTACATTACAGAGGGTTATGATGACTAGAGTAGCCAGGGGGAGGTTATATCAAGTACAAAGATTATGGAGAGGTATTTTGGGGTTCAACTTGCATTGTTCATCCCATTTCATAATTATGATCCATTTCACATAGGTTGGATTTGGTTCCGTTGCATTCCGAAGATTTCCATGATTTTGAGTATTTTGAGCTATAAGTTAATTAAATTCACTGAAGAGGTCATTTTGGGCACAATACTTGGATGAACCTCTCAGTGCAATATCTCATTGGAATCAGGAAGAACGAGACTACAGGATAGGATGATGAGAAGTGAATTTCAGTGGCCAGGGAAGCCACTAGGAGAGATAAGGCATTTTTCATAGGTAAAAAGGTTAATTAATTAATTAAAGTGATTTAATTAATTAATTAATAATTAAAAAGGAAAAGTCACTTTATAGAGACAAGGGGATGCAGGAAGTATAAATAAGAGGCAAGGGCCTCTATTCATTCATTCATGTATGTTTATCATTTTGATATCTGGCTTCTATCTAGAGAGCCCATACCTTGGGGGTTTTAACTTAACAAACCCTAGAGGATGATTCAATAGTGAAATATTCCACCTAGCTTGTCCCAAGCTTGGTCTCGGGGATGCAATACTCCTCCACACCATTCTAGTTTGGATTTATTCAGTGCAGGAGGGTTCTACACCAACCACAAGCATATGAAGAGAAGGAGGGCACACCATTGGGGGTTTCTAGTAAGAGGGGCACACCATTCTTTAAGGGAGGTTCATTCCAAGTTATTGAAAGGGCTTCAACAGATTCTAGCACTTGGGTTTTCATTGCAGGGTCTTGGCCATTAGATCTAGTGAATTTCAGAGGAGTTTCATGAGCCAATTATTTATTGGATGCATTGGACGAATTGGAGAGAAGGAGAGCATTTTGGAGAATCATATCTATTCAGTTTGGAGGGGTTATACTTCATATCTGACCTTGAGACTTTACCTAGTGACTTGCCGTGTCCCAATCTATCTTCCTAGCGAGTTTCAGGGCATTTGGAGGCCTCCTTCATCAGGGCCGAATTATGGGGCACATTTAGGGTTTTAGGAGGGCGTAGCTTCATTGGAGGATTCAAAACTTGGAGGAGTTATCCATAGCATTTAGGCCCAAGACTTCAGGAAGGGGGATCCTATCACCCCTATCTATCATTTGGATGAGTTTGGACTCATTTGGAGGCTTTCCTCAGTTGGGCCGAATTATTGAGGGTTTTAGTCTTCTAGCAGAGCGTGGCCTTTACAGTTGGAGGTTTGGTATTGCTTACGACCTAGATCTCTTCCAGTATTTGGTAGTCAGCCTTTGGAGGCTTGTAGTATTCTATTGGAGCATTTTGTAGCAACTCCTATTGTGTTATTGGATCCATCTGTTGAGCATTCCAGATCGACATCTTCATTGTATCAGGTTCTTCTATTTATGAATACAATCTGATCTGAGGTGTTTTGGCTTGTCTATCATATTGTTGATCTTGCATATGATTGAGGTATGTTCCATTACGGTATCTTATTATTTATTGCTGCAACACATATATAAATTCATCATCATAAACCCTAAGTCCAAAACCAAGAGGTTAACCTGCAAGTAAACACATACAAACAAGTAAATCAACAAAGTGTTTGGCGAAATGCCACAACCAGTAAAAGTTTAAAAAGACAACCAAAACCGTGATGTTCCTGGCATGTTGGCTTGGGAACATTACACTGTTTTAGTCTTGAAAGATAAAGGTTACAGGGTAATCTTTATGGATAAGAAATCTCTCTTATGGCCTAAGAATGAAGAGTTAAGTTCATCAATTGTGATTGGAGTTAGAGAGGGAGGTCTTTACAAGCTTCCAGGACATATCCAAGCACTGGTTCATACTTTAGTTAGTTCATCTGAGTTGTGGCATCAAAGGTTTGGACATATTCACTACAAAGCACTCCCCAGATTTCAAAAAATAGTAATAGGAATGCCTACCTTTCATTTTGATCATGATGGTATCTGTAGAGGTTGTGTTCTTGTTAAAAACATAAAGAAGTCCTTTCCTAACAACAATACAAGGTCTAAAGGAATTCTAGATTTAATACATTCATACATATGTGGGCCTATGTCATCACCTTCCCTGAATGGATGTCTCTATTATGTGATTTTCATAGATGACTTCTCTAGGTAATGATGGATTTATTTTCTAAAGGTAAAGAATGAAACTTTAAGTAAATTTCTAGAATTCAAAGAATTAATTGAAAACTAGAGTGGAAAAAAAATACGTGCTTTAAGGAATGACAATGGTGGGGAATTTGAGTTTCATCAGTTTGATGACTTCTATAAAGAAGCAGGAATCATGAGACAACTAATTGTGCCCTACAACCCTCAACAAAATGGGATTGTTGAGAGAAAGAATAGAACAATTTGTGAGGAAACAAAAGCTATGATGTGTGATCAGGACCTTCTCACATCAGTTTGGGCAGAAGCCATGAGCACTATAGTTTATATTCATAATAGAATTCCTCATGATATTCTAGGGGAAAAGAATCTACAATAAGCATTCACTAGCGAAAAGGCAGAAGTGGGACACCTAAGGATTTTCGTATGTCCAGTTTACATACATGTGTCGAAAGAGAAGAGAACTAAGATGGAGCCTTCTGGGAAGAAATGAATTTTTGTTGGGTACAATGAAACATCCAAGGCCTATATGATTTATGTTCCAAGACAAAGATATATCAAGGTAAGCAAGGATGTAACTTTTCATGAAGAAGCTACATTTAAGCAATCCAAAGAGTTGCAACAAGATATAGAGATGGAGGAACCATAATAACCATTGGATCAAGTTGATACTATGGATTCAGTAGAAAAGATAGAGAGACCTCTGGAGGTACCTCCTGCTAAGAGGAAGCCTACTTGGTGTAGATAAATTTTGCGAGAGGAAGAAAAACATGCATCTCCTTCAGGGACTTTCAGAGAGAGTAATAGACCTCAAAGATATTCAGGTTATGTGGATCTTATGGAATTAGCGATGCAAATCCCACCATCTATGAGGATGATGATAAGAAACAAGTATGGAAAGATGGCATGGTGGAATAATATCAATTCATCATTAAGAATGATGTATGGGAAGTGGTTCCAAGACTGGAAGGAAAATCCATGGTCACTTCTAAATGGTTGTTCAAAATCAAGCATGCAGATGATGGAATTATTGAGAAACACAAAGAATTATTTGTGGCTCGTGGTTTTTATCAAAAGGAAGGCATTGACTATAATGAAAATTTCACACCTATTACAAGGTACACTTCCATTAGAACCATCATTTCCCTCGCTTTAGTTCTGGGTTGGAAACTTCATTAGATGGATGTTAAAACAACATTTCCCAATGGTCAAGTTGATGAAGAGGTATATATAGAAAAACCAAAGGGTTTCGTGGTTCATAGAAAAGAATCACATGTGTGCAAAGTAAATAAAGCACTATATGGGCTGAAATAGGTGCCAAGGGCTTGGTATGCAAGAATTGACAGTTATCTTCAGAGCCTGGGATTCTCTAAGAGTGCAACTGATCCCAATCTGTATTTCAAGGTAATAGAAAATCATCCCCTGATTTTGGTTCTATATGTTGATGATTTATTCAGTACAAGAGAGAAACAATTTATAGCTTAGTGTAAGAGGGAGCTCACTTTTGAATTTGAAATGAAATACATTGGTCTCATGCATTACTTCCTTGGTTTGGAGGTATGGAAAAGGTCAGATGAAATTTTCCTTTCTCAAGGAAAATATACAATTGATATACTGCACATATTTGGTATACTAAATTGTAAATCCATGTCTACACATATGGTATCTAACTTAAATAAGTTGCATGAGTTGGATTCTAAATCATACTTGGTGGACCCATCTATGTACATGCATATTATTGGATCCTTGATGTATTTGATCCATACAAGGCCATACATATTCTTTGTTGTAAGCTCCTTGAGTCAGTTCATGTCTGAGCCGAGAAACAAACATTGGATTGTTGCTAAACATGTCCTTAGATATTTGACAGGATCCATTACATATGGATTTAGATACACTTCCAATGGAGGAGTGTTACTTCATGGTTATGCTGATTCAGACTGGGCTGGGAGAAAAGTGGACCATAAGAGTACTTTCATATACTATTTTAGCTTGGGTTAAGCTATGATATCTCGATCGAGAAAGAAATAGGGATCCATAGCACAAAGTACAACTGAATCAGAGTATATAGCAGTCAATAATGCAAGCAGAGAAGCAGTATGGCTGAGAAATATTATGTCCGGGTTGTTTCAAGAGAGGTTAGAAACAACTGTTATCCATTGTGATAACCAAAGTTGTTTAAAGCTCACAAAGAACCCAATCTTCCATGATAGATCAAATCATATTGAGATGAAATATCACTTCATCAAATACATATTCCAAAGATGTACCATCAAGCTACAATACATTCGTACTGATGAGCAAATAACAGATATATTGACAAAGCCTCTGTCCTTTGGAAAATTTGTGTACTTCCTAGACAAGCTTGGTATGGCAAAAAATACCTCCCTCACTTAGAGGGACTGTTAAAGGTGTTGATGTTTGGGTAACATCGGAAAGATATTCTACTAGATTGATAATTAATAATATGATCATTAATTATTAAGAAATATTATTAATTATAATATTATTAATGTAATAATATATTTATAATATAAAGTGTAAATATATATAACAAATTATAAATATATTTATTACCCAAGGGACGCATCTCTTCATGGATGGTCACCATGGTCACCATATGTTCTTTATATATAGAACACTCATTATTGTAATAAGATATTCATTCACATACAATATCACCTCTTATGAAAAATCAACATGGTATCAGAGTGGGACTAGGCTTGAATCCCTCAGTGGAAGGCCCATGAAAATGAGATTAGAGTAAAGTCTTAGGAGTGTTAAATATATGGGGTTGTTGCAATCTCCATGTACAACATACTTACTTTTTACTCCTACTTAAATTATAGAAAGAATTCCATAAATTATGGTGGGTAGTAATTTCTAGTAAAAATTTCTAATTACCTAAATATGAGGAATGTACTCCATATTTATTTCTACCTATATTTATGCAAAGAATCGCATGAATTATGGAGGAACAATTTAACAAAGTCAAATACTATTTGGATGGATTATAACCAAATTAATATTTGGGTAGTTACGAGAGGTATTCTCCAACTATTTATAAGAAAGAAAATTGAATTAAATTTTATATTTAATTTTCAAAGAGACATGTCTTTTTTGGATCAATTTAATATTACTATAAAAAGACACAACAATAGACACACATATTTTTCTCTCTCATACGTGGGAAGTGATCTAAGGAAGAGGCTGAAGTTTCTAAGTAGTTGAAATTTTCTGAGTGTAATTACTTAGTGATATTCTAGAGTTTACTAAAGTTATATTGTTGGATGCAAGATACCAGATATAAAAATATGCAGAACAAAAATAAAATGCTAGAAATGGCAGAATAAAAGTAAAATATCCAGCATAATCTCCACAATAACACATAAATGATAGAAGAACAACAATAGAAATAGCACTTTGATTCAGAAAGCAATGTTCACAGGCCTCTTCGAGGGGGAAACCTCCAATCGAGCAGTGCTCTGTTACAATAATCTCCAAGCTAGGGTTTTCATACCCTCGACCCTTATTTATACAAAATGTCTATCAAGAGAAGCATATAGAGGAATATCCTTCTAGAAGCAAAAGCTTCTATTAGATCCTCTTACATCCGCCTTATTCTATTTTATTGAAAGGCCTTATTAATATTGACCTTTATTACATCCGAATATATTAATCTACCTATGTGCGGGTTAGGACCCTAACATGTCCGCCCCCTTAAAAACAACCTTGTCCTCAAGGCTTGAGATGAGGAAACTGTTGCAGAATGGTAGTTGGTTCCCAAGTGGCATCTGCTGGATTCGTATCTTTCCACTGGACTAGCACTTCCTTGATGGTTCGTTGATGCAGGTGACGCTCATGCTGGTCCAAAACTGCTTCTGGTTGTAGCCAAATGGATCCTTCTTCAACTAACTCAGGAAGGTTGGTTTGAATTTGGCACCGAGTTCCAATCACCTTCTTTAAGCATGAAACATGGAAAACTGGATGTAGCTTCGACTGACTGGGCAGAGCTAACTGATATGCGACTTGTCCCACACGTTTGAGAACTGTATAAGGACCATAAAATTTGGGCACTAGCTTCTGACAATGCTCGACCTTGAGGGAAGTTTTCTTGTATGGTTGCAGTCGCAGAAACACCTAATCCCCTTCTGCAAATTGACGTTCAGAGCGACCTTGATCTGCTTGTTGCTTCATGCGATTTTGTGCCATGACCAAGTTCTCTTTAAGGGTACGAAGAATATCCTCTTGAACTGTAAGTGTTTGGTCAACCACCTAGACCTTCGAGGTACCCGGTAAGTATGAGAGAACTGAAGGTGGATTCTGTCCATATACTGCTTCAAAAGGAGTCATGCGAGTAGTTGTATGGTAGGAAGTTTTGTACCACCATTCGGCTAGGGGTAGCCATTGAACCCACTGACGTTGTGATCATAAGAAAAACACCTCAGATATGTTTCCAAACACTTGTTGACAACTTCTGTTTGACCATCAGTCTGGGGATGATAAGCTGTGTTGAGATGCAATTGGGTGCCTTGGAGCTTAAACAGTTCTTGCCAAAAATTGCTTGTGAAAGTTGGGTCACGATTAGAAACAATAGAGTGCGGCATGCCATGAATCTTGAAGACCTGGTCCATGAAAAGTTGAGCCATCGTGGATGCAGTAAATGCGTGTTGAAGAGCACAAAAATGAGAATACTTGGAAAGGCGATCCACAACCACCATTATGACTGATTTATTCCCTGATTTGTGTAAGCTGGTAATAAATTCCATAGAGATATCCTTCCAAATAGATGGTGGAATCGAAAGAGGTTGTAGTGTGCCCGAAGATTTGTCTGTTTCCCCCTTGTTGTGTTGACACACCTCACATTCAGCTACAAAATTATGGATGTCCTGTTTCATACCATCCCAAAAAAAATAACGTTTGACTTGGTCATATGTTTTTGTGAACCCTGAGTGCCCCGCTGTGGGTGTAGCATGAAGCTCAAAAAGTATTGTGTATTTAAGATTTGATTGTTTACTTAAATACAAACGACCTTTGTATCGAAGCTCATCCTATAGCCAAGAGTACCCTGGGGGAGCCGGAGCCTTGCTCTGCAATTGCTGGATCAGATGCGAAATTTTGGGGTCTTGAAGCCATTCTTGTCGCACATCTTGGAGCCAATCGAGTACAATGAAGGAAAGAGAAAAAAGGGATCCTTCTTCTTCATATTTTCGGGACAGTGCATTTGCCACTACATTGTCTTTGCCCTTCTCGTAATTGATCTCATAATCATAACCAAAGAGCTTAGTCACCCATTTTTGTTGCTCCTGGGAGGAAATGCGTTGTTCCATAAAGTACTTGAGGCTTTGATGGTTGGTCTTGATTTGGAAGCGTTGTCCCAAGAGATAAGGGCGCCACAACTCAACGACATGCAGAATAGCCAACATTTCCTTTTCATAAATGGGTTTGCCCAAATTCCTTTCAGATAGTTGCTTGCTGGTGAAGGCCAAAGGTCGATCCTCTTGCATAAGGAAAACGCCGATTCCTTTCCCTGAGGCATCACATTCCAACAAAAAGGTCTTTGTGAAATCAAGAAGGGCCAGAACCGGAGTGGTGCACATGGCTGTCTTCAAGGTTTGAAAAGCTTGAGCAATAGCTGGAGTCCAAGTGAAAGAGTTCTTTTTGAGGAGAGTAGTGAGAGGTGTTGCAATCTTTCCATAGTTCTTAACAAACTTGCGATAATACCCTATTAAGCCCAGAAATCCACACAAGATTTTGAGAGTCTTTGGGTGCGGCCAATCTTGCATAGCTTCAATCTTTTTTGGATCCACCCTGATGCCATCCTTGCCAACTAGATGACCCAAGTATTCTACTTCTGAGGCACCAAAAGCACATTTATACTGTTTCAGGAAAATTTGGTGCTGGGAGAGGAGATGGAGAACTTGATCCACATGAGTAAGATGGTCGGTCCAGGTTTTGCTATAGATGAGGATATCATCAAAGAAAAATAAGACAAAATGATGGAGAAAGGGATGGAAGACATGTTTCATGAGGCTTTGGAAGGTGGAGGGAGCATTACACAAGCCAAAGGGCATGACCAAAAACTCATAGTGGCCCTCATGAGTGTGAAAGGCCATCTTGGGAATGTTTGCCTCTTTCATACGTATCTGGTGATAGCCCGAGCGAAGATCAAGTTTAGTAAAGAATTGGGCACCACTCAATTCATCCCGGAGGTCATCAATGACAGGAATGGGAAATTTGTCTTTAATGGTCAGTTTGTTGAGGGCACGAAAGTCAGGAAACATTCTCCAAGAACCTTCTTTCTTTAGGACCATGACTATAGGAGAAGAGTAAGGGCTCGTACTAGGGTGGATAACGCCTGCATTAAGAAGTTCTTGGACCATTTTCTCAATTTCATTTTTTTGTGAGAAGGGGTGGTGATATGAACGGATATTGGGGGGAAGATTTCGGGTACAAGGGGAATGGAATGATGATGAAAACCGCAGGAAGGAGGGAGGCCTTCGGGAGTGGAAAATACCATTTGATGTTTAGAAAGGAGAGCTTGGAGGTCATGTGGCACCGAGGGTGTTTCTGTTGCTTGAATGGCATGGAGTTGGGAAATGACACCAGAATGACCTTTTTTGAGCATCTTTTCCATGCGATGGGAACTAATGACCTCAGGTGAACCAACAATGATGCCCTGGAATTTATATTGGTAGCCTTCCTGGTCGAATTGCATGGTTAATGCCTTAAAATCCATGAGACTGGGACCCAAAGTTCTTAGCCAGTCGACACCCAACACAATGTCACAACCACCCATGTCGATAGCAAACATATGGGATTTTAGGTGGTAGTCACTGATTTGGAGACGCACATTTTCACAACTCCCTCCACATTTCATGGAACCACCATTGGCAATCATGATTTGAAAATTATTGACAACATGGATGTAACAATGAGTTTCTTGGGCAATGCGACGATGAATAAAATTATGGGTGCTTCCACTATCAACCATAATGATGACCTTCCGATGCTTGATGCAACCAATTAACTTGAGGGTTTGGGGAGCGGAAAAACCAGTGAGAGCATTGAGGGAAATGATGGGTTCTACTTCGGGAGGGTCTGAGGGAGGGGTTATGTCAGTGATTTCAGGTGACTCAGACATAAGGGGAGTTTCAACATTCTCTTCTGAAATGTCCTCAGAGATGGCCATAAAAAGATTTTGTTCCTTACACTTGTGGCTCGGGAAATATTTGTCATCACAATTATAACAAAGGCCTTTGAGTTGGTGTTCAACCATTTCAGCCCTGGTCAATTTTTGGATTTTTAATGGGGTGGAGGGAGTAGTGGGAGTGAAGGGTTTAGGGCGAGGGATAAAGGAGGGTTTTCGGTTTTGAGATGATACCACATGTTGTGATTCTTTATCTCTTTTAGTATCCTCCACCCAAGTCGAGGGTCGAGCCATGAGGACATGGGCCCGAATCTCCTCCTTGAGGCCACTAATAAAACACTCTCGAAAGAAAGCATCAGTCATGCCCTCTGTTAAAAAAGCCAAGCGTTCAAAGGCAGCTATGAAGTCTTCTACCATTTCAGATTGCTTCAACTTTGTCAAATGACCCAAATGGTTGGTGTCCATGTCAAAGCGTTCATAAAGCTCAGTCACAAATTGGGTCCAAGCAATATATCCTTGATGGGAAGTTTTTCTCCATTGCCACCATTGCCAATGTTCTTGATCTAGATGGAGAACACCATACCAGAGTTTGGCCAAGTCATCGGTAATGCCATATAAAGAGAAATAATGTTTCATTTGTGTTACCCAACCAGCGGGGTCCGAGCCATCAAATTTGGTCACGTCCACCCGCAGAAGGCATATGTCACGTTGAAAGTGATGGGACTGAAAGGTATGGGAATGGGAGGAAGTTTCGCCTTCATTCTTTGGATGTGCTTCAGAGAAATGGTCATCGATAGGGATCTTCAGTTTGGTGCAGAGTTTTGCAAAGATAGATTCAAGCTGGGTGGTAAGTTCTTGTTTGACTTCCTCCATTGAGGACTGCATGGTTGTATTTATGGTAGCATTGATGGACGAATTGATGGAGGCAATAGTAACACTGAGTTGTTTTACTTATTTTTGGGTTTCTAGGAAACCAGATTGCATGGTTTTGACGCGAGCTTCTAGGTCTTGGCTACAGCTATGGGCCATGAGGATGGGTGAACTGAAAAGGGGTGGGTGGGGTCAAAAATTTTGTCTAAAAATGATATGGATGAAAGTGATAAGGGCAGAGAGATGAATCCAATGGAATAGGTCTCAAATAATGGTGAAAAAATTTCCAGACTTTTTTTTTTTTTTTACACCTGCGGAGTTATACTCCGGTTTGAAGAATACTGCAGTGATGAAATCCCCAAATGTTTAACCAGAAAGAGATGTGTATTTACTTGGCAACCTGAACACAGTTGCGTGACAATAGATCTGGTCTATTTTTAATTCGTTTATGTTTCTGTCCCCCAAGGGTTAGGTATTCAAGGGTTCTACAGACAAGGGTTTTCCCTGTGCTATAGCTCTCTGATATACGTGCGGGGTCCAATAGTAGTACTCGGCCAAATATCTCAGGGCACTAACTAAGGAGGATAGACCGTACCCTTAGCCATACTACCCGACTACCCAGGTACTAGAGAGTATCTTCCCGAGTGTTGTTCTCGGTCTACAGCAGTCCGGTGGCTGATAGGTTTATCTAAAGAGGGCTTCAGGAAATCTAGGCCGATCCATACACAGGTGCTGTCTGATGCGCTACCACTCGAAGGGGTACCAACATGCGTTACAAGGGTGGCCAACAGATGTGTGCTTAAGAACCACTTGTATTTCTTGCGTGTATGAATCCCTCAACTGTGGGTTTATGCACATAACGACAGATCTCTGTGGTTTAAAGACGCTGAAATACATCTCTACCTTGAAAAAAAAAATTCCCACAATTTCTGCCAAGGAAATTGCTTTGATACCACTTGCAAGATACCGGATATAAAAATATGTAGAACAGAAATAAAATGCTAGAAATGGCAGAATAACAGTAAAATATCCAGCATAATCTCTGCAATAACACAGAAATGATAGAAGAACAACAATAGAAATAACACTTTGATTCAAAAAGCAATGTTCACAGGCCTCTTCGAGGGAGCAACCTCTAATCGAGCAGCGCTCTGTTACAATAATCTCCAAGCTAGGGTTTTCATACCCTCGACCCTTATTTATACAAAATGTCTATCAAGAGAAGCATCTAGAGGAAGATCCTTCTAGAAGTGGAAGCTTCTATTAGGTATTCTTACATCTACCTTATTCTATTTTATTGAAAGGCCTTATTAATATTGACCTTTATTACATCCAAATATATTAATCTACCTATGTGCGGGTTAGGACCCTAACATTGGAAGTAATTACCACTTATGGAAAATTGTGCTTGTCTAATTTAACACTAGAAAATCAACATGGTTAGTCGTATGACATCGAGTATATGATGGATGTGTGTTAGTAGAATACATATCATTTTGAGGGTCACTGCATATAGTTGTGCACACGATAAATTGATCTCCTCTAGGAGATTCTTTTTTTTTGTTCTTGTTTCTTGTTCTGGGCACACCACAAGTAATAGATCTGAGAAGGAGCCATAATGACAGTCATGGGAAGCAACATGAAGCAAGAATGTCTAAAAATAAAGCTGTGCACATCCATGTAATGAAGAAGAAGAGGAGGTCAACACATGCAGAGGGAGTAGATGAATACGAATACTATATAGCCTTGGAGGGAGTGATGGCTTCAAATGTTTTCAGTGGGAAACTAGATAGTCTCATGATGACATGTTGTAGCTATTAGAGAGCTACCCACCAGCCCTGGATGCATGCTATGAAGTCACTATGGATGTCCTGTGATGTATATATTCATGTGTCCGATAGTTAATGGTCATGAGCTCGTGTGGATGGAAATAATGTTAGAGTTTGTTCCAGATATAATACCTTCCTCATTGAGAGGGAGTGTTGAGATTTTATGTAATTTCAGAAGTTATTCTTAAGTGTTAATGTTTCAACATTGGGCTGACATTCTCCTGGGATTGGTCATGGTAATTTGACCAATCGATAATGGCTCTGGAATAGTCTTCTAAGGACATAAGACTCAAAGTGAGTGGATTTCAACATCCAGAATGACTGAAATTCTTCTTGTGGCACAGATGGAAGCATGATTAGGAAGAATGGTCCTTGTAGTCACATAACACTCTATTGAATACATGAAAAATGTGGGACACTCAGTGTGCATATTGAAGAAGGATTTATATGGATTAAAGCAGGCACCCAAAGCATGGTATGGCAAGATCGATAATTTTATGACGAGCTTAGGATTTACAAACAAGAATGCAAATCCTAACCTTTAGTTTAAGGTTGTGGATGATGGTCCTGTAATACTATTGTTGTATATGGATGACCTATTTCTAAATAGGTGTGGAAAAGCTCATATCAGAGTGTAAGAGAAAAAATTGGTTGTTGAGTTTGAGATGAAATATCTCGGGATGATGCATTAATTTTTGGGTCCCTAGGTATGGCAGAGACATGATGAGATCTTTCTGAATCAAGGGAAGTATACCGTAGAAATCCTGAAGAGGTTTGGCATGTTGGATTGCAAGGCAATGGCTACACCTATGGTATCAAATATGAAGTTGCTACAAGATACAAATTTAGAGACTGTGGATGTCACTTTATTCAGGCAGATGGTGGGTTCATTGGTGAACTTGATGAACACAAGACCAGATATATGTTTTGTTGTGAACACCCCGAGTCAATTTATGGAGCATTCTAGTTAGGTTCAATTGGTTGCAACAAAACATGCGATGATGTACCTTAAGGGTACATTGGATTATGGTCTTAGGTATTGACAGAACATGAGTTCAGATTATATGGATATTCGAATTCAGATTGGTCCGGCAATATTCCTGATCGGAAGAGTACTTCAACATATTGCTTCATTCTAGGCTCCAATATGGTTTCATGGAGCAACAGGAAGAAGTTGTGTGTAACACTTAATATGATTGAGGCAGAGTATGTGGAAGCATGTGAAACAAGGCATGAGGTAATTTGTATTAAAAAATTGATGACTATCGTATTGAATTGACTTGTAGGTAATATATACAAGAAGAGGATGACGAGACTTGTTCTGGAGGACAAGTGATGAAGTCAATAGGTTGAAGATCCAATTGATATTCAATGCTTGAGAGGGAGACAGACAATCAGTTCTAGAGGGAGCTGGGTACGACAGTAAGGAGCATGAGGCTCCCTTGGATGAAGGAAGCAGTCATGTGTGGCACTCAGTACAACTGAATCTAAGTATGCATGTGAAACAAGTCATGAAGTAGTGTGGCTTCTTTTAATTGCATACTGTTGGACTGAATTTTACTTGTAGGTATTACCTACAAGAAGAGGATGACAAGACTTGTTCTGGAGGACAAGTGATGAATTCAGTAGGTTGAAGATTCAGTTGATATTTAATGCTCGAGAGGGAGATGGATGGTCAGTTCCAGATGGAGTTGGGTAATATACCCAGGAGTAAGAGGCTCCTCCAGATGTAAGAAGCAGTCATGTGTGGCACTTGATACATTTGGAGCTGAGTATTTGGAAGCATGTGCAGTAGCAGTGTGGATCCAAGAAATTATGTATGGGTTATTTGGTCTTGGACTGGAGGCGACCTACATTTGGTGTGACAACCAGAGTTTCATGAAGTCGTCATAGAACCTCGTGGTCTATGACAGGTTGAATCATATCTAGATCATATATTACTATATCAAGGATATAGTGTAAAAGGGAGCAACGAGGCTACATTTTCGTGACTACAAAGGATCAAGTTGTGGACATGTTTACCAAGCCACTGTCGAGGATGAAGTTTGAGTACTTCAGGGACAAGCTTGGCATGGTCCCTCTTCAGAAGGAGTGTTCTCTGCTGGCAAATGCTTAACAGGTAGTGTATGCTTGTCATTGATGGCAAGTACAACAATGAAGATGGCAGGATCAAAATGTGCATCAAGGAAAGTACAACAGTGAAGATGGTAGGA
Source organism: Picea engelmannii (assembly GCA_009831015.1). Lineage (NCBI taxonomy): Eukaryota > Viridiplantae > Streptophyta > Pinopsida > Pinales > Pinaceae > Picea > Picea engelmannii. The sequence continues at coordinate 370,909 of ML786278.1, forward strand.
TCAGAATGTGCATCGATGGACAAATAGGAACAACGTAGGCTCAGGAGGAATTAGTGCATAGTCGAAATTCTTCCAAGTAAGAAGGATGTGTAAGCTTGGAGGAGAAGCATCACTGATCGTTGGATCCCATCCAAAATTTCCGACAACATGAGGGCCGTCAGATCTGAATAAAAACAAGAAGAGCACGTGCTGAAGAGGAGGATAGATCTCAGGCATTAGATCTGAGTGCAGGATCCGACCATCGTTGGATTGAGGAGAACCTGCATGGTCTTTAAAGTGCAAGGAGAAGCAAGCATAATCACAATATACAAAATCATGATGAAATATGAGCCGTTAGATCAAGCGTTTATCTGGACCATTAATTCCAGTCAATGTCGGAGTTTCAAGGATCATGTGTTGGATATCAAAGAAACAATACAATAGGAACCCCGAAATCGCGATATGCGAATTCGCGATTTAATCGCAGCCGTTAAGTTAAGAAGTGATTTGGACCGTTGATTTTCTTCGTGGAGTATCGGGGATCGGGACTTTGAAGTGACAAGAACACTTGACATCAAGGATGTAAAAATCGCGATATGCGATATCGCGATTTAATCGCAGTCGCTGAATAGAGATCAGATTTGGACTGTTGATTTAACTCCTTATCGGAGTTTTGAGAATCAGGACTTTGAAGTGACAAAAACACTTGACAACAAGAATACCGAAATTGCGATATGCGATATGGCGATTCAATCGCAGTTGTTGAGTCAAAATCATATCTGGACCGTTGATCCAAATCCTTATCGGAGTTTCGCGAATCACGAATTCAAAAGGAAAAGAAACAAATGCAACAAGAATCCCGATTTTGTGATATGCGATATCGTGATTCAATCGCAGCCATTGAATCGAGAATGAATCTAGACCATTGATTATAGCTCGTGTCAGAGTTTCGCGAATCGCGATATCAAGAGGAAAAGAAACAAATGCTGATTTTGCGATATGCGAAATCGCGATTCAATCGTAGCCGTTGAATCAAGACCAGATCTAGACCATGGAATCATCAGACATGTGGAAAGTGATCAAAATTTCGCTGACTTGGGGTCGACGGAGCATAGTGCCGAAATTCGGAAGTGAATGCAAGATCCCATGGATTCAATCCAACGGTGCAGATGAATTTGAACAAGATCGGAGGGCAACTGTAGCACGATACAGTGTAACTGCCAGAAACCACTGATGGGTTCTGCCATAGGACTCGAAGACACTATGGGATGAATGACAGAGGAGGTGAAGAGTCTCTGAGAGGGATGAAGATGTTCATGGAGGTGATTGACAACTAATGAGCATTGAGGCCTGTAACTGAAACAGAGAAGGTGAGTTCGACTGTCAGAGAGAAGATGAAGAGTCTCAAACTTCCAGAGAGGCTGAGGAATCTCAGTATAACATACAGTGATGCTGGACACGTGGGGCGAACCACCAGAGAAGCTGAAGAGTCACGATGATGATCAGACAGAGCGCACTCGAGAGGTGGAGGATAACGACGTGGAGTCAACATGCAGAGGCATTGCGAACATTGCATGCACAAGGTGCACATAAGCTATAAATACACGGTACAGAGAAGAGATTGGGTTGCTATTGCTATAGGAGTTTGTTGTGGTTGTTGTTGGTGAAGGTGATTCATGTGTGAAGAAGGAGGAGAGTGCAGCAGCTGAACAACACAGAAGAGGAACTGTGCAGTGAATGGACATGGGGCACATAGCATAAAAAGCAGAAGAATAGACAGAGCAAGTGATGTGAGCAGAAAGGCAATGAGGCAGACAGAACAACGAAATGCAGCAAAACAATGATAAGTCTGGTAAGCCATTGTTGAACATCATATCACTGTAATAAATTTCAGTAGCAAAGATTTATATTTCAGGGTGGTTGGGAGGAGCTAGGGAGGACTGGTGTCCTCAAAGGTTTAGGTGGGTGATTGAACACAGGGAGTTGGTGCTTCCTTCTAGTTGGTGCTAGAGAAACCAGGGAGTTGGTGCTTCCTTCTAGTGGGTGCTAGAGAAAACAGAGAGTTGATGCTCTCAGCAAGTTGCAGCTTGCAAAACTGAGGTTGTAGCCTCATTATGAG
>ML786279.1:0-14387 GCA_009831015.1 Picea engelmannii
TCCAAAACCTCCTGTTGTGCAATCACCTCTTTCAGTTCCTTAATTTTTTGTGATTTCTTTGACTTTTTACTCTTTGATGTTTCACCTTCATCAATGGGAGTAAAAGTCTCACAGTCTTGTGCAATTTCCATGGAGTGTTCAGGACTTTTAATGACTGGACTTTCATCTTCTTTCTCTGGTTCTGTTTCCGAGTCTGTGTATGGAAAATTGAGAATATTTGTCTTTTTTACTGTAGGCTGCTCTGAATTGGTTTCAAAATCTATTTTTTTCGTTGCTCTTTTAGACTTTATGCTGGAAATCCTGTCCCTTGGTGGTCCTGGAAGAGCTCTCCTCCTCCTTGAGCTGCTCTGAGGAGTTAACTGCTTTTTTCCAGTTTTCTTCTGCTCATTCATGGGTTGAGTTTGGGTCTCAAAGCCTTCCCAAAAAAGAAAATGTTGCCAATTCCTTCCTCTTTGTCTCATTTCTTCTAGAATTATCAGTTTGATCAAGCCAAAATGACAAAGGGTGTTTTTTATGCTTAGAGGTTCAACTCTAATCTTTTTACATACTTTGGTTAGGCTTTTGTGAAGGAAGAAAGGTAAATTCAGGAGGGTCTTCCCTGTGAAATGATCTAAAAGTTTGAAATGATATAACATTAGCTTGTCATACCTGCCTTCTGAGGTGATATAGTGTTGAATGCCTTTAAACAGGTCCTGCCATTCATCTTCCAGATGAGAAACTGACATACTTTTCTTCCAGGTGATGTCTCTGAATTTTTCCTTAAGGTATACCCTAAAATTCAAATTCTTGGTTGCTGTTGTCTTAAACCAGCTTTGGCCTGATCTGGGTAAGCTGGTTGCTGTGGCAATGGCAGCTTCATCGACTATCATTTCTATAGAACCCACACTAGCTATGTTTCCATCATATGATTTAGCAAATGCTTCAGTTGTTGTTTGGTGGCAACCATTTTGTAACCTTTCAACATAACTCATGTAGCTTGCATCTGAGAAACGTTTTTGCACATCTGGATGTGACTGTAAGAATGACATGCTATCCAATTCTTTCCTCAAGAATAAACCACTTCGTTTCCTTGCCATCTGTGACTCGAACCTCGGATGTTTTGCAGACAGTTGTCACGGTGATTTCTTGATTGAGCCAAGGTTTTGGTGTTGGTGAAAACTTTCGGTGTTGCCAATTCAAAATATGGAACCATACCATATTACCTGTGAATCAATGCATGTTTTAAAATGAGTGCTGATTTGATGTTGCTAAGTGACTTGTACCTCCTCTATCTATGATGATGAATGTGAATTCGTTATCTCTAATGCTCTCATTGCTGGAGCATGCAATCATGAGCAAGATCCGCCATAATATCCAATCAAATGTGCACAACGGTATCATCATCATCATTCGCTTCGACCAGTGCCTCATAATAATTATGTGACATGTGTCGAGAGTGTCTTCTTTTCAATTTATGGAATCGTGGAAGAAAAACACATGTTTCTCGCTTTCACTAGCTAGCCTGTCTACGGGAGATTACTCCTTAACTGTTGAAACCCGTTGGTTTCACCAGCTAACATCAACCTTGCAACATGCGTTAGCTGTTGAAAATATTTTCATGAAATTTTATAAAAACAACCTTTATGGGTCAACTTATTTCTAAGGCATGGATTTAAAACCTAAGTTTTGACACTAGAAGAATCTAAAAATAAATAGAGAATCCTACAGATGATCATGCTATCACTTACAAAATGAAACCAAGTGGCTGATTCATTTTGGGAGCTAACACACCTAAAATGACAATTTTGACTATGCTAGTTTAGGAGATAACACTCAGGACACCTGATTCACTTCCACTCTTAGTTTTGTACGTTGATGATTTTTTGATCACCGGTTGCTCGACTTCATGAATTGATGTAGTTAAGAGGATTTTACATGACAAGTTTTTGATGATGGACATGGGTCCACTACACTTCTTCCTTGGACTTGATATCAGTCAGGATGCATCAGGCATCAAACTGTCTCAGGCCAAGTATGCATGAGATCTCCTTGAGAGATTTCACATGACAGACTGCAAGTTTGATCCGACTCATTTCCTATTAGGAGTCAAACTTGAGGATGGTGGGGACACTCCACTGGTTGAAAACACACTAAACAGATAGCTAGTGAGGAGCTTGTTGTATCTCACACACTCTAGACCATACCTCTCCTATGCAGTTGGAATTTTTTTTAGGTTCATTGAGGAGCCACATGAGCTACCTTGGAAGGCTACAAAGCATATCCTTTGATACGTACAGGGAACCATCACCTTTGGGATTAATTATGCAACAGAATCTACATTATATCTCATCGGGTTTAATGATTCTGACTGGGTTGGCAATAATATTGATCGCAAGTCCACATCTGATTACTCACTCAATCTTGGTTCTGGGCCTATCTGTTGGTCGAGCAAGAAGCAAGTTACCATTGCTATATCTTTAGCTGAGGTAGAGTACAATGGGGTAGTTAACATAATCATTCAGGATATGTGGCTACAACATGTTCTCACTGAGTTGGGCATTCATTTTCATCGGATGATTGTCATCTGGTGTGACAACCAGAGCACTCTGAAGTTCTGCAGAGATCTAGTTTAGATGCAGCAGACGAAGCACATCACGATCCACATGCACTACATCCGGGACTTAGTACAAGAGGGGATCATCGAATTACAGTTCTTCCCTTCAGCAGAACAGATGGCAGACATCTTCACCAAGACCTTCACCGAGCAGAAGTTTCATTCTCTGCGAAGTCATCTTGGAGTGAAGGAAATAGTTGCCTAGCAACTGTAGTTCTTCCTTTTACATACATTGTACCTTGAGGGGGAGTTTTTCCCATGAGGTTTTCTCTCTTTCCTCACTTTATTTCAATGTATATTTTGTATTTGGGTACCTAACATGGCCTCGTTGTCGGGACCCATTCTTTATTTTCACCATAGTGATGTTCAGCGGGGGGGTGTTGGAGTTACTTCACACACACCTAGGATTTATTTTTACTAAGGTTTTTCCTTGTTTATTATTCATAATTAGTCATTATCTAGTCTCCTATATTTTAAGGGAGAATATTCCACCTAGAGAATATTCTCTTTCAGTTGACACTTCAGTTTGACTAGTTGAGTTGAGTTTAGATGCTGCATTGGTTTTGTCACCATGAAACATTGGGATCATCAAAAAATAATGCGCACTTGCCTTGGGATCATCACTAGACTGACACATTACCCCTGATTCCTTGATCTACTCCTTACTACTCTCTGTTCAGTCAGTTAACTTAAGACTATTTGACTAGTTAACTCAGCTAGGTGGCAGTTCACTCCCGTAACTGCCTGAGAGACTAGACTTGGTGGCAGTTCACTCCCGTAATTGTTGGTGTGTGTCCAGATCACTCTATACCACCACTATGGCACATTGGCTCTCCTCCAATGTACACTCATTGATTTATACAGAGTATATCATGTGTAAATTATTCATTATTCATAACGGTTAATAAAAATTCTTCCATTCTTTCTCTCCTTCTTCTTCTTTCTCAAATTCTCTCTACAAATGTGTGTATTATTGTTTATCTAGATCTATTTTATGCAGTTTCAACACATTTACAATAAATAATATTAATTTGTATATTCATGAAATCAAATCGCATACCTACTCTTCTATGCTCTGCCATCCTCATGGAAATTCATATCAGTAAAGAAAACAAACTGCAAAAGAAAAAATGTAAATGAAATGAATGCAAATGATGTTCTTTTTTCAACACATTTTATGATCTCCACCCCTTCCTATAAAATATATAATCTAACCCTAATAATAATCCGATCCGATCCGACAATCCAAAGGGTTCACTACAATATCACATCTTTTTCCTCAAACAATCATTTCAACTCGGATGTATTGCAATGTCATTGTGTCTGGGTCTGCAAACGGTTCATTGAAATATAACTATATCTCCTCCTCCAAACAGTCCTTTCAATTTGGGTGCAATGCAATATCATAATCTCTAAGCCTCTAACGATCATAATGTCCATTTCAGTAGGTTCCATTCTTCCAAATATCTCGTCACCAGTTACGCTATTTTTTTTTTCCATTTTCATCCTCTGTATTTTATAGACGCCACTTTCTATAGTGTAATACATATTAATAAAAAATATAACCATTGTTCGAATGATATAGTGGGACTAAGAAAACAAGGACTTAACATGTCAATAATTATCGACATCTCAATCACAGAGACTAGACAAAAAAATAATGAAGTAGGCCATAAGAGAAATGGCTTGAGACTTTTAACAAATTGAAATGCATAGAAGAAATATATGTCTTCATTATTGGAGTAGAGTAATTAATCTCCTTAGGGAATTAATACTCCCTCCATACAAGAGTTGAATTAGATAAATCACAAGTTACTAGGTGATAATAATCACCATAAGTGATTAATTCCTCTATTCAGGGTTAAATAAACCCATCCAAAGTTGGATTAAAGTTAGGTGATATTATTAGTTTCTAGTCGGCTTGAAATAATTATTTGGCATATGAAATGTTGTCTTTTCTCACCATGATTTGGTGAGGGCCTTTTCTTGTTAGTATTAATGTAGATTTTGAAATTCAGAAAATGGGAAACCTGACATCTACACTATGTTAATGTTAGTGCTATAGACATACAAAATGATGTATATATCCCTATGCTAATGATTTCTATGTTTGAATCCCTCTATATATACACTATGTCAATGTTTGTATGTCTGGCCATAACACAAAAGTCTCTATGAATCTAACAAGAACACTAAAATAAGTAAAACTTGTCTCTGCAGGCTGTTTTTGTCTGAAGTTGTCCCATATTTTTTTTTGGCCATGAGATAGATGAGGTGGGGTGTGTTTGGCACCAAAACAATGTCCAACAGGAACATTCACATGTTCCTAGAACGTGTACGCACTAAAGTGCGTGTGCATTCAAGGAACAAAAGCGTGTTCCTGCTGAGCATAAATGACCAACAACTACAACTTGATCAAGTCATAGGAGTGTGTGCGTGCTCTTAATGAAACAAATATATCTTTTAATACACACCAAACATATTTATGAATAAATTTGTATAGGGGTATGGGAACAAATAAGGCCTAAGGGGTAAGGATTGATTTTTTTTTCAAGGATAGAGCAATGGTTAGAGCACCAAGATGTGGGTGCAAGGGTTGTACACAAGGTATATGCATAGTGCACTCAGGGCTCATGTTTAGAGAGAGTTAAGGATTGAGTATAAAATATTCCGAGGATTATATGGAGCTAGGGGGGTCCATGTCATGGTCTATGTCAAGCTCCAGGATTGCGTGTGTTCTCCTAATGAAACAAATATAACATTTAATATACACCAAACATATTTATGAATACATATTTATGAATAAATATGTATAGGGGTATGGGGACAAGTAAGGCCTAAGGGGTTAGGATTGAAAGTTTTTTCAAGGATAGAGCAATGGTTAGAGAACCAAGATGTGGGTGATGTGGGTGCAAGGGTTGTACACGAGGTATATTCATAGTGCACTCATAGATTGAGTGTAGAAATGGTTAAGGATTGAGTATAAGTTATTACTAGGCTTAGATGGAGCTATGGGGGTCCATGTCATGGTCTACGTCAAGCTCTAGGTCAACATCTAAATCAATATCTATCTCTATGTCGTGGTCTACATCAATCTCTCAATCATCATATAAATCTATCTCTAGCTATATGTTGTGGTCTAGGTCCTGGTCTAGGTCTATGTCATGGTCATCGTATAGGTATAGGTCATGCTTTAGGTCTTGCTATGTCTAGGTTTAGGTCTAGTTATTGACATGTTTAGATCAAGACCATTTATTTCCTTGCGATGTAGGGAGGAGGGATGAAAACAGAGGAATAAAGAGAGTGTGAGAGGGGGAGAGGGGAAGAAAAATAGAGTAAGAGTATGGAGGGTAGAGAGTGAGAGAGTGAGAGTATGGGGGGTCTATGTCAAGCTCTAGGTCATTGTCTAACTCTAGATCTAACTCTATGTCATGTTCTAGGTCATGGTCTACATCAAGCTCTAGGTCATGTTATAAATGTAGCTCTAGCTCTGTGTAGTGGTATAGGTCATGGTCTAGGTCTATGTCATTGTTTACATCATGGTCATCGTATAGGTATAGATCATGCTCTAGGTCTTGCGATGTCTAGGTATTTCTATGTATAGGTTTAGTTATAGGTGTTGGCATGTCTAGGTCAAGGCCATTTCTTTCCTTGAGATGTAGGGAGGGGGGTTGCAGAGAGAGGAAGAAAGAGAGTGTGAGAGGGGAAAAAAGAGAGAGTGAGGGACAGGTAGACAGAGAGGGGGGGTATAGGCCGAGAGAGTGAGAGGAAGGGGGGAAAAGAGGGAAGGGGGGTTATATAGATTAAAAGAGAGCAAGGTGGGGAGAGTGGGGGAGAGAGGGGGATATATGGAGCGAGAGAGCGGGGGTTAGATGTAAGAGGTAAATATAGAATGGGATAAAGATGGATTGTTTGAGGGTGTGATAGGTAGGGATAGAGAGAGGAAAAGAGAGAGTGAGAGTGATAATAACAACAAGGAGAGAGAGAGAGTGAGATTGACTGTGAGAGGAATGGGGGAGATAGAGGGAAGGGGGCTAGAGATATATAAAGAGATAAATTGGGGGAGAGTATAGGAGAGAGGTGGAGGGGGATATAGTGAGAGTGAGACTAACAACAATGAGAGAGAGAAAGAGGTGGTAGATGTAGGAGAGAAAGATAGGAGAGATAATGGGAGGGAGGGGGAGATATAGAGGGAGGAGGGGGTAGAGAGAGAATGTGTGAGTTTGAGAGGGGGGTAATAGAACTAAAAAGAGGGGGTTAGACAAGGAGTGTTTGAGTGTGTGAGACGGAGACAAAGAGAGCAGGTAGAGAGAGAGTGAGAGGAAGGGGGGAGATAGAGGGAAATGAGGGTAGAGAGATATAAAGAGAGAAAAAGGGGGAGAGTAGAGGAGAGAGAGGGAGGGGGATATAGTGAGAGTGAGAATAATATTGAGAGAGAGAAACATGTGGTAGATCTAGGAGAGAAAGAGAGAATAGATAGTTGGAGGGATGGGGAGAGATAGAGGGAGGAGGGGGGTACAAAGAGAATGTGTGAGTGTGAGAGGGGGGTGAAGAGAAATAAAGAGAGGGGGGATGGAAAAGGATTGTTTGAGTGTGTGAGAGGGAGGGAGAGGGAGAAAAAGAGAGAGGGTAGAAAGAGAGTGAGAGGAAGGGGGGGAAAGAAAGTGAGGAAGGGTATATGTATGAGAGAGAGAGTGGAGAGATAGTGAGAGGGAGGGGGAGAGAGAGAGGGAGGGAGAGAGGAGCGGGTGGATATATAGTGATACTAATTGTGAGAGGAAGGGGGAATATAGAGGGAAGGGAGGGTAGATATATATAAAGAGATAAATGGGGGGAGAGTAGAGGATAGAGAGAAAGAGGTGGTAGATGTAGGAGAGAAAGAGAGGAGATATAATGGAATGGAGGGGGAGAGATAGAGGGAAGAGGGGGGTAGAGAGAGAATGTGTGAGTGTGATATGGGGGGAAGAGAAAGAAAGAGAGGGTGGCTGGACAAGGATGGGGTGGAGAGAGAGTGAGGCTGATTGTGAGAGGAAGGAGGGAGATACATGCAAGGGGGAGTAGAGAGATATAAATAACTTAATGTGGGATAGAAAGTGTGTGTGCGAGAATGTGGGAGGAAGAGAGGGAGAAAAAGAGGGGAGGTAGATAGAGGTAGATAAAGGATGGAGGTAGAGAGTGAGTGTGTTAAAGTGTGGGAGGGAGAGAGAGGAAGCCATATAAGGGGGATATAAAATGTGTGTGTGAGAGTGTGGGAGAGAGACAGAGGAAGACATAGAGGTGGGATAGAAAGTGTGTGTGCGAGAGTGTGGGAGAGAGAGAGAGGAAGACAAAGAGGGGAGGTAGAGAGTGAGTGTGTTATAGTGTGGGAGGGAGAGAGATAAATACATATAGGTGTCAGGAAATGAAAGACACTTCCACACTAATCCTAGCACAAGAGAAGAAGAATTTAATAAAAAAAGAAAATGACACAAGCAATCACACAGTGCACCGATATTTTACCTTGGAAACCCTTAACCAGAAAAACCAACATTCCTTTGAGTGTTCTTCTCTATTGTTGTCTTGTTAATTCAAAATAAAAGGTTACACGTCTAACCTTAGTCCACACCTAAGACCCAATAAACATCATAACCTCTTGCACATGCAACAACAACCCTGTATCCAATTCGGCTTACATATGCATGACCAACAACCTACACTTACACATGCATTAACCTGCAAAAGTGAATTCTATGATTACCTTACAACATGAGCACATGATTACAACATTAGCGTTTATGACCTTACAACATGCTTCTTTATAGGATTTACAACATGAAAAAACATAAATATTGGTGCCCAAAAATGGTTATAGATCCATGCATATCATTCATTGCAAATCATGCAAATCTTGAGATTCTATTACAGTCGAATTCGAGTTGGGTTTACCATTCGACTACCAGTCAACCTTCATTCGGTCTCTAGTTAGACGTCTCATGCCTGCACTTCAACCTATTGTTGGTTGAATTTTCATCGATATATTCAACTTCGACTTTACTTGGTCGACTCACTTGACCTTCAATTTGCTGTCAATATACCTCGACTTTGACCTGCTGTTGATCCACCTCGAATTAGACTGTCATTCGATTCACCTCGACTAGACTTTCACTGGAAAAACATAACAACCCAACATTCTCCCACTTGTTGTCTTCTTTGCTGAAACAAGAGATTCCTGAACTTTCGTTCATAGAACCATGGCAGTAATGCCCATTACCTCTTTTCACCAAGAGAACTTCATAGTAGTCACAGACTTGGTCAATGAGTTTGATATGTTTTCCAACATGTCTACTTTCTCCAGTAGCACCTTGTTACTTTCCACCATGTCTCTTACAAAATGGTATTGTACATCAATGTGCTTAGTCTTTGAATGATAAGCATGGTTTTTACCAGAAATACTATGCTTTGACTATTGCAACTTACCTTCTTAGCTCTCTTCTCAAACCCTATTCTTGAACACAACCTTTGAAGCAATACCGCTTCTTTGCTTCCATGAGTGGCCTCCATGTATTCAACCTTTTTTTTTTACAAGGCTATGATCACCTGTCGCTTACTCATCCAAATTATTGCTCCACCGAACATCTTGATGAGATATCCATTGGTCGACCTCTGTTGATGCATATCTCCAGCTCATTCGACATCGACTAGGCCATGTACATCTAATTTACCACTGTCACCTCCAGGTTTTCCTTGGTAGCATATAGCATATTGTGCCACACAAATACCTGAATACTCTCTTGACAACTGTCCAGTGCTCCTTTCCAAGTGTCAACATGTACCTGATCGACACTCCCACCACATGGGGAATGTCTGGTTGAGTGCATACCATCACATACATTATACTACCAACCACACTTGTATAGGGAACATGTGCCATGTCCTCTATTTCTTCCTATGTCTTTGGAAAATGTTCAGCAATAAGCCTTGCACCCATAACAATTGGCACCTTCACCGGTTTGCAATCCTGCATGTTGAATCCTTTAATAATTTTTTCAATATACTTCATCCGATTCAACCAGATATTTCTAGCTTATTTATCTCTCTTAATCTCCATTCCCATAATGAAGTTAATTGCACCGAGATCCTTCATGTAGAACTTGGAGGATAACTGCTTCTTCACCTCCTTTATTGTGTTCATGCTGTTTCCATTCAACAACATGTCATCAACATACACAACTACATATATGAAACACCCACCTTCTTCCTTGGAATATATGCATTGATAAACTTTGCTTCTCACAAATCCCAAACTGAGGGTGTATGTGTCAAGCTTCTGGTACCACATCCTTGGTGATTTCTTTAGACCATAAATGGATCTTTTGAGTTTGCACACCAACTCTTGCTTTCCCTTTACTACAAATCCTTCAGGATGTTTCATGTAGGTTTCTTCTTCCAAGTCCCCATGTAGGAATGTTGTCTTGACATCCATCTCTTCTATATCCAGATCAAATGTTGTAGCCAGAGACATTAGTATTCTAATGGAAGTTAGTTTCACAACATGGGAAAAAATCTCACTGAATAAAACTCCCTTGACTTGGGAATATCCTTTCACTACCAATCAAGCTTTGAAATTCTTGACTTGTCCTATGACATTCATATTTTTCTTGAACACCCACTTGCTACCGACGAGATTTCTTCCACTAGGTAACTTGAATAAATCCCATGTCTCATTCTTGTACAAGGATTCCATCTCTTTGACCATGGAATCCTTCCAGAGTTTACCCTCTCTCGAGTTGACTTCCTCATCGATCGACTTGGGCTCATCTTCGATGGTAGTTAACATGAATGTAGAACGGAATACATGGGGACTATACCTTTTGTAACAAACCCGACCTTCCAAAGACCGGGAAATGCTACCAAAACAACCTTAACTTAGCTCTGATACCAATTTGTAACGTCCCCGACCATCAACCCCATGGCCGGGCAATGCCACTACTCAGCTCTGACTTAGCTGCAACACCAAACTGTAGCATCCCAATCCTCAACAGAGATCGGACAATGCCACTACTGCGGAATATTCACATATAAATATAATATACGTTAAATCAAATTAACACATTTTAACATAAAGCTACTGTTACCATTCAGATTTAAATAGAATTAACAACAATTCATACATGCAACATAACACATGATAACATTCCAACATTATGCATAACATAAAATTAAGTAGATAAATTATACTTATCTTTCAACTGGAATAACACCACCAACTGCGTGCATACCTTCCACGAACCTCCCAGCCATAGACCACGTTACTCATCACGCTCAACAGTGGGTCACCCCTGAGATGGGACTAAGCTCCACCCATGGAAAGGGAATCCTAGAATAGGCTGAGGTCACAAGAAACTGCACAAAGCAACCAGAGGGATTCTCTACAGGAGCCTTCTTACGCCCACTACTCACAGACGCTCATTCCCCACATGTCTGTTCCACCCGGGAGTATACACCTTCACAAGAACAGTCCATCGGTGCTTCACCTCCCTCTCTGGGTCTCGACAACAATCCATATGAGGAATTCTCAGAGATCCGTAGCTGGTGCTAGAATCTCTCTGGGAGAAAACCACTTCCCAACAGACTCTCTCACCTGGAGAGAGTTGCTCATAGGCCTGACAACCTGCCTCTTTTACCATGGGCCTGACAACTCGCTTATTCAGCACACTCCTTGACTCATCTCCAATGAGGTGAGGACAACAACAACGGTTCAACACTCATTCACACAGGGATGCTAGTAGCAACTAAAAATTGGGTATGGACATCCAAAAACGACAACTGTCCACACTAAGACACAACATGGCTCAGTAAGAAACAAATGTTGACAACAAGCCACCCTCAGTCGAGGAATTGCATGGCCAAAACATCCAACCATTATGACACACACATGACACATAAATATATAGGATGCTCGGGCTTCACGAAAGACACGGTTCAATCTGTCAGTTTTCCCACAAGTTCTCACTGGGTTCGTGACTAGGAAACAACGCAGAGGTCGATTGCAGAGGAAAAATGGGTTCAAACTTAGGATGGCCGAATGACCAACGAACTCCCGCGGAGGTTGGAAGAATGATCACAAACACAATTGACTCATCAGTTTTAACTACATACACCCAGGTTGACACTTGTCTTTCTGGAGATGCATGCATTTCCTTTTGCACACGTTCCCTTTATAGGAACTTAGGACAACACTCAACATGCCCACTTTAGCCTTCAAGAAATAATAATAAATTATTATCCCTTTTAGAGGTAAGCCCCCTAGTTTATCCCCTAGGCCCACACACTTAGCCTCCTCCCTTGCCCAACCTTGTGGAAGCTTAGTCCCCCATCACCCTTTCTTCGTGTTTAGTCTACACGTAGCGATGTTTATATTTTATTAATGATCTGCATAATTACATATATAAAATCAAGCTCCTGGCCTTTAACACTTAGGATCTCCGGCCTAATAAACACATAATCCCACCAACTTATATACACTTGGCTCACCAGCCTATAAACATGATTACAATTCATAATAAAACTGGGGCACTACCGGGGGATATTACAATCCCCTCCTCTTATTTTTGCACTGTCCACAGTGCAACTCTTTACACATCATCAACAAGATTTCCAAAATCTTAAAAAATATGCAGGTATTCTTCCCGCACAACATCCTCATGCTCCCATGTCACGTCCTCAGGACCATACCAGGTCCACTAGAACTTTACAATCCCTATGTCTCGATTCCGGAGATGTTGTCTTTTCCGGTCCAATATGCGCACCGGATGCACTTGCAAGATGCCTTCTTGCTCCACCTGAATCACATTCCAATTGATTACATGATTAGCATCAGGTATATATTTCTTAAGCAATGAAATATGAAACACATTATGTACAGTCATATATGCAGGTAATGCAAGCATATATGCAATGTATATATATGTATATATAGATAATTCTAAGAACATTATAACCTGTATACAAGAAACACAACGTACAATAAATAGAGAATCGGTACTTATCTTTTGATTGAGAAGACCTCCATATCACATGGTCTAGATCAAGGTACCAAACCTCAGCAACACTCCAACCAATGGTCTCTCCTTCCCCACATGCCTATCACACCCTAGGAGTGTGCACCTTCACTGTCACACAGTCCATCGGTTGTTACACCTCCCTTTCCTTGGGCTTCAACAACAGGCCAGACCGGAAGTCTTAGAGCACCGTGGCTCCCGGAGTTCCAACTGCTCTCAAATATTTTCAATCAACATCTTTCCCGAGCTACTCTTTTTAGTAAACATTCTAACTTTAATCAACATCATCTCATCTGCATCACCCACATGCAGTTATCATGAGAAAAAATAAAAGAATTCATTTATGAACTCCAATTAGTTCGAAAGGGAATTCAACTTTTATCCCCAAAACATGGAATTTTATTTCATAAATCATCTTGGATGTTGCCAAATTAGGACTACAACCTTCCTTGTGGTTTTCCACAAGCACCAAACTGCATACTATTTTCCTACAAGGCTCCATCTTGCATACCGCCAATAATTGTCAGTTTTTCCTGTACATCATAATTCAATTGCAATATGTACAAAACCATATGCAGTGAACTTAGCATTATCTGCACCTAGCAATTCAATCACCATTACCAAACAACTTAACCAAATAGGATGACTCATCATTCTATGCATATGCATGCTCATAATTAATAACAATGAGTTTATTATTTAAATTTTCTAAACATAAAATTTTCTGTAGTCTCTATTCCTGTGAATACCTGGCTTGCAACTTTCCCGTTGCAATGTTTAACAGTTCTTGAAATGTTCTCAACTTCATGAGTTAGCAACATTTTAGCCATTAGTATAATTATTTCCATGCCAAAAACATATATACATGCACTCACAAAATGCATTCAACAAAGTGCATTTAAGCATACAATTCCATCATGTATGAGGGAAACTCTGTCCCTTACTAGACACGCGTACAACTCTCAATGCCTATTTATTCTGTAGTGTACCCTTTCACTACCCAAGTTTTCAACCCTCTCAATTACCATTCTATACATGAATGATTACATAATTTGTACAAACCTTATGAGCACATGCATTTAACAGAATTAAACACATTTAAAATACAGAGTGAAACATATCTGGTTACTGCTATAATTAAACATTCCTTAGCATTCATCATTAATTTATTTACACACTGGAAAAACATGATACTTAAACAACACAGTCATGCTCAACATAATTAAAGCCTAATTCAATACTTATCTTTTATTGGCTGTAGAATTTCACCAACCAAGTGCAGGCCTTCCACGAACCTTCCATCCTTAGACCACACTGTTCATCAACTCAACAGTAGGTCACCCCCGAGCCGGGACCGAGCTCCACCCGAAGACAAGGAATCCTAGGCTAGGCTGAGGTTATAGGGAAGATAACACATACACAACCACCAGGAAGAAAGCTCTCCCAGGAATATCCCACGCTCACTGCCCACAGACCCTCATTCCCCACATGCCTGCTCCACCCCAGGGGAGTGCACCTTCTCTGTCACCTAGACAGTCCTTCGACTGCCAGTCCCCCTTACCTTGGGTTACAGGAACATACCGGATCGGAAGTCTCTGGGCTCTATGGCATCTACAGGGATTTCTTCCAGGAGTTCTCTTCTCCCTCTGCGCACTCTCTCACCTGGAGGAGTCGCTCACAGGCCAACAAGCCTCACGCAGTCCAGTACTGCGTGGTCACAACAATCCACAGGAAACACAGACAAATGCTTCCAA
>ML786279.1:28383-46076 GCA_009831015.1 Picea engelmannii
AAAGCATGCGAATTGTAGAAAATTCCAACTTAAGAAACTATTGTATATATATACATATAGGTAAATATTCATGATAAAATGGGAGGCGTTTGGGCTTAGCGACCATACATAAAATTATGGAATTAAAATTCAAAAAAATTTGTCAACAACTAAAGATACCTGTAACTAAATGCTAGAGGCGCGAGGGCCTACGAACTCAAAGCCTAGAATGGAATCCCGTAAATAGAATATAAATTTATTTGGAAAATTTTCAAGCTTCATCGACCAAGAAGTATGAGAGCTTGACCGTAACGAAAAGAAAGAGCTAAAGCAACATTTCGATATAGATGACAAACCTTGAAAATTTTAAACAGTATGTACAATCTTTGAAATACCATGGAATCACAACTTGGAAATTTAATTATAATAAGAATTTGCGTATTCGGCAATAACCGAGACCTTATATCCAGTCTAAAACCCTAATTATATCTTACACAATGTGCCAATAGGAAACAGACAGATTGGTTGCTTACAGTAAAATCGACTTCAAATTTATTCGTCACAGAGTTAAGGGTTCAACCCTTAGGGCTTCTCCGTTAAATAAAAAAAGGAAAAACCAAGTGCAAAACTAAATCATGCAGCATAAAATTCTGACATCTCTACCCACGATGACTATATCCGAATCAAAGCACTCAGTGGAGGCTGTAAGAAGTTGAAGCACTAAATTAGAACCTGATTACCTTTTTCTTTACATGACATGACTCCGAGTCGAAGACTTGTGAGCAAGCAATCCCTACGAGGAAGCACAACAGTAAGAAATTGAGAAACCTTTGGAACTCTGAAATAAACTAGGTTAAAGAAAAATCTAAGACAACCTTTATGCTATGGAAAACTTGATTATGCATCATTACTTAACTTATGGTACGAGTCAGACGGATCACCGTGCGGTCGAGGAGGACACCGGAAGAATGGAAGGGAAGGTGGGTCGAGGTCAAACTGATGGGTACCTCACAAAACATCAGAAGGTCCCATCATTAGATTGATGTAAACAATTCGTTAAAAATCAAAGAAAATCTTATAAGGAACTGTAAATTTTAAAATGACTTAAAACCATACAGAGATCCTACTCTACCAAAATAGTATGAAATGATTGAACTGTGCAAATATGAGACTTCACCCTTGCCCTGTAATAACCGTTATGGACGGATGACTGACAATAATAAGCCAAACAAGAGTTAATAAAATTTGAGATACTGGGAAGCCAAGTATCGTGGAACGCTCATAGGATAACCCTAATCTATGAATAGTAAAGAACAACTAAATTATTTTACAGTAAAGATCTCAGGAGGGTCGGGGAACTATAAAGACTTAGTACCTTGAAAATATGATTTGCTCATACTGAATCCCAGTAACGACCGGTAGAAAATGACTGATGACTTTCTTTTATTTAGGCACAGAGTTACAATTTTGGTCAAGGTATTAATACACAGAGAACCTTCTAAATATTAAACCACTCAGGATTTAAAGGGGAGTATTTATTACCTCCCTGGTGGAAGACGAAGAAAATAAATTAAGAAATGACAGGGACAGCCTCAATTGAATCCTAATCTCAGGAACCTTACAAACAAGTTTTAAGCCTTTACAAAGGTTTCCAAACAGTCGAAAGGATACAGGTAAAATATTTATATACTTCTAGACAAGGCAACTTCGCAGGTTAATGAAAGTCATGAGCATAGAGTATGCTTACCTTTATAAGTCTACAACCAGGGTCTCTGAATGCACACCAGTATCAACAAGAGTATAGTATTCCATGGATGACTATTCGTTTGGGCTGAGAATAACAGAGGTCGTATGACCGAACCCTGTGTTCACACAAGATTGGAGTGCGACAAAGAAACAATACTGGAAAGAAAAATTTCCCGATGGTCCTAGTAACGGGTGAGTAAAGGACACAGGCTGAGGCCATGTGACCAACCTGAGGTGGCGAAATCACAGTGGGCATAGAGGCCAAACATTAACCTTGGGAGTACACCACTAGCCCTCTAATTAATATCGCAGGATGGGTCTTTAGTCTTGCCAGTGTACTCTTGACACTCTACATAAATGCTCAGTTATGGAGGGGATTAAGTGCAAACGTGTTAGGTTTAGACTGTGCCATTTGGTCGTTCTGGTTATGATTGGACACTTAACCTTAGCCCCGTAACTACCTGAACACTGTTAGCTAGTTTGTGTTCCACCGAATCGTAACCATGTCTCTTGTGCTAAACGCTTATTTCCTAGTGTTGATGATAGCTTAAAACAAGTACCACGATATCTATGTATGACTATATTATTATGGATTATGTGGTATACGATGGAAATTCACACAATTTGGGAAGGATTCTATAGGGTACAAAGTCAATGTTATAGGTTCGCGTGCAAGCATAATATTAAAATTGGAAAATTAGGATTCAAGTCCTAAATATACATTACTATATAGATGGATATATATTTATGTATTTGAGATCTATGGGTACAATATATGTGTTGAAGAAAGGTACCAGACATTTTTAGAGAGAGATCCTTTATAAAGTTGCTTGTTATCTTGTAATGGCAGAATTTAAATCTGTAATCATAATGAACATTACTACCCCTTTGTTATGAAGTTTTGTAAGAGAAAAGGGAGATTAGTACCCCTTAGGTTTTTTTTCTTTATGAAAATTAGAGTTACAATACATATGGTATCAGAGTGAAGGTTACAGTGCTTGGGCCTTAAATAGGGCCACCTGATTTCTTAGCACGTAATTCTGTTTATGTAAAACTAATAAAACCTTCATTGTTGCAAACATAAAATCCTTTTCTGTTTTGTGTTGATCATGGCAGCACATGATGACGCCGAAATCAGTCTTGATGGGAATCTTGAACAAAGACATCTTGAAAATCAGAGACAGAATAGTGACGGAAGCTCACCTACTGAAGTTCTGGAAACGATGAGGAATATCATTGTTGAGATGCAGGTTTTCAAAGTCGACTATGAAAAACTGAAGAAGGCACAACAAGAATAGAAGGAGATAAATGAAGTCCTGCTGCGTAGTATAGTGACGAAGAAAATCCCAAAGGATGATAACAATGAAGAAGAGGTTAGCAAAAGGGCCTCCAAGAATTCTGGGCCCGAAGTAGAAAAAGGAGACAGGTCATCTGAAGGTACACCTTCAGCTGAGGACAAAACAAAAATAGACAGAAAAAGAAAACAAGTAAACCACCTTGAAGAAGAATTTAAGAAAATTAAACCAGCTACCTTTGATGGAGAATCCAGAACAGGGGAGGAAGCTGAGGCATGGTTATTAGACTTCAAAACATATTTCCAGATATACAACTATTCCAACAACATGAAGGTCAGAATGGCCATCTACAATTTGAAAGGAAAAGACAACATTTGGTGGCAAGATCTGAAATTGGACAAAGGCCTAAAAGAGAAACAAATGGAATGGTCTAACTTTAAGAAATATTTCAAGAAACAGTACCTATCTGAAAGCTACTACGAAAGGAAAATGAAAGAAGTTTATGAGCTTCGACTTGGTCAGATGACAATGGAGGACCTTATAAACAAATTCATGGAATTACTAAGGTTCGTACCTTATATCTGGGAGGACAAGGGAAAAATCTAGTGGTTCCTAAGCCGTTTACCATAATCTTACAGGGATAGAACTGAGTTTGTTAACCCCAAGTCCTTGAGTGAAGTATTTATGAAAGCACGAATGTGCTACGACTAGTACAAAAAATGAGCATAGTTTGCAAGGCTTGGAAGGATAAGAAACAAGACTGAATGAACCAACAGAAGAAGGGATACCAACCATCTCCTTATCGAAATGCAGCAAAAAGATTTCCTAGAAAATAATTTCACTCAAGCCATCCAAGCACATAAGGAGGCGGTAAACCGGTAAACTTGGGAACAACGAAGTTTGGGGACAACCCCCGGGAACCGTTAAAGTGCTGGGAATGTGGAGAACCTCATCTCAGGAGAAACTGTCCATGTTTAAACACAACAAGCAGAACTTCTATTCATAATTTGCAGGAATCTTTGATGGTGGGTGATGTAGGCAGAAGCCCGCATCGGATAAATGCAATGATTGATGGTCGACAAGATGACCCCCAGTCCTCTATGGTGGAAATCGAAGGTAAAATCAATAACACCCGAATGTATGTTTTAATTGATCCTGGAGCTACGTTAAGTTATATCACTCCTAGAGTAGTAGAGTCAAATAAACTTAAGAGGATGAAACATGCAAAATCATGGTTGGTACAGTTAGCAACATGAACTAAAAGGAAAGTGGTTGACTTTATTTCTGATTTTGAATTTAGTTTGGATGGTAAAAACATAAAAACAAATCTGAATATTCTGCCACTAGGATCTTATGATATGATTATTGGAATGGATTGGATGGAAAAGCACAAAGCAGTTCTAGATTGTTATACAAAGACATTTAATTATAAAGCTGATTATGACACTACTAGAACAACCCAAGTTATACCAAAACCTATATTAGTTAGACAAGTCACCGCAATGAAATTCAAGAAATGCATGAGAAAGGGTTGTCAAGTTTACACCATTCAAATAACAAATCTGTTAGAAAAAGAAGATAAGCCCAACTTGGAAGAATTTGCTATCCTACGTAAATTCAGAGACGTATTTGTTGATGAGATACCATAATTACCTCCTAGAAGGGAAATAGACTTCTCCATAGACCTACTACATGGTTCAACCCCCATCCCGAAAGCACCTTACCAAATGAGTCTACCATAATTGACAGAATTAAAAATACAACTGCAGGCGTTATTGGACAAAGAGTATATCAGACCGAGTGTTTCACCATGGGGAGAACTAGTCCTCTTTGTGAAAAATAAAGACGATACTCTAAGACTATGTATCGATTACAGACAATTGAAAAAAATGACTATTAAGAACAAATACCCCTTACATAGGATAAATGATCCGTTCGATCAAGTAGGTGGGCCAAGATCTTTTCAAAGTTGGATTTAGGATCCAATTATCATCAAGTTAGGATACAAGATGAGGACATAAACAAAAAAACCTTTTGGACAAGATATGGACATGAAGAATTCGTAGTCATACCTTTTAGACTCACTAACGCACCAACCACGTTTATGTGCCTCATAAACAGTATTTTTAGTCAGTTATTTAGACAAGTTCGTACTAGTATTTATCGACAATATTCTAGTCTATTCTAAAACGAAAGAAGAACATGAATAACACTTAAGAATAGTTCTACAAACTTTGAGGAAACACAAACTGTACGCCAAATTTGATAAGTGTGATTTTTATCAAAAGAAAATACAATACCTAGGACATGTAATTTCAGCAAAAGTCATTGCAGTCGACCCTAAGAAAATAAAAGCCATCATGGAATGGATGGTACCTAAGGATGTAGCGGATATCCGATCATTAATGGGAATCACTGGATATTATCGCAGATTTATAGAAGGGTTTTCCAAAATAGCCTACCCTATCACGTCATTACAAAATAAAGGGACCGAATTTAATTGGTCACAGAAGTGTCAAGATAGTTTTAACAAACTGAAGGAATTATTGACAACTGCACCCATATTGAAGGTAGTAGACCCAGATAAAGACTTTATCGCCTGTGTTGATAAAGACCTACTAAAGAAGGACTAGGTGGTGTCCTAACTCAGGAAGGACATATGATTTGTTATGAGTCCCGTAAATTGAAAGAACATGAGGGAAACTACGTCACTCATGACTTAGAATTGGCAGCAGTAATACACGCCTTAAAAATTTGGCGACACTACGTAATGGGCAAGAAATTTCTATTACTGACAGATAATAGCGAAGTGAAATATTTGTTTAGTCAACCAGATCTTAATGCAAGGCAAGCAACATGGCTAGCCTTCTTGAGCGAATTCGACTTTGAGTTAAGACATATCAAGGGTAAGGAAAATAAGGTAGAAGATGCCCTAAGCAGAAGAGTCCATGGGTTATTCGAAATAAATGTCAGTAGAGAAGAAAGTGATATGGAACAGAGAATAAGGACAATAGGTATTAACGATGAAAACTAGACTAAAATAATGGCATAATTACAAAACCATACCGCAAACTCAGATAAACCAGATCTGAGTATCGGCAAAAATGGACTATTACGATTTAAAAAAAGACTTTACATACCAGATTCAACAACGTTAAAGATAACAGTCTTGTATGAAGTGCATAAGAAACTGTACTCTGGCCATCCAGGGTACCATAAAACGATAAAAGCACTTAGAAAACTATTTTACTGGCCTAATATGAAGGGTGAAACAATATAATATTTGGCTAGGTGCCAAGATTTTCAGTAGGTTAAGGCTGAACACCAACATCCAATCGGCCTACTACAACCATTTCCAGTACCAGAATGGAAATGGGAGACCATATCACTAGACTTTATTATAGGTTTGCCAAAAACTCAGAAACAAAATGACTCTATTATGGTTGTAATCGATAAACTCAGTAATTCTGCACACTTTATTCCTGTAAAGTCTACTTTTAAAGCTATAAATATCGCTGAAATATTTATGAAAGAAATTTTTAGACTGCATGGTATTCCTAAAATGGTGATTTCAGATAGAGACGTAAAATTTACATCTGCTTTTTGGAAAGAATTATTTGCAGGGCTAAATACTAATTTGAATTTCAGTACTAGTTATCATCCACAAACAGATGGACAAACTGAAAGAACGAAGTAAATCGTAGAGTATATACTCCGCATGTATGTAAGAACAAAACCAAGCAAGTGGGAGGACTACCTACACCTGATAGAATTTGAATATAACAATGGATATCAAACTTTGGCTAAGCTAAGCCCCTTCGAGATATTGTATGGCAGAAAGTGTACGACTCCAATTAGCTGGGACAACCCGGTTGACAGACTTATGGTTGGACTAGATATGCTCCAAGAAATGGAAGGTATGGTAAGAAAAGTACAACAAAACTTGGAAGAGGCACAGGACAGACATAAAATTTATGCGGACCAGAAAAGAAGACACTTGGAATTTCAAGTGGGAGATCATGTGTACTTAAAAGTTAAAGCCTGAAAGAGTTCACTCAAACTCGGGAACTGTGCCAAGATGGAACCTAGGTTTTGTGAACCCTTCGAGATACTAGCTCGAATTGGACCCATAACATACCAACTTGCACTTCCAGCTAATCTAAAAATTCACAACATATTTCATGTGTCTTTGTTGAAAAAATTATGTTCATGATCCTACTCATATGATCGATTGGAACTTGGAGCAGGTGGAACCAGAAGGTGAGTTCTAGGCATAACCCCTGCACATTCTGTCTTGGACAGAAACAACACTTCGGAAAAGAGCCATCGCTCAGGTAAAGGTGTAATGGAAGCACTTTAGTCCTGAGGAGGCCACTTGGGAGTTGGAGGGAGATTTACGGAAATCTCATCCAATCCTATTCCAAGAAAGGAACGAACATTGAGGACAATGTTTTATTGAAGGGGGAAAAGATGTGACATCCCCAAAAATAGAGTATTTTTGAAATTCGAAAATTGTTAGAGAATTATTTCTGTTTTTGGTAAATTCGAAATTGGAATTTTTTTTCCATTTATGGCAATTCCGAATTTCTAATTTGATAAATTGTAATTAAATATTATGACCGTTGGACAGAGACCTGATTTGACACAACTAACTATTTGACTATGACACTTGTATGTAAACATAATATTGTTCTATTTATTGCAGGAGGACAAATGGAACAACCATGTTAAATTCAACTGACCATGACTCCATGAGTGGGGAACATGTTGGAACTACCTCTGGGATGATTTTTACAAGTGGAAAATAAGGGATTTGTCCATTAGCAGCCCCTGAAAATCAGGGATTTAGAAAGATGTGAAAATTCCCAAGGGAGGGAAAAAGACCTAGGCAAAAGGGAATGTTTTTGATATATAGCATATGTGAGGAGGCAGGACGTTGCCTAGTATGCTGGGAAGGGAATTACTGTATACTTGTTGTTATGAACACTGAATATTGAGTGTGAGGCAAGGAGGGGACTATATATAGAAGAAAAATTGTTGAAGAGGAGATTTCAAGTTCGTCCTCATGGACTCATGATCAGACAAGGGGGTGAACCGGGCAAGTGATTTGGTTGCCCTGTTCTATGGTTGGGAGGAATTTGGTTGTTCCCTTTTTCTCTCAGCATAATATTTCAGATATGTTATTTCTGTCCCTTCTCTGGATGAATGTTATATAAATAAAGGTTGTTGATAGACTACAATCTGTAAAATCTGGTTAGGGCTATTGTTATGGACAAAAATCTGGTTGAATGTTTGTTGAACTCAATATCTGATCAAAGGAAACCTCTAGACTAATTCTGGGTGAATGTTATATAAATGGATATCTGATAGACTACAACTGTAAACTTCTAGTTAGGGTTATTGTCATAAACAAAATACGGTTGAAGGTTGTTGAAACTCAATATTTGATCAAAGGAAACTTCTAGATTAATTCTGGGCGAATGTTGTTTTATTGGGTATACCAACTGAAAGGATATGTTGGTTCTGTAGATTTGATTCCTGATATGATGAGATATAAACTGTAGAATACGCTTCACCTTATAATCGTATTGACTGTGACAAAAAAAAACTAGCTACAAACAAAAATGCGAATGGAGTCGGATTGCAGAGACATATATAAGTATGCTTATGTGCATGTTGGTAACTTTATATAGAATCACAGTAATAAGCGGGAATTCATTCATGTATCTATTGAACTAGAATCCATATAGAAGTTATGTATGATGGAAATTTAAGATCTGTATACACATATATATCTGGAAGTATAAATTCATAATTGCATATATATATATATATTCCATCTTAAGAAATTATTGTATATATATAAATATAGGTAAATATTCATGATAAAATGGGAGGCGTTTGGGCTTAGCGACCATACATAAAATTCTAGAATTAAAATTCAAAAAAAATTGTCAACAACTACAGAGGTATCTGACTAAATTCTAGAGGCCCGAGGGCCTACGAACTCAAAGCCTAGACTGGAATCCCATAAATAGAATATACATTTATTTGGAAATTTCGCAAGATCTATCGACCAAGAAGTATGACACCCTGACCGTAACGAAAAGAAAGACTAAAACAACATTTTGATTCCGATGACAAACCCTAGAAATTTTAAATAGTATGTATAATATTTGAAATACCATGGACTCACAAACTAGAAATTTCATTATAATAAGCATTCACGTATTCAGCAATAACCAAGACCTTATATCAAGTCTAAAACCCTAATTATATCTTACATAGTGTTCCAATAGGAAATAGACCGATTGGTCACTTACAGTAAAATCAACTTCAAAGTTATTTGTCACAGAGTTAAGGGTTCAACCCTTAGGGCTTCTTCGTTAAATAAAAAAAGGAAAAAACCAAGTGCAAAACTAAATCGTGCGCCATAAAATTCTGGCATCTCTACCCACGATGACTATATTCGAATCAAAGCACTCAGTGGAGGTTGTAAGAAGTTGAAGTGCTAAATTAGAACAAGATTACCTTTTTCTTTACATGGCACGACTTCGAGTCGAAGACTTGTGAGCAAGAAATCCCTGTGAGGAAGCACAATAGTAAGAAAATGAGAAACCTTTGGAACTCTGAAACAAACTAGGTTAAAGAAAAATCTAAGAAAACCTTTATGCTATGAAAAACTTGATTATGCATCATTACTTAGCTTATGGTCTGAGTCAAACAGATCGTCGCGCGGTTGAGGAGGACGCCCACATAATGGAAGGGAAGGTGGTTTGAGGTCAAACTGATGGGTACCTCACAAAACATCAGAAGGTCCCATCATTAGATTGATTCAAACAATTCGTTAACAATCAAAGAAAATATTATAAGGAACTGTAAAATTTAAAATGACTTAAAACCATACAAAGATCCTACTCTACCAAAATAGTATAAAATGACTAAACTATGCAAATATGAGACTTCACCCTTGCCCTGTAATAACCATTATGGACGAACAACCGACAATAATAAGCCAAACGAGAGTTAATAAAATTCGAGACACTAGGAAGCCAAGTATCATGGAACGCTCATAGGATAACCCTAATCTTTGAATAGTAAAGAACAACTAAATTATTTTACAGTAAAGATCTCAGGAGGGTCGGGGAACTATAAAGACTCAGTACCTTCAAAATACGATTTTCTCATACCGAATCCCAATAACAACCAGTAGAAAATGACTGGTGATTTTCTTTTATTTAAGCACAGAGTTACGGTTTTCATCAGGGTATTAATACACAAAGAACCTCCTAAATATTAAACCACTCAGAATTTAAAGGGGAGTTTTAATTACCTCCCCGATGGAAGACGAAGAAAATAAATTATGAAATGATAAGGGCGGCCTCAATCGAATCCTAACCTCAAGAACCTTACAAGCAAGTTTTAAGCCTTTACAAAGGTTTCCAAATAGTTAGAAGGATATAGGTAAAATATTTATATACTTCTAGACAAGGCAACTTCGCAGGTTAACGAAAGTCACAAGCATAGAGTAGGCTTACCTTTCAAATTCTACAACCATGGTCTTTGAATGCACACCAGTATTACATGGCTGACTGTTTGTTTGGGCCGAGAATAATAGAGGTCGTATGAACGAACCATGTGTTCACACAAGACTGGAGTGCGACAAAGAAATAATACTCGAAATAAAAATTTCCCGACATTCCTAGTAATGAGAGAGTAAAGGACACGGCCTGAGGCCATGTGACCAGCTTGAGGTGGCGAAATCACAGTGGGTATAGAGGCTGAACATTAACCTTGGGAGTACACCACTAGCCCTCTAATTAATATCGCAGGATGGGTCTTACGTCTTGCCAGTGTAGTCTTGCCACTCTATATAAATGCTCAGCTATGGAGGGGATTAGGTGCAGACGAGTTAGGTTTATACCGTTCCCTTTGGTCATTTGGTTATGATTGGACACTCAACCTTAGCCCCGTAACTACCTGAACACTATTAGCTAGTTTGTGTTCCACCGAATCGTAACCATGTCCCTTGTTCTAAACGCTTATTTCCTAGTGTTGATGCTAGCTTAAAACAAGTACCACGATATCTATGTATGACTAAATTATTATGGATTATGTGGTATACGATGGAAATTCGCACAATTTGGGAAGGATTCTATAGGGTACAAAGTCAATGTTATAGGTTCACGCGCAAGCATAATATTAAAATGGGAAAGTTAGGATTCAAGTCCTAAATATACATTACTATATAGATGGATATATATTTATGTATTTAAGATCTATGAGTACAATATATGTGTTGAAGAAAGGTACCATAAATTTTTAGAGAGAGATCCTTTATAAAGTTGTTTGTTATATTGTAATAGCATAAGTTAAATCTCTAATCATAATGAACATTACTACCCCTTCGTTATGAAGTTTTGTAAGTGAAAACGAAGATTATTACCCCTTAGGATTTTTATTTTTTATTTTTTATGCAAATTAGAGGTACCATACATATGGTATCAGAGTGAAGGTTTTAGCACTTGGACCTTGAACATGTCCACCTAATTTCTTAGCACATAATTTTGTTTATGTAAAACTAATAAAACCTTCATTGTTACAAACAAAAAACCCTTTTCTGTTTTGTGTTGATCATGGCAACACAGGATGACACAGAAATCAGACTTGATGGGAATCTTGAACAAAGACTTCCTTAAAATCAGAGACATAATATTGACGAAATCTCACCTACTGAAGTTCTGGAAATGATGAGGAATCTCATCGTTGAGCTGCAGGTTTTCAAAGCCGACAATGAAAAACTGAAGAAGGCGTAGTAGGAACAACATGAGATAAATGAAGTCCTGCTGTGCGGTATAATGACAAAGAAAATCCCAAAGGACGATAACAATGAAGAAGAGGTCAGCAAAAGGGCCTCCAAGAATTATGGGCCCGAAGCTGAAAAATGAGACAGTTTTTCTGAAGGTACACCTTTAGCTGAGGAAAAAACAAAAATAGACAGAAAAAGAAAACAAGTAGACCACCTTGAAGGATAATTTCAGAAAATTAAACCAACTACCTTTGATGGAGAATCCAGAACAGGGGAGGAAGTTGAGGCATGGTTATTAGACATCTAAAAATATTTCCAGATATACAACTATTAAAGCAACATGAAGGTCAGAATGACCATTTACAATTTGAAAGGAAAAGCTAGCATTTGGTGGCAAGATCTGAAATTGGCCAAAGGCCTAAAAGAGAAACAGATGGAATGGTCTAACTTTAAGAAATATTTCAAGAAACAATACCTATCTGAAAGCTACTACGAAAGGAAAAACAAAGAATTTTACAAGCTACAACTTGGTTAGATGACAATGGAGGACATTATAAACAAATTCCTAGAATTACTAAGGTTCGTACCTTATATCCAGGAGGACAAGGTAAAAATCTAGCGGTTCCTAAGATGTTTACCACAATCTTACAGGGACAGAACTGAGTTTGATAACCCCAAGTCCTTGAGTGAAGTATTCAGGAAATCACGAATGTGCTACAACTAGTACAAACAACAAGCAGAGTTTCCCAAGGCTTGGAAGGATAAGAAACAAGAATGAATGAACCAGTGGAAGAAGGGATACCAACCAACTCCTTATTGAAATGCAACAAAAAGGTTTCCTAGAAAATATTTTCACTCAAACCATCCAAGCACACAAGGAGGCAGTAAATCGGTAAAACTGGGAACAAAGAAGTTTGGGGACAACCCCTGAGAATCGTTAAAGTGATGGGAATGTGGAGAACCTCATCTTAGGAGAAACTATCCACGTTTAAACACAACAAGAAGAACTTCTATTCATAATTTGCAGGAATCTTCGACGGCGGGTGATGTAGGCAGAAGCCTGCATCAGATAAATGTAGCCATTGATGGTCGAAAAACTGACCACCAGTCCTCTGTGGTGGAAATCGAAGGTAAAATCAATAACACCCGAATTTCTGTTTTAATTGATCCTGGAGCTACGTTAAGTTATATTAATCCTGGAGTAGTAGAGTCAAATAAAATTAAGAGGATGAAACACGCAAAATCATGGATGGTACAGTTAGCAACAGGAACTAAAAGGAAAGTGGTTGACTTTATTTCTGATTTTGAATTTAGTTTAGATGGTAAAAACATAAAAACAAATCTGAATATTCTGCCACTAGGATCTTATGATATGATTATTGGAATGGATTGGTTGGAAAAGCACAAAGCAGTTCTAGATTGTTATACAAAGACACTTAATTATAAAGACGATTATGACACTACTAGAACAATCCAAGGTATACCAAAACCTGTATAAGTTAGACAAGTCACCGCAATGCAATTCAAGAAATGCATGAGAAAGAGTTGTCAAGTTTACGCCATTCAAATAACGAATCTGTTAGAAAAATAAGATAAGCCCAACTTGGAATAATTTGCTATCCTATGTGAATTCAAAGACATATTTGTTGATGAGATACTAGAATTACCTCCTATAAGGGAAATAGACTTCTCCATATACCTACTACCTGGTTCATCCCCCATCTCAAAAGCACCTTACCGAATGAGTCTACCAGAATTAAAAATACAACTGCAGGAGTTTTTGGACAAAGAGTATATCAGACCGAGTGTTTCACCATGGGGAGCACTAGTCCTCCTTATGAAAAAGAAAGACGATACTCTAAGACCATGTATCGATTACAAACAATTGAAAAAAATGACTATTAAGAACAAATACCCCTTACCTAGGATAAATTATCTACTCAATTAAGTAGGTGGGCCAAGATATTTTCAAAGTTGGATTTACGATCCAGTTATCGTCAAGTAAAGATAAAAGATGAGGACATAAACAAAACAACCTTTCAGACAAGATATGGACACTATGAATTCGTAGTCATACCTTTCAGACTCACTAACACACGAACCACGTTTATGTGCTCGATGAACAATATTTTCAGTCAGTATTTAGACAAGTTCGTACTAGTATTTATCGACGATATTCTGGTCTATTCTAAAATGGAGGAAGAGCATGAAGACCACTTAAGAATAGTTCTGCAAACTTTGAGGAAACACAAACTGTACGCCAAATTTGATAAGTGTGATTTTTATCAAAAGAAAATACAATACCTAGGACATGTAATTTCAGCAGAAGGCATTGCAGTCGACCCTGAGAAAATAAAATCTATCATGGAATGGCCAGTACCTAAGGATGTAGCGAATATCTGGTCATTCATGGGAATCACCGGATATTATCGCAGATTTATAGAGGGGTTTTCCAAAATAGCCTACCCTATCATGTCATTACAAAAGAAAGGGACCAATTTTAATTGGTCATAGAAGTGTCAAGATAGTTTTAACAAATTGAAGGAATTATTGACAACTGCACCCATCTTGAAGGTAGCAGACCCAGATAAAGACTTTACCATCTATGTTGATGCGAGTAAAGAAGGACTAGGTGGTGTCCTAACTCAGGAAGGACACGTGATTTTTTATGAGTCCTAGAAATTAAAAGAACATGAGAGAAACTACGTCACTCATGACTTTGACTTCGAATTGGCAGCATTAATACATGCCTTAAAAATGTGGCGACACTCCGTAGTGGGCAAAAAATTTCTATTACTGACAGATAATAGCGGAGTGAAATATTTGTTTAGTCAGCCAGATATTAATGAAAGGCGAGCAAGATGGCTAGCCTTCTTGAGCGAATTTGATTTTGAGGTAAGACATATCAAGGGTAAGGAAAATAAGGTAGCAGATGCCCTAAGCAGAAGAGTCCATGGGTTATTCGAAATAAATGTCAGTAGAGAAGAAAGTGATATGGAACAAAGAATAAGGACAACATGTATTAACGACAAAAACTACACTAAAATAATGGAAGAATTACAAAACAATACCGCAAACTTAGATAAACTAGATCCGAGTATCCAAAAAAATGGACTATTATGATTTAAAAACAGACTTTACATACCAGATTCAGTAGATTTAAAGATAACAATCTTGGATGAAGTTCATAAGAAACCGTACTCTGGCCATCCAGGATAACAGAAAATGATAACAACACTTAGAAAACTATTTTACTGGACTAATATGAAGGGCGAAACAACATAATATTTGGCTATGTGCCAAGATTGTCAGCAGGTTAAGGCCGAACACCAGCATCTAGCTAGCCTACTACAACCATTGCCAGTACTAGAATGGAAATGGGAGACCATATCGCTAGACTTTATTACAGGTTTTCCAAAAACTTAGAAACAAAATGACTCTATTATGGTTGTAATCGATAAACTCAGTAAGTCTGCACACTTTATTCCTGTAAAGTCTACCTTTAAAGCTATAAATATCGCTGAAATATTTATGAAAGAATTTTTTAGACTGCATGGTATTCCTAAAATGGTGATTTCAGATAGAGACGTAAAATTTACATTTGATTTTTGGAAAGAATTATTTGCAGGGCTAAATACTAATTTGAATTTTAGTACTAGTTATCATCCACAAACAGATGGACAAACTAAAAGAATGAACCAAATCGTAGAGGATATGCTCCGCATGTATGTAAGAACAAAACCAAGAAAGTGGGAGGACTACCTACACCTGGTAGAATTTTCATATAACAATGGATATCAAACTTAGGCTAAGCTAAGCCCCTTCGAGATACTGTATGGAAAAAAGTGTACGACTCCAATTAGCTAGGAAAAACTGGTTGATAGACTTATGGTTGGACCAGAGATGCTCCAAGAAATGGAAGGTATGGTAAGAAAAGTACAACAGAACTTGGAAGAGGCACAGGACATGCATAAAATTTATGCGGACCAGAAAAGAAGGCACTTGGAATTTCAAGTGGGAGATCATGTGTACTTAAAAGTTAAAGCCTGAAAGAGTTCACTCAAACTTGGGAACTGTGCCAAGATGGCACCTAGGTTTTGTGGACCCTTTGAGATACTAGCTTGAATTGGACCCGTAGCATACCAACTTGCACTTCCAGCTAATCTAAAAATTCACAACATATTTCATGTGTCTTTGTTGAAAAATTATGTTCATGATTCTACTCATATGACCGATTGAAACTTGGTGTAGGTGGAACTAGAAGGTGAGTTCCAGGTGAAACTCCTGTGCATTCTGGATTGGAGAGAAATAACACTTCAGAATAGATCCATCTCTCAGGTAAAGGTCCAATGGAAGTACTTTAGTCTTGAGGAGGTCACTTGGGAGTTGGAGGGAGATTTGCGGAAATCTCATCCAATCTTGTTCCAAGAAAGGAATGAACACTGAAGACAACATTTTATTGAAGGGGGAAAGGATGTGACACCCCCAAAAATAGAGTATTTTTGAAATTCGAAAATTGTTAGAGAATTATTTCCGTTTTTGGTAAATTTGAAATTGGAATTTTTTTTCCATTTATGGAAATTTCGAATTTCGAATTTGATAAATTGTAATTAATTATTATGAATGTTGGGAAGAGACCTGATTTAACCCAACTAACTATTTTACTATGAAACTTGTATGTAAACAAAATATTGTTCTATTTATTGCAGGAGGACAAATGGAACAACCATGTTAAATTCAGCTGACCATGACTCCATGAGTGGGGAACATGTTGGAAATACCTCTGGGCTGATTGTTACAAGTGGAAAATCATGGATTTGGCCATTGTCAGCCCTTGAAAATCAAGGATTTAGAAATCTGTGAAAATTCCCAAGGGAGGGAAAAATACCTAGGCAAAAAGGATTGTTTTTGATATATAGCATATGTGAGGAGGCAGGACGCTGCCTAGTATGCTGGGAAGGGAATTACTATATAATTTCTATTATGAACACTGAATATTGAGTGTGAGGCAAGGAGAGGACTACAGATAGAAGAAACATTGCCGAAGAGGAGATTTCAAGTTCACCCTCATGGACTCATGGTCAGGCTAGGGGGTGAATCAGGAAAGTGATTTGGCTACCCTATTGTACGGTTGGGAGGAACGTGGTTGTTCCCTTTGTCTCTCAGCGTATTATTTCAGATGTGTTATTTCTGTCCCTTCTTTGGATGAGTGTTATATAAATTAATGTTGTTGATAGACTACAATCTGCAAAATCTGGTTAGGGCTATTGTTATGGACAAAAATCTGGTTGAATGTTTGCTGAACTCAATATCTAATCAAAGGAAACCTCTAGACTAATTCTTGGTGAATGTTATATAAATGGATATCTAATAGACTACAACTGTAAAATTCTAGTTTGATTTATTGTCATAAACAAAATCTGGTTGAATGTTGCTGAAACTCAATATTTGATCAAAGGAAACTTCTAGATTAATTCTAGGCGAATGTTGTTTTATTGGGTATACCAGTTGAAAGGATATGTTGGTTCTGTAGATTTGATTCCTAAGATGATGAGATCGAAACTGTAGAATAAGCTTCACCTTATAATCGTATTGACTGTGACAAAAAAAATAAAAAAATTAGCTACAAGCGAAAATGTGAATGGAGTCGGATCGCAGAGACATATATAAGTCTGCTTATGCGCATATCATTATCTTTATACAGAATCATGGTAATAAGCGGGAATTCATTCATGTATCTATTAAAGTAGAATCCATATAGAAGTTATGTATGATGGAAATTTAATATCTGTATACACATATATATATCTGTAAGTATAAATTCATAATTTCATATATATATATATATATATATATATATATAT
>ML786279.1:56079-72464 GCA_009831015.1 Picea engelmannii
GTAGAGAGGGCCGAGAGGGAGAAAGAGAGGGGGGGTAGAGAGAGGGATAGTGAGAGGAAGGGAAGCATAGAGTGAGACATATAATGGGGGCATATAATGGGGGTAGAGAGAGAATGAGAGGAAGGGGGGATACATAGGGAGACATAGAGGGGGAATAGAAAGATAAAGAGGGGCAGAGAGAGTGAGACTGAGACTAAAAATGAGGAGAGAGAGAAAGGGGAAGAGTTCATTTCTCTCACTCACTCACACTTTGACAGATTGCGATGTTGGGAAATGTTCATCACAATGAGACACTGAGAGATGTTCGACATATTGTGTCGTTGCTAAGTGATTGTGACAATGCAAGGACATGGGAATGTTCATCACATTGCGAAGTTGGGAAATTTTCATCGTAATGTGACAAAGGACATAGTTCGTCACAGAGTGAGGTATGATCATGAGTGTCACATTGTGAGGTTCATGTAAGGAATTGTTAGGTTTAGTCATATTGGGTTTAATCATC
This sequence comes from Picea engelmannii, assembly GCA_009831015.1. Taxonomy (NCBI): domain Eukaryota; kingdom Viridiplantae; phylum Streptophyta; class Pinopsida; order Pinales; family Pinaceae; genus Picea; species Picea engelmannii. The sequence continues at coordinate 56,582 of ML786279.1, forward strand.
ACTAGTACATTTGGGTCAAATTCTGACGATGCGTTCGACACAATTGCCACTTTATATTGTCGGGAGAATGACAAACAACGAACCCCCTCAAATGTCGTTTCACATGACATCTCTTTTCCGATGCCATAGGGATCGTCTCTATTGCGACGTGTAATGTGGACATGTGTCATATCACATTTGACTATCCGAACCCAATATATCCATTGCTACAATGATGCCAGAGACATCAGAATTTCGACGTCCCATTTCGTCGGTCTCCACAACGTGGACACCATGTGACTGACGTTAAGGACGTCAGAAGACTGACGACTGGAAAAGTTGGTGGAGAGACGGTCAGATATATACCAACAACAAGGATTCCATGTGATCGATGTTAGGGACATCGTAAGACCAACAACTAACAATGTCGATGGAGCGACAATCAACTATATACCAACCAAAAGGACGCCAAGTGACCGACGAAATCGGACGTCGGAACATCGACAACTAACAACGTCGGTGCATAGATGGTTAGCTGTATACCAATGAAAAGGAGACCATTTCACTGACGTTAGGGACGTCGAAAGACTGACGACCTGTAGGTGTTTTAAAAAAAAATGAGCTCTTTCCCTTCAGGTAATGGGTTTGGAAACCAAATAAAATAAGATAAGGCCTAAAGATGGCAGGGAAAAGTTAAATCTGGTGGAATATGCAAGTTGATTGGGCCCAAAATTTCATTTATTATGATCCATCGAGATCAACGACCGAGAACATTTGCGGAGGTTGACGCTACACATAGTATAATACCAAAAAGCGGTCCCACAATTCAAACCATGGTTTTTTCCTGAGGGTATGTGGCATCATCGAGCACATTGAGGAACTAAAGGTGGATTGCCTTGAAACCATTTTCTCACACCCTCGCAAATTTTGAAAAGTATAAAGGTCGTCGATCGATTTATTTCATTTGGTTTATTACTTTTCGAATACTAGAACTGTCAGGACCCTGTCGGGACCGCTGTTTTCCACTTGCAGCTCAATCGTACACCATATGCACACCATTTATGTTAGTTTCCGGTTATAGGGAAGAAGGTATGATCCACACCATATCATATCCAAAAGAGATGACATATGAGGACATTCCTTCTGATTTTCAATGGAAGGAAATGGTCCAACTGGGCAAGACAAAATGCAGTTTTGAGTCTTGCACAAGAGGTTAATCCTCCTTCTATGACGCCCCATCTAAACACCTTCATCTTGTTATGATAAGAAAATTTTTTAAGCTCTATGGAGAGCGATTATCACTCTCTCCATTCAAGGGAGATAGGTCATCTTTCACATTCAGTTAGATAAATAAACTAGAGAATAACAATTCCTTTTGAAGGCCTAACACAATGCATCCCATGTAGTAATGCATGTAAGAGTGTTGTTGGTAGCTTATTCTTTGATGACCCCCACATATATATTTATATAAGTTTGGTGAGAATACCACTATGCTTAGGCAATTTCGTTTAAATGGTTACTTGCAAGAAGGAGGATATTCTCTTCTATCATCTTTTGGAAGGTTTGCAAGTAGGAAGCAAGGGTACGTATCCATCAATATAGAACATCTATACACATTTGACCACCATATTTAGGTAATTAAATTTAGGTGTCTAAATAGAAAGTGGATCTATAAGCCCTAGGTGTAAGTCAAAGGGATTCAGTGAAAATGTTGGTTTGTCCTTGGAAACTGATGACTATGTTGGGATATTAGTCATTAGATGAGAAAGTGATATGTGTTAGGCTAAACTTATCCTAAATCTATGAGGATCCATTGCAATAGATGATAACAATGAGTGAAGTGTAGTGGAGATCCTAGGTTTGGATCTGGCTAGAGTTCATGCCAATCAAGGTGTTTGAGAGGTAAGGAGAGGGACATTGTAAAAAACATGTGGAAATATTTGAGGAGAGACATACAACACATATAATCTTTACTATCATGATGGAAATATTTGAGGAGAGACATACAACACATGTGGAAATATTTGAGGAGAGACATACAACACATGTGGAAATATTTGAGGAGAGACATATAATATTTACTATCATGATTATATTAAAAGCATTATTAGTCCCTACAGAAGCCATCAATGCATAAATACTTAAATACTTAATGAAATATTACAATATAAAGACTGGTCTGCAGAAGCCATCAATGCATAATATTCAAACCTACACATACACTGCATGAGCCCATCACTCAAGAGGAAAGCACTATATGATAGTGGCCATGAAGGAAAAACTTTCCATACAATTGCCACATATTATACAATTACCACATATTAAACCATAGTTAAGCATTTCATGCTACTCTTGAAGTGAAAATTTAAAATTCATAATTTGTTGTTATATCATCATACTATATTTAGTTTTTAGAGGAAGTTCATCCAAAAAATCATGATTCTTACTTACATGCCATATCCATACCTTTACTAAAAAAATATACAACAATTTCCTAAAATATTCTCTCGACGATCACATATTCAACCATAATTACCCATAATTACCAACTGATTGGATCTTTCAAGTACAAAGGTTAGAAAACCGAAGGAGCCATAATCAAACTATCATTTCCATTTCCAAATCTACTTGGCAAGGACTAAGATACCATGCAACCCTTTTTATATATCAAATGAAATAATATATGAACCATATGAGAGGTATATGACAAATGAAAAAAGTGGAGCTTGAACAAGCTAAGGTAAATAATGAAAAAAGAACTATAAAACATTTTTGAGCCATAGGTTGTAAGGATATTTTGTAGTGATCTCAAAGCTATGATATTTTCTATGCGATCCAAAGCATTGTATGTTGATGAAATTAAGATTATTGACCTAAATCCACTCTTGTACCTTATGTAGCCATACTATACATGCCTAAGTCTAAACAATAGTTGTCTTTTTTGCACATTCATTTGTTAGTTATTTTACTATGATGATTGGTACAAAATTACTTTAAGTTCGTCTGAAATGATCTATGTTGACATATGAAAAATTTGTTAACCTATTTTCAATGATTTTGTTAACATTCTTGGGTGTCATTCATTATCAACTAGTGCATGTGTGATGCAATATGCAATTTTTGTAGGAAGAACTTGTTATGTTGTACTTAGTTGAATAGGTTGTGTAACCTAAAAATACATTAAGGATGGTTGGGATTGTTTATATGAGTGTGTAACCAATTTGGAGCTAGGTACTATCCTAATTAGCCCAGATAGGGCTCTCTCCTGTCCCTTGGTCTCTAACAAATAAATTTTCTTTAACAAGTTGATGCCTAGGTTTTGTTTCTTTGAAAAGGTTTTTTATGATTTTGCTGGCAAGGAAGGGAGGAATACTTAGGGCTATGGAGTAAAACCTATGAAAACAAATGAAAGCATTGACTGGTAGGTAGAACTCTCCAAAGGATAAAGGATAAATGAGGTAATGAGTCTGAATTATAAATTGAAATTTGTAGGGTGTAAGAAGAAAGGAGAACATATAACTGCACTAGAGCATCAAGTAAGATGAATTCTGACCTAGTTAGCAAGAACTTAAGACAGTTTAAATTGCTTAATTCGAGAGCATCACAAGATGAATTATGGACTTTTAATATCCAATTTAAACAGGAGACAGTGAAAATTAAATCAAGAACACATGAAATACATACGAAGAAAGAAGACGAATATCAAACCACCATCATTAGAATATTTTCGTAGAAAGTTCAGGACATATGCATGTGCATTTTATTCAAATTCAAAAAATTACATTCAGGTTCCGAATAGCTATATTTAGTGCCCTTGCACTTTTTCCAACGCTCCATACATTCAGAACTCCTAACATTTATAAAAACTCAGTTCCTTCGGTTTGAAACCGATTACAATAAAATTAAAAAGAAAACGTTTCGTTTTGAAACCGATTAAAATAGAAAAGAAATCGTTTCAGTTTGAAACCGATTACAAAATAGGAAAGAATCATTTCAGTTTGAAATTGATTAAGAAAATAGGAAAGAAACCGTTCACAAAATATGAGGTTTGACCCTTTCGGTAGTTCGGTCCTTTTCTTATCCCTTTAACTCTGCTTTGACCTTTCATATGATTTGTTGTCCTTTATTGACATTTGGACATCATCTACTAGGCCTTGGAAAACTGCATTTTGTCTTACCTAGCCAAATTGTTTCCTTCCACTGCAAATCGAAAGGAATGTCGTAATCCACCATCTCCTTTATCAAAATCTCCAAGTCAATGCAAGATTCATATGACATGAATAACAATCCAAGCTTGACTATTTTGAACTGATTCAGAATCTCAAAGTTGGTAATCAACTGGTCAACTAAAGTGGCTCCTTTCAAACTCTCCTCTAGGGTTTCAAACTTAGAATGATCCATTCTGGACTGAGTCAAATGAGTATTGTATTCTTCCTGGTCATACAATTTTCCCTTTCTATCCAAAAATGGTGGAAGACCTTTGATAAACAATTCTTCAAATAAATCTTTAGAATCTTGTACATTATGCTCCATCTGTGCAACTTTAGTTTTAACTAATTTCAAAAGGTTATGTTTGGTGATAATGCTCCTGAACAAAATAATCAATGTAGTTCTGTCCTTAACTCCAATGGTTTGAAGGTTTGTAGTAGGAACAAAGTTGAGTAAATTTATGGCATTCTGGGCCCATTCTGATGGCTTTTTGGATAAATTTTCATTCACAAAAGTACACTTATGTCTAGTTGTAATAACTATGTTGTCTCTATCCTTATGAAATTAAAATATGATCTTAATTTGGTAGCTTCAACAACTATAGAGTCCCAAATGATATGCTTTCCCCCCTGTAACAAACCTTTGCCTCTTAACCTCACTTTCAATTTATTTATTCTCTCTTGCAAGAATGCATTCTCCTTTTGAAATTGAGCTATCCTTTCATCTTTTGCATGCATCTCCTGCTTCAATTTCTCTATTCTTTCCTTCAATCCTTTGATTTCTCCTTCCTTCAGGCTAACTTGTGACATAGCTTGGACAATTTCTTTAGTATTTGATCCAATTTCTGCAGTAGGAGATGAAACCATAGCCTTATTTAGAAATTCTGTCTTTTCCTGTGATTATTTCACCTTTTATTGTTCCAGCTGCAACACCTTATCTTTGTAATCTAGTGTATCTTGACGAAGTGTTTTCTTTCCATGTTCCAGAACTACCAATTCTGCTATTTGTGGATGCTCTGTAGCAGGCATTTTCAATCTCTTCTTCAAACTTTGAATTATTTTTGTCTTTCTCATATAATGAAGACTTCACCCCTTGGGAACCTTCAGACTCCAACCTCTTAACTTGAGTGTTCCAAGCTTTTTTATATGCCTTTTCTTACCTCAATTGTCTTTTCAATTTTTCTGCATAAGATGACAATTTTGAATTCTTCAAGTTCAAACTCAAGTAATCAGAATATAACATGTCACTAGTTTGCCTGTGGAATTTGACCTTGTCTGGGGCACTTATGTTGTCATAATTTATATTTATCTTAGAAACTTTGTCTTCTTCTGCAATTGCGATGTTAAAGGTATTCTTTTCAACATATCTTACTATGAACATAGAATATTTATGCTCGGACACTATTTCCACTTTAGGGAATAAATCCTTAATCTCACCCAAAGATATATTTCCCTTCTCATCATATTGTTTTGCCAAATATTCCCTAGACTAATAAGATGACCCCGATGTTTTATCAAAAAGATATTTCTTACTGCAAAAGGTTCTTGAGCTTCCCTCACTTTGGAGTTTATTTCCTTCTTCAATCTCTACAGTGCTAGTACCACTTTCCACCATATTTATATTTGCTTGATCCCTGGACTCTTCATCTTCTAAATCCACAATCTGTGTTGGCTATGTAACCTCCATCTTCGTTTTGACAGTCTGTTGGTCATCAATGTCCATAGCCTCTAAAATGCTTCTCTTGCTGTAAACACTTGTTTTAGGAACTTTAATCATCAACTTTTGAGGAGCTTGTTGTGTTTGAATTGGCTGCAGGGTTACTTCCACTTGTCATGTTTGAATTGGCTACATGGTCTCTTCCACATCAACACAGACTTCTAGATTCACCAACCTATCAAAACCTTCAACCTGTTCATGCTCATAAGGAGCATTTTTTTTCATCTGTCTTCTTTTGGATATGATATGGTGTGGATCATACCTTCTTCCATGTAACTTTGCAAAACTAAACTCTTTAAGGTTTGCTTGAACCTGAGATAAACATGATATGAAATTGACAATAAAGGGGCCAATGGAAAAAGGGAAATTAAGGTTGGAGGCTCTGTGCAACTTTAGGAAATGATTTGTTTCAGATATAATTCTCTTCCTGATGAATTCAAGGGAAAATATTCTAGGAGTTAGAAAAATAGGAAATATGTAAGGAGATTGATGACAACCATAAACCTAGATTAATGTTGAATGAATGAATAATACCCAATCTCCCACTTTGTTCTCTGGATTTGGCTGTAGATAACTTCTCATGTCATCCATAAATCTAGGTAGGCTAGTATTGAAAATCAGACTATAAATCATGGACATAACTTTTCTAATGAAGACGAGAAATGTAATTCTTTTGCATTCAGTTGACACAAATGTTGCTTCAGGAAATTATCTACTATTACTTGCTAGGAAAAGTTTCAACAGATAAGTATAGTATCTGAAATGACTCAGGGAGTGGAAATTCACTAGCTGTTTATGAATAGTATCAACAATGAATTTATCAAAGTTAATACAGACTGACAGACCAGACTCAGACTTGAAAAAGGTCAAAAGGAAACCGAGCATGAATTCCACCACATACTTGTCACCATCTAACCCTAAGACTTGAATCAATAAGGAGCAGACCCACTGGACTTCAATGACCATTAGATTGACCTTAAATGGCACATATAGACTTTCTAAAAACTGTTCAGGTTTGACAATGGGTTGTAAAAACAGGCTTCAGACTTCTGATGGACATTCCCTATATACCCTAACCAATTTCTCTTCATTGAATGGTTCATAATTTGCAGAAAAGACTCTGGTATACTGAGGGATTCTCGAATTGACAAAGATTCTATCCTACACAAGACCTAGGACCCCTGCTTATTGATAATGACCCTTTCTTCATGAGAATATTGTTCGACGCACCAACCTACAAATTTAGGTAATGGGAAAGCAATTTCGACAACATAGGGTACTATGGTGGTCTGGAATGCTTCTAGGAACATTATACTTTTACCGATTATATCAGACAAATTAATTTTGTACACAAAGATAGGGGGAATGGTGATTTCAACATCAGAAACATCTGTGTCCCTGTCAATTAGGGATTCTTCTATTGTTGTGGAGTATTGTTTTTTCACTGGGGTTATAATGGGATCCATGGTTATGATGTAAATACATGTAAATGAGTAGAAATGGTGTGCAGATGGTGTACTGTTGGGTTGCAAGTGGAAAACGGTGGTCGCACGAAGGTTCTAACGGTTCAAGTATTCGAAAGAAATAAACAAATGATATAAATCAATCGACGACCTTTTATACTTTTCAACTTTGTAGGGGTGTGATAAATTGGTTTTGAGGAAATCCGCCTTTCGTTTTGAAATGCGCCTGGTGATGCCACGTACTCTCGAGAGAAACCCATGGTTTAAATTGTGGGACCGCTTTTAGGTGTTATACTCCACCCAACTTTAACCTCCACAACTTTTCTCGACCATTGATCTCGGAGGATCATGATTCATGATTTTTCAGGCCCGATCAACTTAACGCTTCTGCCATATTTAACATTTCCTGCCATCTTTAGACCTTCTCTTATTTTACCTGGATTCTAAATCAATTAGCGTGTCTGCAATATTTTTGGAATATTTTTGAATGTGTTGGTGTTGGGATGGAAGAGTAGGAGAATAAGGAAGAAAAATAATTAGATGGAAAAAAATATATAGCAAGGTGATAAAATTTCAGGCGAGACCACTGGATAAAAATAATTATGAATGGACATGATACAAGGGTATCCATCCACTTCATATGAGTCATGGAAGTGATCATAAGAACATTAATGATTTTGTTATATTACAATTCTTATGACAGTTGCGTACAAAATGATTCAATGATCACCTTAATTATTTGCTTGTTTTTTGGAATGATGGAGACCTAATATCACTAGAAAAGTTTAATACAATCAATATTGTGACAATGGAATGTAGTTCATAAAGAACACGGCAATTGAATTCAATTGAATAATTTCTAGGCTTTTTGAACATGCATAATTTTTTAAAATTCTTTAGAATAAGTATGTTTAAACTTTAAATAAACAAAAACCTCCATCAAACTACATCAAATCAATATTCACGTGACTATGTAGATGTTATAAAGAATCATACTACAATTTGTAATTTTCCACACACATTGATTGTGGAACTCTATGTTGTTTAGGTTTGGGACTTGTGCCAAATGATGATGCAAGAGGAATTGTTGGTCTCAACTAATGCACAAATACATGATGCACTTCACAAGGAATCATGTAGGCACACATAGTTTGAAATCATGGTGCTCATAACTAAATCCTTGGAATTTCAAAGGTCACTACCCAAATACCATTTTATCATATTACTTTGAAATAATTATTTGAAACAAATTTCTCAAAATTCGTAAACAATCCAATTCCCTACAGGATTTTAGTTAATCCCTATTGAAATTCCAAATAAAATTTGCATGAAGTTTCACTATTAATAACACTTGTGGATCAATTGTTTCCTCTTCACCCTCTAAATATCGCCTTCAAGATTCAAGATCCTTAAGCTCAACCTCTTGTAGCTTTGTTCTACATATGAAGAAGCACTTTATATTTTGTTGTTCAGAAGGGCTATCATTTTGACTTACTTTGCTTGCAACTATAATAAGAACATGGAAATGATATCAAAGACTGTCTCAACAACATTGACTAAGAACCATTCTTCAAATAGAACTTTACACCGAGTCTTCAAAATGTGATAAGAGATGATTATATTAACAATAATAATACTGAATATATTATCAACAGGGATTCCTAGACCTATAAGCCCTTCCTTCCAACTATTAGCCACTATAAAGGCATATGAATTTGATCTAGCTTTACACCAAATATCTTGAGTAATCTGATAGAACCAAAGCATGTGTAGTGTCGTCTCCTTAACATAACAAAAAGGACAGTTACCATCCCCTAAGTTATACTTTTTGAGTCTTGCATAAGAGGTTAAGCCTCCTTCTAGGATGCCCCATATAAACACCTTCAACTTGTTGTGATAAGAGACTTTTTTAAGCTTTGTGAAGATCAATTATCACTCTCTCCAGTCAAGAGAGATAGGCCATCTATTATTCAGCCTATTATACATGTCATCATCAGTGCAAGGATGAAGAGCATGATACTAACTTTCAGTAGAAGGACTATCAAGGGGGATCTCTTTTTCTTAACACTAGTCTTGTAGCCTTAAGCCCTAGGGGTGAAAATGGAGCTTACCAAACCATTCTTGGGAGAGACTATTGGTCAAATTAAGGATAAAATATTTGTCTTATGCTTGTAAGTGGAATTTCTCTTTGATCATAGACCAAGGTTTCCAATTATTGGAAGTGGTATCCCACAAATTTGCAAAAGAGCATATACCCTTATTTTAAAGTCTCTTTAAAGGGAACCAACTTTCGATTCCTGAGGGGTAGAGGGCCTTTTTGGTCAAAGGAGACCACCATAAGTTATAAGCAATGACGTTGGTTCCAACTTGGGAATCATGAGGATTACAATGAAGTGTTGTGACTATTTGTTGCCAATCCCTCTAGTGGATTTTAAGAATGAAGCTACCATGGATTAAGAAAAAAGGTACAACCACAAGGAAATTTTCAATGCAAATATTAGGCACTTTATATCCTTTCACTAAAGGATGGCCAAGTCTATCCCTTATGATCTATTTCCATAAGTCATTTCCATGTGTGGCCTTAAGAAACCACTTTGCTACCAAGGTAAGGCCATAAGTAGCCAAATGAGGAATGCTAAGTCCTCCATCTTGTGGTTTCCTAGTGCACACCAACCACTTGACCATATGCAGACCTTTTTCCCATTTATTCTTCACCCAAAAGAGATCTTTTGAGATAGAGTTTTATTGTAGCCCTGATAGTTGGGAAGCCAAAGAGACAAATAATATATATGCATTAAACTGAAAATCTTGTCCCCCACTTGGATTTTGGATGCTAAGGATTTTGGCATTAAATTGAAAATCTTGTCCCCCATGGTCAGTTGTTAACAATTGATAGAGATGTAGATAAGATAAGATAATGTTATTAATGTCCAACAAATGATCACAAAATTAGGTCAATGGGACTAAAAGATACATCCAATGTCAATACAATGTGGGAGCATAGAAGAAACTTCTAGATAATGTTGAAATCTAGAAAGCGAAAGAAAATCCACCTCAAGACTTATAATCTAGATGTCCAAGAAGAAACCTAGTTTCCTTTTCAATAAGATGCACCAATAAAAAAATCCTTATCTAAAGAGGATTGAACAAAAGAGGACATACAACCAATTTAAAACTAAACTCTTAGGTTATAAATCAATATTGGAAATATTTGCCAAATGTGAGCTCACCCACTAATGATTATGATTGGTACCAAGGTACCGAGTGTGAACCCACATGGTGTGAATAAATGTGTTCATGGTGTGAATACATGTCTTTGCATATTTCATTGTGGGAATCATTGTTAGGATATGTGGTCACAATTACAATGATTTCTGATAGATTACCAAAGCCATTTTTTGTTGGAATCTTCTCTTCCAAGGTACATCCATTCATTGTATTTGTGATGGTTTTTATTTCCATTTCACTATGATAAAGAAGTGTCTTTTCTTTCTTGTATCTGACTACAGTTACAATTGGTGAATCCAGTGAATAAAAGAAATGAATTGGAGTTTTTCATACTTGTTGAATGATTTCCTAAGCTCACTAATTCTACATCCAGAAAGGTTTAAAATTGAAAGGAATCAACCCATAAACCTCTCTACTTGTATATAAAGGGAAATTGGTTTGTAAGGATGTGGACACGATGATGTATGTCTAAGAGGAAACAACTTTGAATAACGAAGTTTTCTAGATTCTTTGAAATGTTCCCAAACCATAGTCTTTGGTTATTCCATGTATATTTCCTTCACTTTGGCTTGGGGTTGAAGAGGTCCCAATGCCCTATTAATTCATCCACATATTTCTTGGAGGGGTCTCTTATGTACTCTTTAATATAGGAAAGGTCAAGAATTTGATTCTGTAATGCACAAGTGAGGCATGTTTCTCCTAATGGTAAAAATTCACTTAAATAATTTGGTGATGACAAATACATTATTTTAAAAATTCCAAAATCCATTTTAAGGAAAATATCAAAGGTCACATATTTTTCAAAACTATTAAGTGCACATCAAAGTTAGCATAATTAAAATTAGATTGAATTGGATGAGGTATTTATCCTTGAGTTTTTTTATTCAATATATATAAAAGACACTATATTTATAATATGTTTTTCCAAGGATAGGCCTGGTACTATTTCATTGTGTCATAGGTGCTCGCTAGAGTTTTGGTGTCAATGTGGTGGGTGCAGGGCTTGGCTGTGGTTGTGAAACAACAAACACTAGTGGATGCACAAGAAAGGAAATAGTGCATGCCTATATTTTACTCTAACATTGGCGTAAGGGTATTCCCAATGTCCACACCTAGGTACTAAGAGAATATGTGCAAGAGAACTAGGTCCAAATAGGGATGCAAATGAAGTGTGAGAGTTGATGCAGGTGTGCAAGTGTAGGCTCAATTTAGGGCCAAGTTTACTTGGTTTGGTGAACCTATGGATGTTGAGAGAATTTTCGAAGGGGTTTCTTTGGATTTTCGAAGGGGTTTTCAAAAGGGGTTTCTCTAAATTTTCGAAAGGGTTTTCTCCGGTTAAAGAGCTTTGCATTTGCTGATAATAATTGTGCATGTTTTCCAATCGCTAGGGTTACAAATGTTCAAATTAGCCTCAATATGGATGTTCATATTGGTAGGGAAAAATCACTTCACACAAAAGAAAACGTAGGATAAATGATAATTCAAGTTTTTGCCCAATTTGAATTCAAGTGTGCAGAGGTACCCACCATCCTTTCCCTCTCCCTCAGTCTCGACGTCGCCTGATCAATTTCACAGATCATTTCCCTCTCCCTCAGTATCGACGTCGTCTGATCAATTTCACAGATGTCCCTCGACGGTCTCATGCGCAGGTGCAACTATTTTCTTCCCCTCGATCTCAAAATTTCTTGATCTCGACGGTCTCACGTAGGTGCAACTATTTCCCTCCCCTCAGATATCGAAATTTCCCGATCTCGACGGTCTCACACCTAGGTACAATTATCATTAAAATGAATAGTATAGTGTGAATGGGACCACACAGTTCTTGGTTTGGTTTTGTTGTGTATAGTTATGTTATAACATATATCACATGTATGTTAGATATATGTTATAACATTATGTTATATGTGTAATACATAAGAGGTAGTGGTTTAAAGGTTATAGTGTTTGATAATTTTAATGATTCGAGGTTATAGTTTTTACAAGGGTTAGGGGTTAGGTATTATAAGGGTTTATTGTTATAGGGGTCAAGGGTTACAAAAATTAGGGATTAGGCATTAAATTCAAGAATCATTATAAGTGTTAGGAGTTATACAATTATAAGGGTTTGAGAGTTAGAATCTAGAGTTTATGAGGGTTACAGGCTATACATGTTAGGGGTTGGGTAGGAGTTAGGCATTAGGAATTATACCTATTATAGGTTAGGGGTTATAAGAGTTATAAGGGATAATTATGAGGGGTTGGAGTTTATGTTAGTTTTGTGGGTTGTAGAAGTTAGATGTTAAGTGTTATATGGGTCATAGGTTAAATATTTAGGGTTATAGGGGTTGGGGATGTTAGGGATAATAGGGATAAAGGTATATAAGTTTTGTAAGTGTTAGGATTTGTAAAATTATAAGGGTTTGAGGTTATAATATTTAATTAGTGATTATACTAGTTAGTGGTGATATGATCCATATGGGATAAAAATTATAGTGATTTAGGGTAAATTAGAGGTTATAAGGGATAAGGGTTTCATGTGATAAATGTTATAAGAATCAAGGGTTACGAAGATATAGAAATTAGGTTTTAATGATTAGAATTTCTAGAGGTTATATGGGTTAGGATTTATAAGGGATAGTGGTTATAAGTGTTAAGGGGCATGAGTCTATAGAGATCTTACGAATGCTAAGAGTTGGTGGTTTTAAGGTTAAAGATTTTAATAATTTTGTTTTGTTTGTTATATATATATATATATATATATATATATATATATAGGTATTTTCTCTCTGTGGAAATTTTGTGTCTCAAATTATAGGTGAATTCTATGTAAGCCCACATGAGGAATGGTAATGAAAACGAGGTAGGGCGGCCAAACACAACGCAAGGTGAGTTGACAAGAGGGGCGACCACATGAGGAATTGTAATAAAAACAAGGAAGGGCGTCCAAAGAAAAGACAAGGTGAGTTGGCAAGAGAGGCATGCCCTACAAGAGGAATCGTAACAAAAATGAGGTAGAGTGCCCAAACGCAATGCAAGGAGAGTTGGAAAGAGGTGCGCCCACTCACATGAAAGGTACAAAAACGACCACAAAAGGGGCACCCACTTTTAATGACCAACTTACATCTTTTGTCATGTAAGGAAATTAATGCTTCAAATAAGGGCGTTTCATTTAGGTGTCTATTAAATGTTCATCTATAATTAAAAGCCTATTCAATCTGTCCATTTCCAATAAGTAAAGGCATATAGATTTAACTATCTATTTATGAAATTAACTTATAATTTAATACTATGTTTTTGAAAATGAATCATCAAATTATAAAATCCGCTTCATAAAAATTATTTAAATATTATATTTTAACAATACCAACAATTCTTTAATTATCTATTTTTAAAATTAAATTATTTATTTATGAAATTAGATTATGCTTTAATAATATGCTTTGGAAACAAATCATATGATTATAAAATCAACTTCTTCATCAACTAACTTCAACATGTTTAAAGCAATACACTTATTCCAACAATTGAAAAATTATAAATTATGTAGGCAAGAAACTAAAAATAAACCCATATCATGTTTCGATATACTATGACAAAAAACAATTATTTGCTCCCAAATAATTTTAGCTATAGTGAATAGCCGTTCTCATTACACACAAATCATTACAATACCCACATATATATAATTCTCCTTGATATTACACACAAATCAAGACACACCTATGTAGTCCCAGCATTAAAAAAGTGCATATGGTCCCAGCATTAAAAAAAGTGCAAACTAAAATATGATTATAACGATGAAATCGAGATGACGTTCTTACTTTGCGTAGATAAGCAAGAGGGTGGGTGGTATTTGAAGGCACTTTTACAGTGTCATGCACTAGATGCGCCAAAGAGCTTGAGCAAGCTGTAGGTTACTAACATGGCCATCCATCCTCCTATCAACACTCTCATAGATCCCTTCACCATGGGAGACCGCCCATAGTAAGCTCCCACTGCACCAAACAGCGCAAGTGCCACGCTAGACGCTACTCCCATTATCACAACTCTGATAACATAATCGGTAATAAATGCTGTAGAGAGTAAAGGCACCGCTCCTCCCATTGTCAACATAATGTTTTCCTTCTTTATTGTTCTCATTGTAAACAAATACCTGAAATAATCATTGTCAACATAATGTTCTCCCTCTTTATTGACATTCAAGGAGGAATTTTATTGCTGATAAAAAAAATAGGCCACACTGAGTAAACAGACTGAATCTCTCCAAATGGATTAACACCGTCAGTTTCCAAATAAAACCTAACATTATGAGGTTCATCTATAAATTCTGGCCATTTTGCAACAATTTCCTTAAATGCATAACCATCTGCAAGAATTCAAAGAACGCCATCTTCAATTCTCTTTCATGGATGGTAATCCATAAACTGTGCTATGATTTTGCACCTGAATAGTCGTTGCAAATGTGGAATTATGGGAATATGCCAAAGAACCTTTCGAGGGATCATTTTTGTTACTTGATCGGTTCGATATCTACTGATACCACATACCATGCATTTTGTTTTAGACGCGCATGCTGTGCATAATATATAATATGATCATCATGGCATGCATCTATACTTTGATACTCCATTCCAATGTCTTTCATAATGTCATGTAAATCTTGATATGTGCGAGGTAAAATATTTGGCGAGGGTAACATAACTTCACCTAACAATCTAAAACATAAAAAATAAATAGTTAATGTAAAGAATAATAATTGTAAATATTGCATTTTTATTTTACACATTAATTAACACTAAAAAAAATGGAGAAAAGTCAACCTTTATGTAGATGTGATGACACATATTACATGATTCATAACCTTTAAATAAACACCAACAACAATGTAGTGGAGAGAATATTTTCTCTTGACCCTTTATAAAGTCTTTTATTTTCCTTTTCAATCATAGGTTCATAATAAATACCATCGCTATTGTCCCCATGATCCTCATCTGGATGATCAAATACGTCTTTGATGATTTGATTTGTCCCATCATCTTGAACTATGATATTATTTTCATCTACTTCCATGGGATCATTAACTTGATCTTCATTATTTGCTTCAAGTTCTTCATCTTGTACAACATCATCTCTGCTACTACTTGGCGCTTTGTGCATAAAGTTAGGGGGCAAATCTAACTTTATAATTACAAACAATCATGAAAAATTAGTGCATGTATAAAACAACATAAAAGTTTGAGAATACAATAAATATAAAAGAAGATAATATTAATATATATATATATATATATATATATATATATATATAT
>ML786279.1:85683-106346 GCA_009831015.1 Picea engelmannii
ATCTTGTATTTTATTTAGATAAACTACACCATTTTGTTCTTATTTCTCTGATTTTTTTTCACATAGATCATTTCCTATCATTTGGTATCAAAGAACTAATATCTTGGCATGCTCCTTTTCACTTAGGAATTGGTTTCTCTAGAGGTGACCCTCACACACCATATGACCTATTCCTCTCTTTTAGGATCAAACATATAAATTCTTTTTTGGTTCTCTAGAGGCCACCCTCCCACCCCACATGCCCTCTTCCTCTTTTTTGGTTTAAGATGTCTTAGGATTAAGGTTCCCTTTAGGTCCATTCTTCCCCAACTCCCCAATACAACTATTTCTCTTGGACATTGGCATGAGGGATTAACCTTGTTGACTAATATCTTATCGCATGCATTCATAAAAGGGGGTTTAAAATTGTGAAAAATAAATTCAATATATTGTAGCTATTGAGGATGGGTAGGGGATGTGGGGTACATGGATGTTAATAGGTATTGAGGGGTATAAAAATGGGTATCTAGTAAAAATAAAGTTTTAAATTTATTAGAAATATGTATTAGGAGGGGGATTCAACAAAATGATTTTTGGAGGTCTTTATCAATATCTAGTGAAATTAGGGATATTCTTTAATATTCTATAAATGCAAGTGTTATGTCTAGAGTTCACTGAGTAAATACCCCATGGCCATCGACTTCACCTCATGAGCTATTTTTTAGAAAAAATAAAATTTCTCGTTCCTTAGGCTGAATGCCTACCCAAATTTGGTCACCTTTTGGGTTTTTGGAGGGGACCCTCCCAAGAAAAATTTCCCCATTTTTCTACAACTCTCTCCTTATATGTTATGACACAATTTTTATAGTGTCCCTCTCTTCAAATATTATATTCCCTATTGGTGAAAACCCTATCAAGATCTAGACCTTAGGTTTCCACTGAACTTCACTCTTATACAACATCTATCTCAATGGATCCTCACAAAACTCAATCATTTGATGGAAAAGATCCTAGTCTCTCTAGCAGGGTCTAGGATCTGGCTAATGATCTTATTGAAGCCATTATAATTCAATCTAGGGGTTCCACCTTGACTTTCCAATTAGACACTACAATTTCATTACCTAAATATGATGCTCAAATGCACATATGGGTGAGTGCAATAAGGTCGTGTCCGAAAAAGTGGTAAGGGCATGAGTAAGAACACACACTCACAACAATGTGCACGTGTTCCTATACCTATAGGTTTGGATGTGGACAAACCTCCACATCGATTTCCACGTAGGTTTAGTGGCATAAACACGTGCCCGGTCCTAAGAATGTGTGCATGATCCTAAGAACGCGTGCATGCTCTTACTTCTAAAATTATTTAAAGGGCCCAAGCACATTTAAATTACAAAGTATCATTTTGTATGTCTATATCACAAAAAGGATATAGAAAGGTATTCAAACATAAACATCAATAACATAGAGATATATACATCATTTTGTATGTCTATAACACTAATATCAACATAGTGTAGGTGTGAGGTTTCCCATTTTCTACCCTTTTTCTGAATTTAAAAATCTACATTAATACTAACCAAAAAAGGTCCATATTGATGCAATTGTCTTTCAAATGAGTACATCTCCAAAGTAAAAGATAAAATAAAATAATAAAATAAAACTTGATAAAGCAATTATAACAAGATAATGGAATTCCGAGAACCATGCACATAGAGGCCTAGATCCAAGCTAGAAGAGAGACTTGAAAAAAATAATATATCTTTTCAATAGATCATTTCCAATTAGTGTCAACTTTCCCTCTCAACGATTTCTAACTTTTGAAATTATTCCTAGCTGACGACTGGGTTCCAGCCGACATAATTTATATCTAATCTGTGGAAAACATATTTTGGGCGTAAGTTTTTTTCTGGTTAATTTGCAAAGAATATAGTGGTCAAGTATGTTCATAGCTTCTTGGGTTAAAAAACAAGTGATTCTTGTTGCCTCAACGATCATGCACCTCCAAGTGATCCAAAGTGTTGCCCGTATGTTGCTTAAACATATTTCGATAACAATCCTCGGGTTTTAATTCAAGTATACAAAAGTGAATGAGAATAGTAGTGTTTGCAAAATATGATCACCAATCAATGTGATATATAAACATATAGTGTTTTTAGTTAAATATGTATAAGAGGTTTGAAGTTTCATTGTTCATCATGGGAAATTGTCAGAAATTAAAGAGGTTGAAGATCTACATATTGTAATTTTGCATTTCTATGGAAATGAGTGTAAAGTAAATACATTGTGAATATCTTAATATACCTCTATATATAATTGCTGAGATAATGAATGGTGAAAATCATAGTTCATCCAATATCAACATTGTTTCAAACATACCAAAATATAGAGGACCAGAGAATGAGTGAGTGCTTACCTGTCGTGCCTAACCAAATCCCACATTCCTTTCCAATAAGTGTATTAACACAATTATTGTAGTATATAATACATTACCATACATGGATCTAACATAGTGGATTCAACATGCAATAGTCCATGGATACAATGATTTAGGGTGTTAAATACCATAAATTTGAAGACAAAACCACATACACACTATTCAAGAATAATATGGAAATTCTCCAACCTTTATTATTATTAAAACTTTAGTGTAGGGAAATACCTTATAATTGATCCTTTTTAAGGAAGACATCCACTCTTATTCACTTTTATTTTCGAGGGGGCAACCTCAATAGGTGGAAATAGTGGGATTTATTTAATAATATAGTGGACCTAGTCCACCTTACATTGATTGGGCCCTTCAACCCCCCATTACCCCTAGGTACACTACATTCCATCCCCCTTATGAAATTTTTGTCCTCAACACTTATTGTGAGGAAGTACAACCATATACTAGGGTTCCTTGGATGATTGTGGACCGTAATGCTGAAGTAAGACATAGAACCTGCGTCCCATGTAGAAGTGAATTAGTCTAATATCCACTATAAACTCAAGTAGTCTAATATCCATTATAAAATCGGGTCTGTGTAGAAGATGAAACCCAACTGATGACTCATGAGATCCTTGAATGACCAATTAATATGCTCCCAATACCCACCAATGTTAGGGGGATAAATAAAATTTTTGTTTTCATAGTTGTAAAGGGTTCAAGATGAATATGGAATGAAAAATACCATTGTAGAATATCCAGTCCAAACACTTGTAGTCATAACTACCTCCGAGTTGATGCTATCTACATAAGGTGGAGTAGAGTCATCATATATAATATGAAGTTGTTCTCATCCCAGAAATGACAAAAGTCCATATACCAATCATCAATATCAACTTCAAAATCCTAACAAGCATATATTTCTTGATTATATTCTTCTATGATGATATCCATAATATATCTCTCTTGTATTTTAGATATGCTATTTACAATATTTTGAAAAATTGTTGTTATTCTCATAATATCTCGGAGGATTTGAGAGAAATTTTTTTCAGAGGATATAGCACATGACATATCCATTGGAGGCACCACATATAATACAAGAAAGGATGTCTATGGAAATCCTTTCTCCAATGGCACCGATATGGAAACAATATGATAACATAATCGGTAATAAATTTTGCAGAGAGTAAAGGCACCACTCCTCCCATACAAAATTCCAGGGCCGATGCACATGCTTCCTAGAACGGGTTGGGGAGGTGCTCATCCTCATCATAATTTTTAGAAATTAAAGATTAAGGAATTGGTGTAGATGTAGTTGGGCTTGCTATTGTAACTGTAGTGGGAGAGGAAGAGAGCAAATTTCTAGAGATATGTTTGGGAAGCTCTGTTGAATTCTCCAAAGATTTCAGTTTTTTCTCCTTTACTTCTACGTCACGTTGGGTGTAAAACGAAACAAATTCCCTAATCGCCATGTTGCAAGCCCTGACCAAAAGTGTTGCTAGCCCTGATACGACCATGCCCTTTGCATTTTATTTCACTGATCCCACTTCCATCATTAACGAAAATATCAACACCAATCCATCATTGCCTCCTAGCATAACAACCCTAAGCCACTTGTCTTTTTGTTAGTAATTATCTCTACTTTCATCTTCTTTGAATTTCTCTTTCCTAATTTCCAATATCTCAATCCTTACATAATATTGTTCAGAGCAATGGGATTCCTCTGTCATCGTGGCTTGTTTTTGTTATACAACCATCTTCTTTCACTTTCTCTTTCATAATTTATGGTATCGCAATGCTTACATTTGATTGTCGAGAGTATTTTTGAATTTTCACTATGCTAGGCTCAAGCATGAGGTTTATTTCATTTTATCATTTACTTGAACCATATACAAATGCAACTACACCATTCAAAATTGTTGCAATAACCAAGATAACAAGAAAAATTACCATGCACAAGAACACAAGAAATATCCTCGGAAAACCATTCTCAACAAGGGAGAAAAACCCAGTAATCCTTTGCTATATTCTCAAGAGAAGATCCTCCAACCATGAAACCCTAATGCACACAAGAGGGTTCTCTACTACCTTGAAACTTGATCCCAAGAGAAGTGGTCAATTCAACCCTAGAATATGTACTTACTAAAATTTCCAAATGACAAGTGACTTGTGTGTTTCCTCAATGGGGAAGTCACTTTTATTTATACTAGACTGGATAGACCAAAAGTGGTGTTTATTGGCACAACAGGGCCGACCTCAATAACTCAAAAAATAATTAATTATTACAATAAACATTAATTATATTTCACATATGATGAGCCGACCTATACCCTTTACATCACAATTAGGGTTACAGGTAAATCTTACTCTCAAACAATATAGCAAGGGATCTCACACATCCACTAGTGCTCAGCCACTAGGGGCACGCCCACATGTTCTCAGCCATAGGGACGTCCTACTCAAAATATCTCTATCTCACTGAGTCCACATGAGAATCATGTGGATTTCTATCTCAAGCCTGACTCAACTGAGTCCACAAGGAAAGAGACCACACATCATAAAAAATTAGTCTAGAGTCTGACATACACCCATCACATGGGCACCTTCACCCAACACATGGGTACACATCGTTTCATATCAATCCAGAGAGGAACGACACACCCATCTCATGGACATCCTCACCCCACATAGGGGCACACATCATCTCATCTCAGTCTAGAGAAGAACAAAACACCCATCTCATGGGCACACCCAACACATGGTCTCTCTCAAAGGTCGAATCACTCATTCTGTGTCCTCGAGGATGTCTCATGAAGCTGTAATCATCAAGACTCCCTCTTAGCTAGGGAGGCATTCTCCAACAGGTCAAGTATCTCAGAAAAGTACTTGAACTTAAGATGTCAATAGGTCAAGTTACTGTTTTTTAATTCTGCCATCATCTTCGTGTAATTTCTGTCGTTAATACTTGTCATCCTTATTCTTTGTTCCAGATCACTTTCTGCCTTGCTGATGTTTATCTCAAATAACCCATGGAATCTTCTGCTTAAAGCGTCTGCTACTTTATTTTCTTTACCCTTGATATGTCTGACCTCGAAGTCAAATTCGCTCAAGAAGGCTAGCCATCTGGCTTGTCTTGCATTAAGATCTGGTTGGTTAAACATATATTTCACCCCGCTATTATCTGTTAATAGTAGAAATTTTCTGCCCATTATGTAGTGTCGCCACATTTTTAAGGCGTGTATTAACACTGCTAATTCTAAGTCATGAGTGACATAATTTCGCTCGTGTTCCTTTAATTTTCGGGACTCATAACAAATAATGTGTCCTTCTTGAGTTAGGACACCACCTAATCCTTCTTTACTTGCATCAACACATATGGTGAAGTCTTTATCTGGGTCTGCTACCTTCAGAATGGGTGCAATTGTCAATAATTCCTTTAGGTTGTTAAAATTGTCTTGACACTTCTCTGACCAGTTAAACTTGGTTCCTTTCTTTTGTAATGATGTGATATGGTAGGCTATCTTGGGAAATCCTTCTATAAACCTATGGTAATATCCGATGATTCCCATGAATGACTGGATATCTTCTACATCCTTAGGTACTAGCCATTCCATAATGGATCTTGTCTTCTCCAGGTCTACTACAATGCCTTCTGCTGAAATTACATGTCCTAGATATTGTATTTATTTTTGATAAAAGTCACACTTGTCAAATTTGGCGTACAGTTTGTGTTTTCTCAACGTTTGCAGCACTATCCTTAAGTGTTCATCATGTTCTTCCTCCGTTTTTGAATAGACCAGAATATTGTCGATAAATACTACCAGGTACTTGTCTAAGTATTGACTGAAAATACTGTTCATCAGGCACATAAACGTGGCTGGTGCATTAGTGAGTCCGAAAGGTATGAATACGAATTCATAGTGTCCATATCTTGTCTGAAAATCTGTTTTGTTTATGTCCTCATCTTTTATCCTAACTTGATGATAACTGGATCATAAATCCAACTTTGAAAAGATCTTGGCCCCACCCACTTGATCGAACAGATCATTTATCCTTGGTAAGGGGTATTTGTTCTTAATAGTCATTTTGTTCAGTTGTTTATAATCGATACATAGTCTTATAGTACCGTCTTTCTTTTTCACAAAGAGGATTGGTGCTCCCCATGGAAAAATACTCGATCTGATATACTCTTTGTCCAACAATTCCTGTAATTGTATTTTTAATTCTGTCAGTTCTGGTAGACTCATTTGGTAGGGTACTTTTGAGATAGGGGCTGAACCGGGTATTAAGTCTATGGAGAAGTTTATTTCCCTTCTAGGAGGTAATTCTGGTATCTCATCTACAAACATGTCTCTGAATTCACGTAGGACAACAAAGTCTTCTAACTTTGGCTTATCTTTTTTTTCTAATAGATTTGTCACTTGGATGGCATAAACTTGACATCCCTTTCTAATACATTTCTTGAGTTGCATCGCTGAAACTTGTCTGAATGATATAGGTTTTGTTATGCCTTGGGCTGTTCTAACAGTGCTAAAATCATCTTTATAACTAAGTATCTTTGTATAACAGTCTAGTACTGCTTTGTGTTGTTCCAACCAATCCATCCCGATAATCATATCATAAGATCCTAGTGGTAGGATGTTCAGTTTGGTCCTTATCTTTTGACCATCTAAGCTGAACTCAAAATTAGAGATAAAGTCAACTACTTTCCTTTTAGTACCTGTTGCTAGTTGTACAAGCCATGATTTTGAGTGTTTCAGTACCTAAAGTTTATTCGAATCTACTACATCAGGAGTAATATAACTTAACGTAGCTCCAGGGTCAATTAAAATAGAAATTCGAGTGTCATTGATTTTACCTTCGATCTCTACCACCGAGGATTGGTGGTCAGCTTGTCGACCATCTATGGCTGCATTTATCTGATGCAGGCTTTTGCCCACGTCTCCCACTGTCGAGGCTTCCTGCAAATTGTGAACAACAATTCTGTTTGCTAAAATTAAATGTGGACAATTCCTCCTTAGATGAGGCTCTCCACATTCCCAACACTTTAATGGCTCGTGGAAGTTGTCCCCAAACTTCTTCATTCCCAGGTTTACCGGTTTACCCCTACCTTGCGCATTCAGATGATTGGAGTGAAAATCCTTCCTCGGGAAACTTTTTGCTGCATTTCGATAAGGAGCTGGCTGGTATCCCTTCTTTCGCTAGTTCATTCGATCTTTCTTCTTATCCTTCCAGGCCTTGGGAAATTCTACCCGCTATTTATACTGGTCGTAGCACATTCGCACTTTCCTGAATACCTCACTCAAGGATTTGGGGTTTTCAAACTCAATTCTGTCCCTGTAGGACTGTGGTAAACATCTTAAGAATCACTGGATTTTTACTTTATCCTCCCAGATGTACGGTATGGACCTTAGTAATTCTATAAATTTATTTATAAGGTCTTCCATCGTCATCTGTCCGAGTTGTAACTCGTAAAATTCTTTCGTCTTCCTTTCATAATAGCTTTCAGAAAGGTATTGTTTCTTAAAATACTTCTTAAAGTCGGACCATTCCAATTGTTTCTCCTTTAGACCCTTGGCCAATTTCAGGTCCTGCCACCAAATGCTGGCTTTCACCTTCAGATTGTAGATGGCCATTTTGACCTTCATGTTGCTGGAATAGTTATAGATCTGAAAGTATTTTTTGATTTCCAACAACCATGCCTCAACTTCTTCTCTTGTTCTAGATTCTCCATCAAAGGTAGCTGGTTTAATATTTTTAAATTCTCCTTCAAGGTGGTCCATTTGTTTCCTTTTTCTGTCTGGTATAATTTTGTATTCAGTTGAAGGTGTTCCTTCAGACGAACTGTCTCCTTTTTCTATTTCCAGACCAGAATTCTTGGAGGCCCTTTTGCTGACCTCTTTGTCATGGTTATCGTCTTTTGGGATTTTCTTGGTTACTATACTATGCAATAGGACTTCATTTATCTCTTACTGTTCCCGTCGTGATTTCTTCAATTTTTCATTGTCGGCCTTGAAAACCTGCAGTTCAACAATAAGATTCCTCATTGTTTCCAACACCTCCGTGGGTGAGCTTCCATCACTGTTCTGTCCTGGATGTCCAGGAGGTCTTTGCTGCGGATTTCCTTCCATCCTGATTTCTGCACCTTCCTGAGCTTCCATAATCAACACAAAACACAAAGGGCTTCCTGTTTGTAACCAAAAGATTTATTAGTTTTACATAAATCCGAGTATATACTAAGTAATTAATGTGGCCCTGTTCAGACCTAGTGTTGTAACTTTTGCTCTGATACCATATGTAATATACCTTAATTTGGACCAAAACAATTTTTGTTTTCTTCTTCGGAACATTAATCCTAATTAACTCAATAGATTCGTTCTTAGGATAAAATGATCGTTTTCTCTAGTATTAAACTCTGATAAGTTTCTTATACTATGGTTACCCATTTTAATCAACCAACATATAGTTGTCCAGGTCATGTTAAGATCACCGTCCATTACTCTAACATTTCTATAAGTCCTAAGCTTCCAAACATTTATACGTGTCATACTATATAGAACTTGGACTATGGAGGACTTAGGATTCATGATCCCAAAATTATTTCTTACGCAAAATAATTCTAAGTGTGGAGAGGAGCAAGGATTTGCGATCGACGATATCGAGAAATCATTCTAACTGTTGGATCTCAGAGTAGGAGATCTGTTGGATCAGAACCTCCACGTGGTATCGCGTATCGGGGTTCAAAGGTTGGAAGCATTTCTTTTTTACTGCAGCAGTCAGGAAGTGCCAAGCACCGAGGGCTTGTGTGACATGTGGAACATCCGTTAGGTGGGGACTGCGTGGTTGATAGGTGGCACAAACATACAACGCACATAAAAGGCGAAAGTAGGCGACAGGTGGCGTACACGCGTCACCTTGGAAGGAGTCAACCCATCACTAACTTATCGTGCTTCAGGGTTTCACAAAGGAGGAGCACGAGGGTTCAGCACTCCAACTCGTGAAGTCGTGAGTTGCGAGTAGTGATAATGTTTAGCCTAGCCTGTGATTATATGTAACAATCGCTAGTGAGGAGTGAGCCATACCCATATCGCATCTCGGGTATCGAAGGTTTGAATTGAGGGTCTTCGACTCACGTACTCACGAGATCGCGAGTCACAAAAGGCACTTGCATTAAGGCCTTGTTTATGGTCATATCACAAAGGAGTTGAAGAGAGGGAGTCTATTCTAGGTGGCGCAGGCGCATTGTACTGGTAGAGTCAACTGCCTATTGACTTTCGCATGTCGCGAATCAGGGAATAGAAGGGTCTGCTACCTTGTATGCAATACCTGTGAAGTCACGGACCCCAAAGGAGTCTTATTGATTAAGGTCCAGGTAATGGAGTAGGATCACAAGGAAAGGCTTAGGGGAGGAGCATGCCATACGACAACGCTATTTGTGTTTTCAGCGATCGAAAGGCCATAATCAAGGTACTTTGTTTTGACTTCCCAGAGTCCCGATTTGCGAAGGGCACCTCTTGGATTGGCCTGAGGGAATAACACTGGGGTTGTGTGGAGGTGAAGACTCCTGCTTGGTGCATGTTTATGTTGGTGGAGTTTTCATGGAGGGCTTATGGATTGTGTAAATTGAGGTTCCAATAGGGAATCGAGGGAGCCTTTTTGGCTCAAAGAGAATTTAAAAACGATCCTGAGTGGATCTTGGCCATCCTTTTCATGGGAAAGGTACTCGGGTTCCTTAACACAAACCCTTCGGGATTTAATCGTCCCTGATGCAAAGGTAAAAGTTTTTCCTCGGTCTATAATTGTAATGTACCCAGTTTGAAGTTAGATTCTTGTTTGGCAAGGAAACAATCATTATAATAATGTACCATATAAACTATTTATAATTTCATCGGCTGCGTAGTTTCATACCTACCCTAAATCTGGGCTCGAACTTTTGCCTGTGTTTAATTAATGCAAGATTCATGACTGTTCTTCTTTGCATGTTGCATAATGAAAGTAGAGTAATACAGAATGAATAAATTCTGACTGTCAACGGTATTCCGATATCAATATAACTTCTTGAAGAAGACCATTTCATTGTACTTTCGATTCTAGCGTCGGATATAATATATAAAAAGGGGTTCCAGATTTTTAACTTTCAATTTCATCAGTCTTTATGCATCTAGCATTTCATTTACATGTTGTTGATACATACTATTGATCAACATATGATTCATATAATACATGAACAAACATATATAATATTAACTATTTATGTTGCAGATAGTCCACTTCTAGTTTGCTGTGACGCCTATACAGTTTCCAAAATAATATATATGTATAATATATAAACATATATATGATCCATAGGATTCGTGTTGTCTCGTATTTCTCTTCAATTCCAAGTTATACTAGAAAGGAAGTCTCCGCTAAGTGATATGATTTTCTGAAATTTAATTACAGAGATACACCTAAACGTTTATATATGTAGAGACTTACTCAACTCCAATTATTCATAGATAGATCTGCTTAATATTTCAGTCACAGAAATGAACATATGCCTATAAATAGATCTGTTCCTTTCAAGCACATTTATACATAGATAATCCTAACTAGAATTTCGATTACAGAGTTAAACATATCCTGTAGATGGATATGTTCTTTCAAGTTCATTTGTATATAGATAGTTTTTCCTAGCATTTTAGTTTCAGGAGGAACCATTCCCAGAATTTAGTCTTTGATTATCAACTTCATACTACGAACAAATGTCATCCATGGAAATTATTTCAACTTAGCACAATTAGATGCATAATTTCAGATACACAAATCATTCAAACAAAGAAGGAGAAGATTTACATATCTGAACCAGTGCGCGGGAAGACAAAGGGAACAACCACATTCCTCCCAACCATAGAATAGGGCAGACAAAATCACTTGCCTGATTCACCCCCTAGCTTGACCATAAATCCATGAGGGCGAACTTGGAAACCTTCTCCTCAGAAATGTCCTTCAATTTCAACAGATTCCTCTTGCCTCACACTCACTTAGTAGTGTTCATAGCAGCAAGGAAAAGTCAATAGTCTCCTCTCCCAGCATACTTGGCAGCATCCTGCCTCCTCACATATGCTATTTATCAATTTGCCTAGGTCTTTTCCCTCCCTTGGGAATTTTCACAGCTTTCTAAATCCCTGATTTCAGGGGCTGCCAATGGCCAAATCACTAATTTTCCACTTGTAATAATCAGCCTAGAGGTAGTTCCAATATGTTCCCCACTCATGGAGTTATGATTAACTGATTTTAACATGGCTGTTCCATTTGTCCTCCTGAAATCAATATAAATATTCTATTTTTATACAAGTGTCATAGTTAAATAGTTAGTTGAGTCTAATCAGATCTCTGCCCAACAGTCATAATAATTAATTACAAATATCAAATTCGAAATTCAGAATTGCCATAAATGGCAAAATTTTTCCAAATTCGAATTTTCTAAAAACAAAATAAATTTCCAGCAAATTTAAATTTCAAAAATATTTTATTTTTGGGGATGTCACTAGCGAATTAAACTGGTGTGAGAAGGGTAACAATCAAACTTTTCAATAACCAAATCTAAATTCAATTGAGAACATAAATAAAGAAATATATATATATATATATATATATTGGTGTATCAGTACAATCTTCTACATGATGCTACCAAGTCCATACCCAACACATCGACAAAGGAAATGATAGTCTTCCTAGTTGAAGTTGGACCAACCTATGCAAGATTTGAAAAAAACATGCAACTGCTAGATAACACATGAACACATTAATGTGCCTTTGTCATGTTTATGCATTTAGAGGATTGTAACAATACACGAATGCAAAATTCTTTCCAACACATTCACAAAGGAAATGATAGTCTTGCTAGTTGAAGTTGGACCAACCTATGCAAGATTTGAAAAAAACATACAACTGCTAGATAACACATGAACACATTAATGTGCCTACAAAACATGAAACATGGTTGATCACTTATAAAAAAAAATATAGATCAAGTTAATAGTAAGATGATATATTTAAGAATACCTAGAAGAAACCCACTTTTCTTCCCTTCCTTCCTCTTGTGATGACTTTCTTGCCCATATAAATTAGTTTTGTAGCCAATAAACTATTTTACCTAGGTATTGCTAATAATCTATAGTCTCATCTATAACATTTTTGCTCTGTTTTGGACAAAATGATGCTTTCGATAGAGAATGCTTGACACTTTTTTTTTTTTTGATCACTAACACCTTCTTAACAAACATTGGACACATCCATAATCTCTACCCTCCTCCTCTATCTTATCTTGATGCTTATAAACATGACGATTCAATGGTTTTCACTTGCAACAGAGTTACACTAGTAGACATCCACTCTCTTACTTACATACTTTTATGTATATTGGGTTAGCATGAAATTATCATAGTATGAAAATAATTATCTCCTTCTGCTAAGGATGAACAAAAGATTCCAATTCTTCTCTCTTCCATTTTTTTATTTTATTTTGTTTAAATTGTTGTAGTAATTATTTGCATGTTGTAGCTACTTGTAGATGCATATTTTGAATGCTAATATATAAATTTTCAATTTTAGAAGCCAAATTACTTTGCAATTGTTCATACTCTTGTTTTTCTTAGTCATTTTCTGGCTATAGACACATGTTTAGAAGAGTTATTCAATATTGATATTGATTTTTATCAAATAACTCTAGAATTATCTAGAATTATTTAGCACTATTAATATGTTCATTCTTAAGATCCAATTAACTCACATGAATGCTTCACACCACATTTTCTTTTTGTTTAGCACTTTATATAATATATATTAGTCACTTTGAAGAGGAATAGATGAGAAATGAACATGAAAAATATATCTCCATGTAAACATAATGTATTTCTTTAACAACCCAACATTTTAAGCACAACCCTAGTTCAATAGTCCATTAAGTTTCTAGCTAAATAGTGTTGTGTCTAAAATGTTGAAGGATGAAGCAAATGGTTAAGGCTAATTGGTGTTGTGCTCAATTTGAGTACTTGGGAATAACTCCAAGTACCCTTATGACTACCTTCTATTTTGATATATTACTCAAAATGTGTTAATAGTTTTGCTAACATGAATGAGTAAGTAATGTAAAATAATAAACTTTTGGAGTAGGGATGCATTGTGAAATAATAGTGTAACTCTTAATGTTGGATATGTATTTATAATATATGACTTACATCAAACAAGTAAGAGATCTATATCTACTAATTTTTATTAGGTGATAAAAAAACCATTAACAACCAACCATATTTGTGTGTTAAGTGATTATTATTCTTTTTGTCTTATGCTCTAGTGCACATATTTGGTTATTGTTGACGTGTTCTCTTAGTTAAGGTAATTAGCAACATTAGTTATTCTCATTGTCTATATGATAATAAACTAAGATTTAAATGTATGTTTCATGTTAGTTGATCGCATTATGTATGAGATGTACTAGCTTAAATCCTAAGTATACACATAACATCTTGCATCCTTATTCCATTAAGTCTCCTTTTAGTGGATTTTTGGTCTTCTCTTCCTTGTTCCACTTAACCAATGGTTTGCAATCATTCCTTATCCTTTTACTCAAGTATTAAGAGTTCTAACAATGGTTTTATTAGGTTTTCATGGATGCATTTATTGATATAAGAAACATTATTTCCCTTTATTACTTTTAATATCTTAATTGATTCGGTGATCATGTTTTTAATGTGTTAAAAAATATCCTCATGTCAATGTTTTAATGGTAGCGAATATAGAAGCACCTATATTAAAGATTTAAAAAATTCCTCCATGGCCACGAAAAAATTCTTCATCAAGTACTATGTATGAAGTGTAGATAACTGCAAGCCAACTTCAAATATCCTTTCTGTATACTTTGTAGAAAAGATCATAGTGAAAATTTCTTTGTTGCACAACTTAAGAACCATGGATCCTTTGTATTTCTATTTTTTGTATGCCTACCATTTCAACATCTACTCCAAAGGCTACCGATATGAAAAATTATGGTGCGATCCTTCTTTCATTAGAATTCACTTTCTCTTGAATTATAAGAGATTTATATTAATTTTTAAATACCTCATGGGATGGTTGAATTTAATCTTTGTATGTCATGTTAATTTATTTGTGGGTATTGTTGCATATCCCCTCTAACACACATTTGTATCTCATGTTAATTTATTTGTGGGTATTGTTGCATATCCCTTCTAACACATAACTCATTGTATGAGGGTACGTTGGACGGACCCTTAAATCCATCATAAGACAAAATTGGGTCGGTGCATGAAGCTTCTTTCTGAAATTGTTACAATAAGAATGTGTGCTCATTGTGAATTTTAGGAATGTGCAAACACTCTAGTAATGTGCATATGCTTTAGGAATGTGCACATATTCGTATTTGAATAGATTCAAGCCTTGCTAAATATCCATGAAAAACTCATGCATAGTGCCTCCATGTTTCCATCAATGTGGAGTTTGAGTTAATGTTAAAACAACATGCGTTATGTGTTAAAATGAGAACATGTTATAACACATGCATGTTTCTATGTGATAAAACAAATTGAATAGGAAACTCTTCGCTTTGTGAAATTTTGTGTACCTGATTATACCTATAATGAATCATAATTGTATATTTTCTAATTATCATCGTAATTGTATATTTTTTTAATTATCGTTGTAACAAAACCTGGGCACTATTGTCAAATAATAACTACTCGAGAGTGGAAATGATGATATAGTTGTCCAAATAATTTGGTCATTAAAGGAAAATATTTATAAGTCCTTTCTTCATTTAGAAACTACCCATTACATACAAAATTAGAGAGGGTGTGATGCATAATAAGGAAGTCTACAAGAGAATCTTCTTCAACCAACTCAACATGCAAGGGAAGATGGCTAACTTGCTTAGCCAACCAACTTGGGGAATGAGGGTCACTCCTCCCTTGAGGGAACAACCTTCTAGGGGATTCTTATGTATTTATTAATTATTATATTGTTGTGTTAGTTACATAGTTAATTAGAGCATCCCTTTCTAGATTTGAGTGTGTGCATGCACATATAATATTGATTTCCTAGATTTGATTGATGTGCATCCCTAGAATAGGTTTTTGGCATGGAGAGCTATGTAAACCTATTAGAAGGGAATTTTCCTCATCAATAATACTAAGCTATATGTTCCGGTTTATTCTAATTTATGGGGTTCCATGGTTCTATCTTGTCTTTTCTTAGCTAAACTACAACATTTTGTTCTTATTTCTCTAATTTGTTTTCACGTAGCTCATTTCCTATCATTTGGTATCAAAACACTAAGATCTTGGTATGATCCTTTTCACTTAGGAATTGGTTTCCCTGGAGGCTTCCCTCCCACATCACATGACCTATTCCTCCCTTTTGGGCTTAAACATACCAATTTTTTTGGGGTTCTCTAGAGGTCACCATGCCACTCCAAAATCCCTCTTACTCTTTTTTGGTTTAATATGTCTTAGGATTAGGGTTCCCTTGAGGTCCATTCTCCACGCCAACTTCCCAATGCAACTAGTTATCTTGGGCATTGGCACGAAGGATTCACCTTGTGGACCAATATATTATCACATTCATTAAAAAATGAGGGTTAACAATTGTGAAAAATAAATTCAATATATTTTAGGTATTGAGTGTTGATTATTTGGGTTGGTTTTCATTGATGTCAACCCTTGAAGACAATGAGGTAGAAAATTTTGGTATTACAAAGGTTTAGGTAATGGACCCAAGTTTGTTTGATGGATAATGGTATGAGTTGTTGTAGGAAAATCTCCCTGCGGACAGGTAGATTGCCTCAAAGAGCTAGACCTTAACTCTAAGACAGAAAGTGATTAACGTGGACAATGAATTCCTTTAAAATCTATACAAAATAATACATGAGAAGGAAGGAGAAGATAAGTACCTCTTTATCGACGTTTGACCCTGCACACTCCAAGTTGTGCTCCAAACTCTTGCTCATCGCTGAATCCTGTAGAAAAACAAAGTACGACCACTTCCTACTCTATTGATATTATCTTGAAAACATATCTATCTATCAATGATAGGTTCATGTGAAATCAGGCACAAACTAGAAAGAAACAAGCCAAGCGTGTCATATTAATGAGAATAACGACAATAGTACTTACAATCGTAGATGCGAATGCGAAAACTTCGTCAAGTCCACTTCATCCAACCCTTGCTCGAAATATCCACAACCTGGATGATAGCAGCTTCACTGATCACTCTCCTCTGACTGGCTGTGTGTTTCCTATGAGATCATAGGTTTCATGCTAGCAATTCTTCCCCCTTTTCACCATCATAGAGACTGCTTATATAGGTTAAGAGGAGCTTAACCTCTTGAGTTATCTTTAGAACAAGTTGAGGAATTCCCTCCTTGGATCAGGGATCTCCTGATGGAACCAAGAATTCGAATGAAACTGCCTTCTAAACTTGAGAGATCCTCCCCTTATTCTCCTCAACGGGCCAACTACTGCCTTAGATTAGACAACGCTCCTTCAAAAGGGGCATCAGAGCGCTATAACACTCCCTAGGAAGATTGAGCTGGGATCCAGCACTCCAAGGATGGATAATGCTCCTTCTGAGGGGCAGACAAGCATTATAACACTCCCCGAGACCTTATAGGGGAGCGCCAGCGCTCCTAAGGCTGATGTAGGGGAGCGCTCACCTTCAAAACCTTAGTTTAAGAGCTCTTCTCAGGTGATAAAAGTTCCTGGACTTCAGTTAATCAATTTCCTTCCTCCAAATCAAGTGTATGAGATGTCTTAAGTGCCTCCTTAGTGTCGTCGTTATGGCAGTATGCTTGAACAACATTTGAGACACTTGTGACCAACTTGCGACACTTGCGAAAGTTGTAAGGAAGATGCGACACTTACGACAGTTGAGAGGAACATGCGACACTTATCCAGTTGAGTAATTTTGACGTGTAACAGAATGCCCCCCAAAGTATGAAGTTATAAGACATGAACTGATAACTAAACTGCTTTGTAGATGCTCAAGAAAGGGTATAGACTCAAAGAACTTGACGGAAGCTGCACACAAACATCCAACAAATATCATGACATATTTCAAAACCCAAGGCAGACATACCTATGCTTGGGTGATCAAGGCTTGCAAGATATGGCCGCCAGAAAATAAACTGCGGATCCATAATTGTATTGATAAGAAGGTATAGCCACTGAAGATACAATGTGGATCTATACTCTGATGACTCGGACTGATCGTAGCCATGAATAATACATAGTGGATCTACGAGATGACAATACATAGCCATGACCAATACAAAGTGGATCTATGTAACAGTGTATGTATCATTCATCCAAGAGAAACTCTTTCGCAACCTGGGCAACGCATATATCAAAGTGGTTACTCAACCCAGGGTCTTCTTGTCGATCCCAATGTGGTACGATTATAACCATGTGAATAGATGTCCTG
Source organism: Picea engelmannii (assembly GCA_009831015.1). Taxonomy (NCBI): domain Eukaryota; kingdom Viridiplantae; phylum Streptophyta; class Pinopsida; order Pinales; family Pinaceae; genus Picea; species Picea engelmannii. The sequence goes on from ML786279.1 coordinate 103,568, forward strand.
ATGTCGAACATGGCAGAAACTACTTGATTATCGATCAATGGTGTGAACTGTTAACAAGTGCGAGGGAGATCACCATTAATGACAATGATTCCCAAGGTACCCTAGTACATTCCAGTGAATGTGAATAGATGAGATGAGGTCGAACATCTGTGGAATCATCCGATCAGGGGTCAATGATGTAAACCCACTGTCGAATGTGAGGAGGCCTGCCATTAAGGCATGCAGGTCTCAAAGTACTAACTGGTTTCTAAGTCTGATTCCCAGATAATGTGTTGAAGTCAACATGAATAGACTCGTCAAGGGAGGGCCTTAATGTATCCCCCATCAATGACATGAAAAAGACATAGAGATGTAATTGGTAGATCAAATGGACATGGAATGACATAGGTTTTGAGGCAAGATATTTGGGATGGCTGACTCTAGAGGCCGGATACTTCCCTTGAACACTGAGGCACAAAAAAAAAACATGACATGGACCAAAAATATGCAGTGGATACTGTGAATTGTGTCGGGTGACCCAAAGGAGTGAAAGGAACTCAAGGATTGGCTTAGTGCAGAGGTTCAATGAATTATGATATGTGAAAATGACAAAGTGCCATGTTCAAGGGTGACTCTAAGAATTGCTGGATAATGTTCTCAAGAGACTGCTTGGCTTGCTCCTTTCAATTTTTCCCCCATCCAGATAGATGAGTACCTCTTTTTGATTTAATGAGCTTGAGGAGGATAACACATGCTCGATATAACTCACCTTTGGTAAGTTCCTCTTCCTTTGTTGAAAAAACTGGAAGAAGTAAGGGTTCGGTCCCATATGGTTCTGTTGATGTGTGCTTTAACGAGTCCAAAGACAAAAATCTTGAAGGTTTTTCGGGATTATAGAGTTTGGAAAAACACTTAAAAGAGAACTGTCTCAGTTCCTTTTTCATACAATAGTCTAACGAGACCGAAAAAGAGATAAACTATCACTCAAAAGATTCCCTTTCTAACCTTTTAACGAGTGTGAAAGGAACCAAGGTCACTGGACAATCTTTTCATATTTAGAGAGTCTGAAAAGGGCTTAAAGAAGACTCCAGGGGGGTTCCTTTTTCGTGTGTTCGTGTATCCATACGGGTCTAAAAAAGAGATAAAAGTTTATCCGGTTACGTTCTCATATTTTCGAGCTCGAGAACGAACTAAGACTATGCTCATAAGTGTGACAAGGTGAATAATCCATCAGAACTGCCAGGAAACCTGCGATGTCAAAACTACAAACCAGGGGTTTAGCAAAGCCATTATGTCATTAGAGAAACCCAAAAAAGACTATACCTTATAAAAATGAAAATTTATAAATAATACAATGAAAATTCCATTTACCATTTCATTTGAACAAGGATTTTGGAGTAGTGGAGATTCTCATTTTGAGGTGGATCTTGTTTTGTTCGCTGCCGGAGCTACGGTTCACTATTTCTCTTGCCGTTTGGACCAGGTAGATGTCCATCTCTTATTCTTTCAAACACATCGTTTAACATTCATTTTTATAGCATCATTTAATTTAAATATGAAGCCCTAAATTGCCCAAAAACACCAAAATTGGCCTCTTTTAAAAATGATGGAAAAAAGGGGATTCTTTTTGCAAAAACGCTTTAGAGGAGGATGGAAAAGATGCCAACGCCCCAATGGATGATTGGATGGGTCGTTTTTTCCAAAGAACCAATGAAATTTTTTTCCATACGCCCACACAGTCACAAAGAAGTCGTTTTGATTTTTTAAACATTTTTATTGTTATATAATAAATGTTAAATGGCTAAGAAAGGGCATGGTGATTGTAAAAGAGGGTGTGGTCACTTTAAATGATGTGGGCATTGAGATTTCATGTTTTAACTTGCTTTTAAAAATTGCTGAAATTGCCAAAACGTGGAAATAATGAATTTGTTTGTTCTTTTGTTTTGTAGGTGATTTCAGAGACCATGATCGAGTGGAAATAAAGAGAACATGAGATGGATGACTTAGCCTCCTTGCGGAGTCCTCGTACACGGGCCACATTATGAGCTTGTGGCCTGCTCAAATTCTTCAAGTTGCAAAAAATGAAGAAAGAGATTTTGTTGCTTGAGCATATGATCGGCCTATGGGATGTTGCAGAGCAAGGATTCCAGATTGGCACACAACTTATAACCATTGAGTTAGAAGATGTGTATTTTTTGACTGGCCTCTCGAAAAGAGGGGTTCCCATATCTTTTTCCTGGCAGAGGGTGCTACCTGAGAAAGTGGACGTGTATCTGGCATGCCACTGTATCCCAGGAGCAAGGATGGTAGGGGGAAGAATCCCTATCAAGGATATTTGAGAGCTACCCCTCCGATCCATATTTTTTTCCATCACGAGCGTGACGGGCAGTACTAGTGCGCATCTGGCATCAAGATCACAGGTGGCTTATGGTGTTCAGTGTCTGGAACCAACACTGTTCAACTGGAGTGCAGGGTTCCTTCGCAATGTGAAGGAAAAAGTTTCACGGGGTAGGAAGGGACATAAGCAGTTTGGTTATGGCTCATTTATGGTCTCATTTTTTCTAGAGCGCATCCCTCAGATGCAGCCTCAAATAGCACTGGTGGTGCGACCAGTGGACGAACCAAGGATGGAGAGGTGGACTAGTCTGTCTCCAAGGCTAGTAGTGGAGTTGGAGTTCCATTTTACTGGCGATTTCTTTTCCTGGTTGAGACGACAGTATCTCTGGATAGAGGACTTCCCGTATGCTGAGGTGGACTTCCGCGGGAGCATGGATTTGATTTTTCCCACGGGGGAAGACTG